>CM023452.1:100048980-100151495 GCA_013339765.2 Haemaphysalis longicornis | reverse complement strand
AAAAACTCCAATCAAAACCCTGCGAGTACTCGCGTAAGGCGGGATGAGCGCAAATCAAATATTCGACGGCACTGCCTTGGTTTATGTGGTTACTACACAGGGTGGTCAATTTTAAGTCGACAGGTTTTATTATAATTACACGCTTAAATGCCCGCAAACATCACCTCTACAGTGATGTTATGCAACCAGGAAAAAACAAAGGATGTGGTCACTATTGATGTTGGTGGCGTAATTAACTAATATTCATTAATTATCTTTTAATGGTTGCAGTAAACAGGCATGTTTATATTGCAGATTTAGGCGCAATGGTGTTTCTGGGTAGTATCATTTAGCAGAAATCTTCAAGCGCATCTGTGCTCCTAGATATTGAACTGCGAAGTTTAATTGCCGTTCGCATGATTACGTATGCAAGACAGTGAGGACCGCCACAAAGCCCCACCTGCCCATCCCACACATTTTTGTCACGTGCCTGCCGTGAATGATTTTTAGGTTGACTACGGGGTGGAGGCATAGGCAAAAGTGATAACTGGCCCCCATTCATTTTTGGCTGGCGTTATCGCAATCTGCAGTACTCGGAATCGCTATCGAAACACAGAACAAAGGGGCGGAGCTCTACGCCGGTCTTCATGGTCTAGCATGCGTAATCATGCGAAGGGCAATTAAACTTCGCAGTTCGGATGCGGTAGAAGAATTCGGCCGAATGAAACTGCGCAGAAACACCGTCATCATCATCATCATCATCACCAGCCTATCTACGCCCACTGCAGGGCAAAGGCCTCTCCCATTATTCTCCAATTACCTCGGTCCTGTGCCAGCTGTGACCAATTTATCCCCGCAAACTTCTTGAATCTCATCTGCCCATCTAACTTTCTGCCGCCCCTGCAACGCTTGCCTTCTCTAGGGATCCACTCTGTTACCCTAATGACCAGCGGTTATCTTGCCTTCGCATTACGGGCCCTGCCCACGTCCATTTCTTCTTCTTAATTTCTACTAATATTTTTTAACACCAGTTTGCTCCCTGACCCCTCCGCTCTCTTCTTGTCCCTTAATGTTACACCTATCATTTTCCGCTCCATTGCCCGCTGAGTCGTTTCTCAATTTAAGTTGAACCCTCTTAGTGAGCCTCCAAGTTTCTGCCCCGTAGGTGAGTACCGGTAAGATGCAGCTGCATACACTTTCTTCTTCTGCGACAATGGTAGGCTGCTATTCATTATCTGAGAATGTCTGCCATATGCACCCCACCCCCCTTCTGATCCTTCTAATTATATCTGCCTCATGGTTTGGGGTCCGGGGTCACAACTTGGCCTAAGTATTTTATTCGCTTACCACTTCCCTGCCTCGCCATCTATCTCAAACTGCTGTGCTGTCCCCAGGTTATTGATCATTACTTTAGTTTTCTGCATATTAATTTTCAGGCCCACGGTTCTACTCTGTTCGCCCAGTGCGGAAAGCATGCTTTGCAATTCGTCCCCCGAGTCCCCCGAGCGCAGAAACACGATTGCGTCTAACTTTGCAATACAAACGTGCCTGCTTACTGCGGCCACTAAAAAAATTAATTAAACAATGTTTGTTAATTAAGCCACCGACGTCAATAGTTAGCACTTAATTCTATGTCCACCAGGGCGCACAACATCACTGTACAGGTGGTCTTCCCGTAAATCTACGCGCCTTATATAACAAAAAACACCTGTTGACTTAATTTTGATCACCCTGTATATATCTGAGCAAACACTCTGCATATAAATTAGTGCGCAAGCAGAAATTGCAGGACACATCATTTGGGCTGCAATTTCTGCTTCCGCACTACTGCCATTATTTAACAGTATGTCACATGTTTGTTTAATAGTATTAAACAAACACGTGATCTAGCGCAGTCGTGCGACTACTGACCAACGCAACTACGAGTGAAAACTTTTGCATATCTGCATGAACAAGTGCGTAAACAGGTAAGTGGATCGGCACCATACTGCACAATTAGTGGGAAAGTGTACACTTATATATAACGCGGTAGTACTCGATAGACACAAAACGAACTAAGCCCAAGGTTATCCCCGGCGTCTTTCTTCGCGCGATTCGCGCAGCCGAATGCGACGCACGAGCACAGCATTGCTAATTTTTACAGTTTTGTAGCGTCCGAACAATATTCACGACAAGCTAAGCCATAAATGCAGTCATGCGAGCGTGTAACACCGCAAGACTTTCAGCAGGGAGCCGGCAGAATGCGACCGATGCGGTGCGGCTGCTGCGACGGAGTGAGTTTTTTGCCCAAGGCAAGATGGCGGCCGTCGGCGTCAGTTTTCGAGAGCCATCTCCACTCCAGAAGTTTTTACAACCTCCTTGGGCTTAGCATGATCACTGAGCAATTTCTCCTCGAGGTGTGTAGCCGCGAACTTTGCAAAACAAGCACTTTTCGGTGGCCCGTCGTAAACAACACTGCTAATTCTACGGTTGGAGCGTGGGCGTTCGCGAACCGTAGCGCCCAGGCTATTGACATATGTCTAGGAACAAAATTCAATGACCGTACCACGGATTCGAACCGTTTGTCTAATGTCGGATGGGGCAAATCGAGCATGAACCGGCTCGAGAAAATCGTCAGAGAAAAACCAGCTTGCGTTGACCCGCCATTTTTGTAGCCTGGCTTGCCGCTGGGTCACCGGCGATCGGCGCCGCCACCGCTCGACACTTCGCTCTAAGCGGATCAAGCTCTTCTTGCGCTTCGACTAATGCGACGTAAAATGCATACGTTTGTGTCGGGAGCAGAATACATTGTGAATAAAGCAATATTTCGAGTAAAGCGATTTCGATATAACGGGGGATTAATTTATTCCGTTATTCAGTTTTTTTGTTTTATTTATTTATTTATTTATTTATTTTAGTTTACAGTCTCTCATGTTTTCGTTCTTTCATATAAAACGTAACATGCTAAGCAATATGGCTCGGCTAACCTCTCTCTCACCATTAAATGCATTTCTCTCTCTCTCTCTCTCTCTCTCAATTTTCCTTCGTAACGTTTGCAGAAGACGAGAAAAATCATTGAAAAGTGTACCGTCCCTTCCCAAAGAAAGTTGAGAGAAGCGCGAAAGGAAAAAGTGCGCCAACCCTTCGCTGAAAGTGTTGTCAGATTTTTTGGTAATCCTTCAAACACCCAAATTTCAATCACAGACGAACCCATGCGGCGATTTCTTGAGCACTAAGTAAATGCCTCTACGAACGATCTAAATGTAAATCGATACGTGGTATAGCAGACTAAAATTTTTACTGTTGTACTTCATCTTTATAATAGATGCGTGTACTGTCTTCTGTAGAACAATTCTTTTTTTCCGTTTTCAATTAACCGTTTCGACACAATGGACGCTCGCTTTTACGAAGGCGCCGTGTGTCCAGAAAGCTAATCAAAACTTTTTGGTCGACCGACCGGTCCACGGGAAAATGCATAGGTTTTTGGACAGAACGCTGTCGGTACCACTAAGAAAGCTTTCACTTTGAAGAAAGATCTCAAAATTAGGGAATGTCTAGCGTAGGAAAAGGTTCCGCGAGCCCCACCCGCACGTGGGGCACGGTAATTACAGAGGCCTTACCACTGTTCTTTCTCTTTGGAATTGCAGAATGAATCACGTCGGTCCATTGTTGTAATGCAAAACTGTTGGTCTCATAAAATAAAAATAACCAGGCAACTCAACGTCAGCAACGGATAAAGCACCTGATGACATTATTCACGGTTCAAATAAGGCTACGGCCTTAGACCTTCACCGGAGGTGTGCAAAAGATGATTTAACGCTTCATCGCATATTTTCCAGAAAACCGCTTGTAGTGCTTAGAATTGGAGACGCCCGTAACTGTTTAATGGAAACGGATATCTGGTGGTACCAATCCTGTTTCTGTTCAGAATAGAAAACACATCCCCTCAGTGTATTCTAACCAGAGAGAACATTGCAACTGAAAAGCTAAATTATGCATGTCACCTTCACAGGAACGCCCGAGAAACAGCGGTGCATATTCGTCTGTCTGATAACGGTCTAAATGAGGGGTAAGAGTAAAAAATCGACCTATCAATGAATTTAATGCCAACAAGTGAATGCAGAGAGCTAAATAGAGAAAGAGCTCTTTATTATAAGAAATCGGAGACGTCTGCTGACATGTACTCGCCTACATGCTACTCCGTGGGGATGAGGCGAAGGCGATAAAGGCCCTAAAAGAAGCACGGCGAAAAAGAAGGAGGAAACGGAAGAGGTAAAAAATAAGGTAACACGGAATGTCCCGGGGGTTTCGTAAAAGTCCAGGTGGTCACACAGGATCCGGGTGCATAGTTCTAGATTTTCTCGGCGACGCCGATGTCGTGTAAGCAATCAAACACTGCATATAATAGTTTTTGCATGGGACGATGGAGATGACCGCGGCTAGAGTGTTTCTCGAACCGTCTAATTACATCCAGAACGCTGTAGATCAAAGAAGAAATATTCTAGAGTGCTGCTTTTAGTTTCCCCCGCGTGGGCTGGGGGACCTTCCACGTGCGAAGTCAGCTTGCTACGGCGGTTCGGCGACTGGTATGGGTAGTGCGACGGCGAACGGTTTGAACGGGATAGGCCACGGCTGGTTTGAGATAAATACTCGTCAATCTACTGTGCTGATTGACTAGGAAGAGGATGAGGTGCAACGATGGAGAGACCACGTAGTCCGAGCCTCTATTATATTGAAATATGTGGTCGGCCTCTCTGCAGTGGGAGCAAAGCGGACGACTATCGGGAGTTCGCCACACGTCGGTCTTCTACAGGTTTTCGGGTGGGCGACAGTGGACGGGGTACGGCGAGGCCTCTTGCCGACGGGTTGGAGCAGGGCGGGGTCGATGAACAGCTGCGGATTAGGTCATAGTGGGGGCTTGAAAGGTGCTTCGAATGGAATAGAAGTCAACAGTGCCTGTCAAACCTTTTCTCGGATGACGTCAGTGAGGGGAAAGACTTGAAGTTGCGGTGTCATTGGGAAAATGTTCCGAAGCTGCTCCCTGAAGATTGCGCGGATTGTCTCGCGTAGTGTATCGGAGCGAATAGCCCCGACACCGATCGTCTCTGAAGCTAGAGCATTGATGGGGCGGTCGTACTGCCTCGTACGAATTCACAGCGTCTTCTCCAATGCGGCAGCCTCGGGCGTGAATTCGGCCACCGTTTTAGTAGTTGCGGACAAGGCAAGCAATGAGTTCTTGCTTCACTCCTCGAATCAGAAGCTTGAGCTGCTTTACTTCCGTCATATCGGGGTCCACGCGGCAAAATAGTCGCTTCATCTCCTCAACGAAGATCACGACCACTTCGTTGGGGTGTTGCGCGCGCGTTTCCAACAAAAGTGCGGCTTGTTCTTTTCGAACGACGGCGGCTAATGTTTTAAGAAACTCACTTTTAAAAAGAGTACAGTCGGTTAGGGAGCTTTCATGGTTCTCTAACTACGTTCGGGCTGTATCTTCTAAATACAACAAAACATGGCGGAACGTGTCTTCCGGATCCCGCCTGTTAAACATGCGGACGTGCTCCACTTTCTTCAACCAGTCCACAGGATCTTCTCCGGGGGATCCGCGGAACGACGTGGTTCCCGGAGCTGTTGCAGGACAATGGTAGAAGTGGCTTGTTGCATCATGTTTCCGTTGCAACAGCCTTTGTCTTGGTTCACTCAGGTTGGAGACCAAACTCGCCCGGTCAATCTAGCAGTCAGCGTCTGGGTCTGCTTAGACTGGCTTGTGGGCTTCCAGAAGGCGACGGGAGCATAAAGGATGCGTACCCAGAACCTCTACCAGATGTCACAAAGCCAAAGATGACGCAGTTGTCTTGAAGGAAAAAGAAGCTTATTGGAGCGAACTAGTGCTCCCCTAACAACTCAAAGAATACAGAAGCGGAGAAGCAGCAGTCAACAAAGCGACGTGCGCAGGCGAGTGCCGGCGAAGCGAATCCAATACCGCGGCGTATGCTCTGTGGGCATTTATCTCTGGGCGCTCATGTTTCCCGTACAGTCGAATTACATCCAGAACCGTGTAGATTAGAGACGATAGTTATAGGCTATCAAAGGAGATAACACGTGTAGTATAAAAAACAGAATGCATCATGCGCTTCACTTGACCCATGGTAACACAGATAACACAGCCTGGCCCAATTGGTCGGCCAAAACAAAACATAAACAAACCAAATGCATGGTTCGTGGCAATAGCTTGAGTGTGGGCTTGTTTTCTCCCTGTAGGTGTGAAATAGCATTCGCATTCCACTCGACCTCCCGTCCCCAACAACCAAATCGGTTTGGAGTTTTAAACTGACCACCAATTTTTGAGAAGAGCATGTCCTCTAGCAGTTAAAAAAAGGCAGCACATCGAATAGGTGTAACCAAGAAAATTCTAAATAAATTGTCCGAAATAATTATATGCCAGTAAACTTGGTAATCCGAAAGCTGCCGCCACGTAGTGCCTAAATCCAGTACTACCGTACGTAAACAAACAGCTCCGTCGATTGAAAAACCGCATGCAGGAACTGGAAAGGCTGCGTTTTGTCGTTGTGCTAGCTGTGGACAAGATTTTAAATGCCTCTTTGCATCTTAATTTTAACTAAAAGCATGGTGCCACGCATATTCCTGCAAGGGTTGCCAGCATTCCTTCTGGCAACGTAAGTAAGACTGTTAAATTAAAAACTGTTCTTGTAAACGTTCTAAAGCCCTATCAGGGAAATCGTTTCGGTTCAAGGTGTTTTAAGTGATCCTCTTCCATTTCCTACAGAGAGCGTATGCGCTACAAAATCGGTTGTCTGTCCATTTAAAGCGAAGACATCAAGCGTCCATTCTGCAAAAAATAACAGAAGTTGTGGTTGTTTTTGTTGCCCGGCCTGAAAAATGGCCGCCGCTGAAAAGAGAAAACCAGACACACTTTGGTTCGCATCAGAATTCAACCCGGGTGTCCAGAGAAGGGGCCTAGTGCGTTACCACCTGGCTATTTCTGCGGGTTCCTAGCGGAGGAACAAAGGTTAATGTACTAGGTGCCCTGTGCCTTCTGGCACGTGAACGTGACGGCGTGGGAAAAGAACAGCAGCACCCCAGCCGCACTGAACTCTGATTCCCGGGAAGCTGTGGCATGTGTCACCAGTATCCTCGTTGAATTATTTCCCACCAACAGACGAAGAAACGAAACTGAAAAAGCCCTCACCCGTTGCAGCAGTAAAGGATCCGGTCGAGGTTATTCGCGTCATGGGCAAAGTAACGCGAACAAAGTAACAGGCGAAAACGCTATGGAACAGTATAGAAGTATGCGATAAGTATCACCGGGCTTCCGCGTTCATGGGACGTAAGCCGACATATTATACATGTGCTACACGGGGCGTTTCAAAGGCCTTCCGAAGGCGGTTAGACAAATTTTCTATCGACTGCCCGTGCGCGTTCAACTGCCGATTTCAAGTTGGCGCCTAGCACAGGCACTAGTGCCGTGAAAATTTTGTTCCCCCAATTTGTTTATTTTAGTTGCAAAGCATCTCATGGTCGGGGCTATGCGCCTCCATTGTTGTTGTTGTTGCGCCGTCCACACCCCCACTGCGCATGCTCGGTTTGCTGAACGCCCGGTTGTGTCTTACCCTTTAATGGCTCCTGGAGCGACAGTGTTGCCGATGTCTTCCTGGGCCGGCACGAGACGAGCACGTTTCACGCGCCTTCGACGTTTCATCGTCGGCGGCGGCGGCGTGCGCCGGCGAGTCTCGGCGGGCCGTGATTACGAGCAGCCCACAACCATCCGGGGAACGTGCTTCGACCTCAACTTCGGGCAACCTTAGGGTTCATCCACTACAAGAGCCCTTGACTTTACATTTTACAGACCATAAGGCGGTCATAACCAAAGCGGAACGCCAACCTCAGCACGAGGTTACCTACGTTAAACATGATGATTATAATGCCTAAAAAAAGATAAACTCATACCACGTACAACGTCTCTCCCTCCATCTAGCTCTCTCTCTCTCTTCCTCTGTCTGTCTTTAATGCCACTCCACTCTAACACCTCTCCTCCAATAAAATTACATCTTCCCGTAGGATGCTTATGGTCGAGCCTGTTCCCTCCCTTGTTCTTGCGCCGTCCACACCTCCACTGCGCATGCGCTTCTCTCCTCCATTTTCCTCGTCACAGCCGTGTAAACCAAATGTGCTCACGCGCTGCGCGCTACTCCACTGCGCATGCACGTCTCTCCTCCATTCTCCTCCTCACCCTACCCACGCGTCTCCTTACTCTAACACCACCCACCAACTCTACTCACACTACTTACTTCAACTCTACTTACACACCAACCAACCCCCACTGCTTCTTCGCATCCTCCTCAGGGTTCCCCCCACGGGAAGATGGTGATTTTTTTTTAAATTGAAGCTTTCTATGTCTCACTCATGGCGGCATTGCTCTAAGCCACTTCTTCAAAGCCAACTTTATTAGACGATGATGATAATCGTCAAAAATGCTTGAAACGCGAAGCCTTCTCTGGTCGCAAGCGAATATCTTCAAAGTCCAGAGTTAAAGTCCGAGATCCAATTTGTTACGCATAAAACGCCCTGCAGGAAATCCTACTTACACAACGGGTTTCCAGAAAGGCACATCAAGCACCTAAAGAAAAGAACTCTTCCCGTGCTCAGGATCAAATCTGGGTCGCTGGCGTTACGAAGCCTTTGTCTATCTTATTGCGACATTCAGACACGGTCGGAGCCGTTTGAATTTTCCACATTGATTATGACTGCTGTTGCACGAAAAAAAGCTTCTTTATCTTACACAAGGAGCTTTGATTTCATTTCTTCAATTGGTTTATTTTTTATTCCCATTAGCCTAATCCTTTCGGAAGGTGCCCTACCAAAGCGGGGAGAGAGCTACGACTGTGACATTTTTTTTCCTTCTTCCCTTATTCCACAGATAGCAACATCCACTTTTCAACCACCCCATTCGCCACAAATCCCTTGCGCATTACAGTATGCGGCTGTGGCGTCGCACTTCGGCGGTGAAAGGTACCACGATAACGGCGGTGACAGAGGCAAGGAATAGGCATTGCATTGTCCGCAACGTTGACATTCTCCTTACTTTTCCCGCCTGCATATTTATATGACCCGCCTGACACTTTCTTAGCGCTCACACGACGGCCAAACCCAACCGAGCCCGTAAACACCTCCTGTTCCTTCTTTCTTTCTCGTGTTCTCTGTGTCTCACGGGAATGTCACCGTCCTCACATTTCCCGAGATGCGGGTTTCTCGCGTAGTAAGGACAAAGGAGCACCGTAGAAGCTGTGCTACCGGAAGGAGGTCACCTCACGGTTGTATGCACGAGCTCTTGGGAGTGGACACAGCGACGCGGGAGTGTCCCCGGTGGACTTCAACGCGTCTTTTCTCTACATCCCTCACTTCCCCAATGTTTTTATCTTTCGTCCCGTTCCGATTTCTTGCGCCTTTTTTTCTTTTCTTCCGTCTCTGCTTGTCGGCTCCCACGCCAGAAACGAACGTGGTCCCTTAGGAAGAAACTACGCACCGCGTCTTGCAAAGCCAGACGGACGATTGCATTAGGGAAGCCCGCAGTCCTCTTTGCTTACCGCCAGCGGGGCCTTTTCTCCCTTGGAATGGACTCGGGATGCGGCGTAGTGGGACAATGGGACGTCGATGCAAGGCAGGAAACCTGCGACGATGGCTTCGTCAGTGGCAGAGGTGCACATGAAATGAAAACACGCCGGATGGGGAGTTCCACTATGGGAATTTCCGGGTTTCTCCTCCAGAAGCACAAAGTTAACTCCGTACTGCGGAGTGTATAAAGCAGTATACAGATAAACACTGCGTTAGCCAAGTGACAGTGGGAATACGATGTAATAATAAAGTATTGTTCCGACCGAGAACGGAGTTAAGAGCCTAACCTCCAAGAAAACTCCGGCTAGGGATATTCACGCCGGGAAAAGCCCCATCTTTAAGCGGGGTTAAAAACGAGCCTCTCACGATATCTCGGCGCAAACTAGAAGGCACTCGTCAAAATGGCCGCTGCTCCCGGTGGACATGCAAGAAGACAAGAAGCTATGATTTAAAAAAAGTGCACTGTCAGGTTCATTACCCAAAACGCGGTGACCTTGCCACTTGAAAGGCATGCAAGAAAGTAATGTAACAGCAAGATTCACAAAGTCTGTTCCCGGAGCGTTATGTGGTGCAGGCGTTCGCTTGACGTTGATGGAATGTGGTGTTGTGTGCGTGCAGGACGACGAGCAGGATGCAAAAACCAGGGCGGGACTCGTGGGCGCATAAAAGTGTTACTATGTGACAGCAACGAACCTTCCTGCACAGTCAAGTGTATATCCAAAACGGCACGCTTTCTGGCCTGTACTTCGCATTTCGGAATGCGCATACTCAATAATTTGAGCTAATTCCATCATGTTTTTCAGAGCCTGGAATTTCATTTTCGATTTTGAAATGCAACCGTCGCCGGTGTAGTGGCGTGAAATTTAACATGTTAATGTCTCGCTGCAATCATTCTCTAACAACAACCATCCCCTCCCGCCTAATCGCGTAATTTTTCATAAACAATATTCCAGAAGCTGCACTTTGCTTCAAAGTAGACAAAAGTGAGTCGAGTATAAGCTAGTCTTACGCAATAGCCCCAATGTTTGCAGGATACAGGTTACATGTTCTTTTTTTTTTTTTGTAAACAGCACATCATTTTGCAACGTAGCTACACATTTTATTTATTTTTGGCCTAAAGACCTCCCCCCTGTATATCCTCGAGTTCCCAGGGCCAGAAAAGGTCTAAATGCGCCGCAACCACGCCGCGACAGTGTTGCTTCAACACTTCAGAAGGCGTCACCGCCTTCTTCGCCGCCCGTCACACGGACAGAAAATCGTTCCATCGTTCGCTAAGAACGGTCACCAGCGTCATACCCGTGCACACTGAGGAACAACCACTTGCCCCCTGCGGATTAGCGAAAGTGATTAGAAGAAGGAGGAATACACGCCAACATAGCAAGTCGACTGGCACCGAAAACGTGCACTTTACGCGAGTTCCTACGCACATTCCAATGTAGTCATCTAGTTTACTTTCTCACAGTGAAATTTCTCTTTTTCCCGGCCATTAACACATTTTTAAATTTTCGTCATATCTGAATGCTTGCTTGCTTTTTTTCTTTTGGTGACTCTTTGGAATTTTTTTCACGGGGGACATCGTATGTGGGTGGCGTGGCTTTTCCGTTGACGATTTCCCAGAGTACCTACTCGTATCATTCGTATGAACTGTGCTACAAGGTTGGTGTTAGTAATATTCGCCAAGTATGGTGCTGATTTCTTATTTTATTCCTGCTTTACATGAACCACATGTTTAAACAGGGCACAGATCAAACTTGCGTTTTACATTGTCCAGTCATTTCCTTTGGAATTTGCAATAGTGAGTGAGGAGACTAGGTTCTTATGTCAGGGGCATATTTTGTAGCTGCACATAAAATATTTTGGGGGCTTCGACAACCCCAAGCTACTAGGGCTATGAGGCGCGCTGTGATGGAAGGAGTTTTACAACCTGGGGGTAGTTAGCGGGCGCGTAAATATGGACACAGGAGCATTTTTTTTTCGTGTCCATCAGAAAAGCGCCCACCGTGACCAGGATCGAGCAATCATCCTTGGGCTCAGAGCCCAACGCCACTGAGCCATTGCGCGGGTGGTAGCTGCACATATTTTCTACCATATTTGATGCGTTCCAGCAATTAATCTTCAATTGGAGATTGCTATCATATATTGCTCGATGTGGAATGGTCTCTATCATCGTATTTATTTGTGTTGCACTGACATGTTTGAGTATAAGGTAATTCCATTTCATTTGATTTCATTTATTTACTCTCAATGCCGTTCAGGCGTTACAGAGAGGAGTGGGGTAACCAGGGGAAAAAATCACATAGCAATAACACACAGCGGGGCGGGAAGAGAACAGAAATAACAATGAGTGAACAAAATCGTAAACTGCCGATTTGAAGGTGACAGGCTCGGTGATGCAGACGATGGAAGCGCGGAGGCCGTTCCAGTACACGTTGGTTTTTGGAACAAAAGAACCATGATAATGTTTCGTTCTGCACAATTGTAAACCAGCTTCGAAAGTGTGGTCAATGCGGGTAGATACATAAGTGGGGCCAGCAAAAAAAGCGAATGTTTAAGAATTTGATTAGTGTGATAAATTTTATGGAATGTACACAAGCTAGAAACGATGCGTCGTGTGGAGAGGTCATCCAGATTTAACCGCTTTTTCATTTCAATTACACTGGCCAGGCGCTCATAGTTTGATAATATGAACCTAGCAGCACGTTTTTGCAGTGATTCTAGAGATGAGGTGAGCGATTTAGTACCGGGGTCCCAGACGGATGAGGCATATTTGACTTTTGGTCGAACGAATGTCTTGTATAGTATTAGTTTCAACGATGACGGAGCAAGAGAAAAGTTTCGACGAAGAAAGCCAAGCGTGCGATTGGCGCTGTTAGAAATGTAGTTCACATGCGTTTCCCAAGAAAAGTTATATGGACTCCGAGATGCTTATAGGTAGTAACTTCAGTTAAAAGTGAGCCATTGAGGTAATAAGTGAAGGAGTGGTGGGGTTAATTGCTCGCGAAACTCTCATAAACTTACACTTGTTAACATTTAATTTCATACGCCATGTTTCGCACCAAGTCGAAATGTTATTAAGGTCATTTTGAAGACTCGCGGTATCAGATGGGTTAGAAATGTCTCTGTAAATAACGCAGTCATCAGCGAACAACCTTATAGACGAGTTAACAGTATCAGCAAAATCATTAATATATATTAAGAATAGGAGTGGGCCTAACACCGATCCTTGCGGAACACTGAATGTCACCGGGCAAGGGCCGTAGTCATGGTCGTTAACAGAAACATACTGAGTACGATTTAGTAAGAAACACTCAATCCACTTAATTACATTCTTGAAGGTAAGCAGCTTGTTCTAATGTCAAATTGAAGTGACCCTAACTGGGACGATAAATAAATATCTCTTCCGATCATTACAAGTCTCTAGTAAAGTTCTTATGGGCTCTTTGCAAGTCTCGATACGGGCCTGCTCATCCGGGTTGTTATAAACAAAAAAATACTTCACTAGACACTCGAAAACGCTCTTATCCGTGGCTGAGCTCTGGGTAAAATAAAATTCTCCACCGAGCGCCTAAATACACCCTCTTTCAGGGGGGTTTTGAAACACTGAAAATACTCCGCCAACCCCCGAAAAAACTCCCCTTATAATAGCAAGAATTGCCAGCAAAAATGTTCCACTAAATTCCTGAAAAAACCCTATTCCTTAGGGTAATATATAAAGTACCCCCTTTTAGCGGAGTAAGTAAAACACCGTATAAAGAGTGCGCTAGATGACAAGACATTTACTCCATATCCGGAGTATTTGCGTTTAGACTGTGAGGTGATGGCGGGGAATCTTGGATGGATAAATAATCGGCGAGTGACAAAAAGGGAAAGGGGTGGAGAAAGAACATACATCCATTTGAAAGCTTGAAAGAGCTCAGAGAAGCCACTGTGGTTTAGAAGCTTCCCAAGCAAACGCGACGGAAATGCCGTCGGGGAGTTCTCAAGAAAGAACGGAAACTTTACCATCCCTCCCGAAAGAAAGTTGGGAGAAGCGCGAAACCTATACGTGTCCAGACTTCACCGAAACGGCGTCCAATCGATCATTACACCTACAAAGGCCGAAATTGCAAACGAAGAACGAACCCATGAGGCCATTTTTAGCGCCCTAAATAGACGCATCTGCGAACCACCTAAGTACATCTCGACACACGGGCTATTGAGATAAAGGTATACTGTTGTACTCCTTCGTTATTGATGCGTGTATTGTCTGCTTACATATGACCGGACTTTTTTGGTGATTTTCAAGTAACTGTTTTGACACAATGGAAGCACGGTTTCACTCGCGCTGTGTGTCCAGAGACCTTATCAGATCTTTATGGCCGACCAAATGGTCTATAGAATAAATGCATTAGTTTCTTGACAGGACGCCATTGGACCCACGAGGAAGCTTTAGCTTCAAACAAAGTTTTTATTTATTTATTTATTTATTTATTTATTTATTTATTTATTTATTGACACTGACCCACAAGGAAGCTTTAGCTTCAAACAAAGTTTTTATTTATTTATTTATTTATTTATTTATTTATTTATTTATTTATTTATTTATTTATTGACACCGTGATCTTTTACAAGATGATAGCAGGGATGGTAGAAAACATGAATATCAGTGGTAAGTTGCAAACAACAATAAAAAGAAAATGAAGTACAAACATAAGGTAACAGACATAGCTGCAGTGATTATTCAAAAGCAGAGAATCAATAAAAAAAACCAAAGTACAAACATACGTAATGATTACTGCAGTGAATCTTCAAAAACAGACAATGTACTTAGCGTAACAACGTCGTTATGTAGGTTATTCCAATCCACGATTGTCGTAGGAAAAAAAGGAATATTTGAAACAATTGGTTCGTTGCAATAGTAAGGCTATAGTCAGATTGTGCCACGGTCTTGTTGAGTAATCAGGTGAAAAGTGAACGATATTGGACGTGTCAATCGCAATGCGACTTTTTACCAACTGCAAGTTTCTTGCAGACCTAGCTGCTATGGACAAATATTTTCCGTCAGCAATCCCGGCTGTCGACCTGCGGAAACGATTTTAAAAAATGGCTAAGCTACCATTAAGTCGCACAAGGCTTGAACCACAGCGAAGCTGGAGGATTTCTGTCTATTCAAGTACTCAAGGACGCACCTCCACGCATATCATTAGGTTTGAAATTGTTTATCTACGTGTTCCGTCATCCCTTTTCACTGTGGCAGTAGTTGTCATAGTCACATCCATGTATATCACCTCTTCCTCGTGTGCATGACTGGTGCGCCCGGATCATTTTGTTCGCAGGCTTTCACATTTCTTCCAATGTTGAACGCATCAGCACGAGCTAGAACCGGCGGCTTCGCGAACAGGGCGTCTGCACCACGAGCTGTCTTGTGGTCCCTCCTTTAGGCGCGGACGCACGTGAACTGTTTTCATGGTATTTTAGATGCGACTCTGAGAGCATCTCTTGTCGGCGCCCCGTTCCTTCCTGCGTGCGTCCGTCGTCGGCGTCCGCACTCTCCTCCGCTCACCCCCTCTCATCTCCGATAGCGAACGCTCTCTCGCGAGGGGCATTGGATTGGATTGGATTGGCTTGGCTTGGCTTGGCTTGGCTTGGCTTGGATTGGATTGGATTGGATTGTATTGGATTAAAGTGGATTGTGTTGGATTGTGTTGCGACAGCCGCGGCAGACGCACTGGCGGCGGCGCGTGCCCAGGTGAGAGCGAACACTCTCTCTCAACATCAGCGGGAGTGCGGCCCAGCGCTATCTCACTCCGTTGATGGGCGGCGTTGCGCGCGGTGCTGCGCATGTGCAGTACCCTCTCTCTCCGCGGTCTCCTCTCCTTCGGGAGCGCTGCGCATATAACCGGTGTGCCGCTCTCCGGCGGCCTTTCGGTCGACGGTTGCTCTCCGCTTGCGCTTGAACCCCCCCCCCCCCCCTCCCCTCAGCGTCGTATCGCACCAGGGTTCCCGCGAGGGGAGGTGGGCGTAATTTTTTTGCGAGCGCCACGCGCAAGCGGGGACGACGCCGGGCACTCTTTGCGAGGTGCGTGCTCAAGTGTGCGGTAGACGGTGGGAGAAGCTACGACCCAGTTTGCTGTTGACGCAGCACTCATTAGGGCCAGAAGCTTCTCCGTTAAAAACGAAATGACGTTCCACTCTGTGAAGGTGCATTTCCAGCGGAGCTACTTTACAATGATGGTGATACTAGACAGCAGCTGCCAGTGGCAGTAGTTCTTCCTTTCTAATATTTTTAACATCCTCCCGGCTACGCGATTAGCAGAGGAAGATGCTGAACGAGGCGGGAAGAGATAACACTTTTTAGTGGTCATCTCTCACAGCTCTCTTCGATGCACCCAGCAGTCTAAGTTTGTTTGTGGGTTATTCGTTGGCCACAAACTCCTACACAAACCGCGCCGTACGTCGCGCCTGGGAAGTGTTCGGCGGTATTCTGAGTACGCTTCCCTGTGCAACACGTAATGCGGAAAAGCCAACTGACAAGATTTAAGGTTGTACCGCTTTCTTAGGGTCGGCTTCACTTCTCAACACAAATTAATAACTGGAAAAACATTGTGCCAAGGACAACATGGGCCATGTTATTTCAAATGTATTATGCAGGAGTACATACAGCGGTAAAATCTGCCCGCCAAAGCCAACAAGTGGGCTTGTGCGGCGTCTCCCTGTCAGCAACGGCCTTCACTTCTGTAAAAAGCAGTCATTGACAGCGATAACTGGATAGGGATGTACAAAAAAGACAATAAAACAAAAAAGAGAAGGAAAAATATCAGGGAGGAAAAAAATGACAGCAAAAAAAAACAGACGAAAACAAAAGACAAAAACAAACAGTCAAACAACATACAAAAATCAACATGGGTTCTGCTACATGGGTGGCATTTTTCTCATTACAAAGAAGCAAATTAGAGAACAAAGAAATAACAAACTTTCCGCACACACATACATACTTCAGCAGAATTCTAGTGCTAGAATAGCAGCACCCAAGTTTTTCCACGTAGTTCAAGAGAACAATTCATCAGGCAATTCGTTGAAGATAGCAGGTACAATTCAGGCAGGTATGGCCTTCCAGCCATTCCGTAACGGGTACGGACCCTTGGCGTCATATAGCGAGGCATGTGCCACAGGGGTATAGGTTTAACAATGGGAGTTCGGTAATCCGTACACCAGAAATATTTTAGCTCGAAGATTTGCATAAAAATACATCGAATGACCGTAAAGCTCTTGGCCTAAATACACCATCCAAATTCGGCACGTGTAACGTGTGAAGAACACTCTTGGCTATGTTTTTTTTTTTAAATACTGTTGACTCTATTTTTCGAGGTAGTGGAGCAGTTGAAAAAACAGCCCACGCCATTGCGAGGAACACTATAACCCAAAGTTTGAGCTAGTATTTTTCGCACAGAGAAAGCCAGAAACACTTGTAAGTTGTACAACATATCGCAGGCCTTCTAAGCTTTTTACGTATGTCAGTCATGTGAGCAGTCCACGAAAGATCACCATCAAAATAAGCACCAAGCTGTTTAACATACTCGGCACAGAAAATACGGGAATGTGAACAAGATGCACAATAAGATGTGTGTATCGAAACGAAGCAGTCAGTCGGCACTGTTTTCTCTCGATTTCGGAAACAAACTAGCCAACTTTTTACAGGGTTGATTGTTATTAAATTTGCTTCGAACCAATCCGCTACATTTCTGGCATCATCTTGAAGATTTGATATAGCGAGAGAATAACCAGAGTTGCCAAATCACAGCAGGGTGTCATCAGCGTATTGATAAATTTTCGAAGTTTTAGCAAATGTAGCTAAGTCCTTAACGTACAAATTAAAAAAGAAGCGTTGACAAGATAGTCCCTAGCGGGGAACCTGCGGGAAAGTCTGATACTATCACTCAGCACTAATCTAATTGACACCACTCACAATGGGAAGCACCGGCGGTAAACAGATGGCCTTACGAAGAGAGGCTGCCGAAGTAAGGAGGAGGGAAGCGGCTTTTCTCGGTGTAAGCACGCAAAAAATGGAGGAGTTAGGCTCGAATGCATGATGGGAGCATATGAACGTTTATTCGTGGTATTGTACACTTCCATTGACTCTGTCAGTATCGTGTGGGCATAGCCGCAGGAGATAGTTTTAGCGGACAAAAGGAAACTGATGCCCATGCCCGGGTAGCATGCCATTTGAGGGACGCATGTTCAACCAGTGTTCGCAGTTTCCGCTACCATTTATAAAAAAAACAAAAAACGAGACGACAGACGTACTTTCGTGGATATGGGATCGTTACGGCAGGAAATGTGTAGCGAGATTTTTTTGTGAAACGTGCCGCTACTTGCGACCGTCGCCTTGTTACTAAAATTGCAGCATTCAAAGATGTATTTTTTTATTTTGAGATTGGTAAAACTTGTATCAATTTACTGTATTTTTCGTTGGCGCTGCTGACATTCATATAATGTCTCAACGGAGTAGAATATTGTCACCGATAGGACGATGGACCTTGGCGGTTTAGGGTTGAAGGAATTGGCTTTATTGCCACGAACTCGTTGGTTCCTAAGAACAGCGACAGCGCGTTTGCCGAGCGCCAACAACGTCGTCTTCTTCACGTCGTCTTCTTCTGGCCGTCCGTCGATGATGATAGTGGGGATTGACCATCAGCCGTGTCAATGAATACTAATGATTGCGGCATTACCCCCCTCTTCAAGAACGCATCGTCTCGATGCGAGTGGATACGTAAACTGCAATGCGCTACTCTGGAAGTGACGGCTGGAATGCTAGCGAACAAAGTAGGGTTTGAGGCGCACAACATGTACAACGTCCGGATGTAAAGGTCGTCGGGATGAAGAACGCACTGCGTCCGGTAGTACCTCGTAGTTAACGTCGCTGATACGGCGCAGTATTGTATACGGCCCGAAATAACGCTTAAGGAGCTTTTCGCTAAGACCACGGCGTCGAACGGGTGTCCAAACCCACACCTTATCTCCAGGACTAAAGTGTACATCACGTCTACGAAGATTGTAGCGAGCAGCGTCGACTGACTGTTGAGTGGAAATTCGGATTCTGGCAAATTGCCGGGCCTCCTCTGCGCACTGAGAGACTAGTCGAGCGTCCTCGTGGGCATCATCATCAGGCAGGAGGGGCAACATAGCATCCAGCATTGTGGTTGCTTGCCGGCCGTGAACCAGGTGAAACGGAGAAAACCCTGTTGTCTCCTGGGCGGCAGTATTGTACGCGAAGGTAACAAAAGGTAAAATCTCGTCCCATGTTCGATGCTCCACGTCGACGTACATCGCCATCATGTCTGTAATAGTCTTGTTGAGGCGCTCTGTCAGTCCATTGGTTCGTGGGTGGTATGCAGTAGTTCTGCGATGACTGGTGTGACTTAGCCGCAGAATGTCTTGCGTTAGTTGAGCTGTAAACGCGGAACCGCGGTCGGTGATGAGAACCTCTGGTGCACCATGTCGTAGAACAATGTGTTGGATAAAGAAAGCAGCTACTTCCGATGTGGTTGCGAATGGAAGGGCTTTGGTTTCAGCGTATCGGGTCAGATAATCCGTTGCCACAACTATCCAGCGGTTGCGTGCGATTGACAAAGGAAAAGGACCTAGCAGATCCATTCCAACTTGCTGGAATGGGGTCGTCGGCGGATCAATCGGTTGAAGAAGTCCGGGGCGTGTTGGGGGCCTCTTTCGCCGCTGGCATTCTCGGCATGTCCTGGTGTAATGACGCACAGCTTTGGGAAGATGAGGCCAATAATACTTTTTCCCTTAGTCGCGCTAGCGTACGGGTGTAACCAAGGTGTCCCGAAGTCGGATCATCGTGACAACTTTCAATAATCTCCGTGCGTAGATTGTCCGGCACGACCAGGAGCCACGAGGGACCGCCAGCCGCAAAGTTCTTCTTGTAGAGGACATTGTCCCGAAGAGTGAGCGCGTGCACAACACGTTTGAAGGCTCTAGGGACAGCACTTAATGGGTCGTCCAAGTAGGCGATCACCTGCCTGAACTCAGGGTCGCTCCGTTGGCGTGTCACCATGTCCGCACTACTGACTGCTCCCAAGAAGGCGTCGTCATCGTCGTCGGTAACAGCCTGCCCACACCCCATGGGAGCCCGAGAGAGGCAGTCGGCGTCACTGTGCGTGCGCCCAGACTTGTACGCTATAGTGACGTCGAATTCTTGTAGCCTCAGGCTCCACCGTGCTAGACGGCCAGACGGGTCCTTGAGGTTAGCCAGCCAGCATAGGAGTGGTGGTCAGTGACCACGCGGAACGGGCGCCCATAAAGATAAGGGTGGAACTTAGTGACAGCCCAAATGACGGCGAGGCACTCCTTTTTCAGTAGTGGAGTAATTGCTCTCCGCCCTAGAGAGCACGCGGCTCGCATATGCAATGACTCGGTCAGCGCCATCCTGGTTTTGAATAAGTACCGCACCAAGCCCTTGTTGCTAGCGTCAGTGTGAATTTCTGTCGTCGCCTCCTGGTCAAAGTGCCCCAAAACAGGTGTTGTCTGTAGCGCTTCTTTGAGTCCTTCGAAAGCCTGTTGTTGCTCACGCTTCCATTCAAACGGAACATCTTCCTTCGTGAGGTGGGCAGTGGGGCGGCAATGTGGGAAAAGTTCCAAATGAAACGTCGGTAGTAGGCGCAAAGGCCCAGGAACCTTCTGATCGCCTTTTTGTCTGATGGTCTCGGGAAAGTGCTCACTGCAGCAGTCTTGTCTGGGTCAGCGCGTGCTCCTTCGTTGCTGACGACATGGCCAAGAAATTTGAGCTGGTCGTAAGCAAATCGGCATTTTTTGGGGATTTAGTGTCAAGCCGGCGGTTTTCAGAGCTTCAAGCACGGCTCTCAGCCGACGTAAGTGCTCCTTGAAAGTGCAAGCAAAAATGACGACGTCATCAAGGTAAACAAGACAAGTCTGCCATTTCAGGCCTACGAGGACCATGTTCATGACGCGCTGAAATGTTGCCGGTGCTGTACATAGCCCAAACGGCATAACTTTAAATTCGTACAGGCCGTCTGGTGTAATAAATGCAGTCTTCTCCCTGTCCCGCTCATCAACCTCGATTTGCCAATAGCCACTTTTTAAGTCAATAGACGAGAAGTAACGAGCATGACGGAGCCGATCAAGCGTGTCATCAATGCGTGGAAGGGGGTATACGTCCTTCTTAGTCACTTTGTTCAATCGCCGATAATCCACACAAAAACCGCAATGTTCCGTCTTTCTTTTTTACAAGCACAACCGGCGCGGCCCAGGGGCTTGTCGGCCGTTGAATAACGTCGTCCTCGAGCATGTTTCGAACCTGCTCCTGGATAACTTCCCTTTCTTTTAGAGAAACGCGATAGGGTGGTTGACGGACAGGATGTGTTATGTCATCAGTAATAATTCTGTGCTTGGCTACACTTGTCCTGCCAACACCGGTTTCTGCAGCGAAACAGTCCCGAAAGTCGTCGAGCAGTTGGGATAGCTCGTGCCGCTCTGAGAGCGAAAGCTTCGGATTGATGTCTAAATCGATGGACGCATTCATGCCTGGTTTCCGGGCTGCAGATCGTGTAGTCAGTTCGGACAGCAAAGGATCGTCAATGGAGTCGTCAATTCCTTCCAGGTAAGCTACGGTCATTGCTCTCGTCAAATGCTGTGGCTCGTTCCGGAAGTTCGTAACAAGGACATTCGCGTGTCCTTGATGAAGGTGTGCTATGCCTCGAGCAATGCCGATCCCCTTTTCTAGAAGAAGTTGGAGACTGCCCTCGATCAGAGCCTCTCCGCTAGTTGCCATATCTGTCTGTCAGCTTCACGTGATCGGCTACGACACGTACCGGTGCTGCCGTCAACGAAGGGATCTCTTGAGTAGGTGCAGGTGTCCGAAGCGTAAGCCTGTTCGTTCCTAGGTCGATGACGGCGCCATATTCGGTCAAAAAGTCTATCCCAAGGATAACGTCCCTGGAGCAGTTCTCCAGTACGAGGAACTTCACCGGGCGCACTTCACCATTGATTTCGACGCGGGCGGTGCAACGTCCTATCGGCGCCACAGTGTGACCTCCGGCGGTGCGCATGTCGGGACCGTCCCACTGCGTTGTTACTTTTTTCAGGTTACGACACAACGTCCCACTCAAGACGGAATAGTCTGCTCCTGTGTCCACGAGCGCCGTCACGTCGCGTCCGTCGATAATGATGTCAAGGTTATTTGACACGGCGTGCGCATTGTCGGCGGTATGGTCCGGGCGTCGCGACGTTCGTGGAGGCTCTTCACCATTTGCGACATCGGCAACACCACCTCCAGGGGTTGCCGGGGTTAGTTTTCCCGGTGAGGAACGGGAGACTGACTCTCACGGCGAGATCGTCGAAGAGGTGAGGCGGGGCGATGAGGGGACGGCGAGCGAGCTCCTCGAACAGTAGGGGGTAGCGGCGAGGGCGGACGTCGAAAGTAGTCCTCGCGCGGCGGGGACGAGCGTCGAAAGTACTCATCGCGCGGCGGAGACGATCGGCGAAGGTACACCTCGCGCGGCGGAGACGAGCGTCGAAGGTAGTCTTCGATTTCTCGAGGCTGCTGGCCATACTTCGGACGTGGGTCGTTGGACGGTACCCTCGAAGCCCAAGCTCACGGTAGGGGCACCGGCGGTACACGTGATCGGCTTCACCACAGTGGAAGCAGAGTGGGCGGTTGTCGGCCGTCCTCCACAAATCCGTCTTTCGGGTCCACGCTGCTGCTCCCTAGGTTGCTCGTGCCTGTTTGGGCAATCTCTCTCGTCGCGGTCGTGCTCATGTCGGGGCCCAGCAGTAAGCAAGTGCGGTTTGCTGGTACGGCAGCGTAGGTTGCGGCGAGCGCTGGGGGGGTTACATCGACTGGGCCACCAGGAACACAGAGCTCGTTGCAACCTCCTCCTGGACAGCCTGAACGAGAGAAATAGAAGCTGGCGACTTCGAAGCCGGCAGCAGCTTTTGGAGCTCTTCTCGAACAACGTCCGGATGAGCTTCCGGATGTATCCCTCGGATGCATGGTCCGAGAAGTGGGCCGATGCAAAAGCTGAAATCGTCAGGGCATCTGTCATTCGGTGGTAGTGATCGTTCCTCGCTGTCAAGACTTTCTCAATGTTCGTTGCCTCCGTCACAAATCCCTCGACTGTTGTTGGTGGATTGCGAACAAGGCCACCAAAGATATCACTTCTCACGCCCCTCATCAATGCGCGTAACTTCTTTTCTTCGGTAGCTTGTGGGTCGGGGCGCGGGTACTCAGCCGGAGGACGTCTTCGACAAAGCTGATCAGACTTCGTTAGGGCCCTGGATTCGGCGTAGAAGGAGGTCTTCAGCCTTTTGCTGTCGGTATTGGTTGCCGAAGGCTCGCCTCAGTCTCTCCTGGCAAACTTCCCACGAGGTTAGCGATCGTTCATTGTTTTCGTACCATATCCGGGCCGTATTTACCAATGAGAAATAGAAGCTTTGCCGGCAATGATCTGAGGTCCATCCGTTGTGACGAGCCACCCGTTCATATTGATCTATCCAGTCATCGACGTCCTCAAAGGCATCGCCGTGGAATGGGGCAGTTTTCTTGGGATAATGGGCCAGGCACAAGGGGAAGAAAGGTGCATCGGTTTGCTGTGCCTGTGACGTCATCCTGGAAGATACAGTGGTCCTTGGGCCGTCGGGTAGCAGTCTGAACTCCGGAGTACGGCCTTGCAGCTGCCTGCTCGTGCGAGCCTCTTTCTCCAAGAAGGCGCGCCGGCCTGGGCTTAGAATTGGACTCGCCTCGCGGGGTCGCCGAGAGCCGCTGGACATCGGGTGAACGTACCCCGCACCTCCACCAGAATGTCACCGATAGGACGATGGACCTTGGTGGTTTAGGGTTGAAGGAATTGGCTTTATTGCCACGAACTCGTTGGTTCCTAAGAACAGCGACAGCGCGCTTGCCGAGCGCCAACAACGTCGTCTTCTTCACGTCGTCTTCTTCTGGCCGTCCGTCGATGATGATAGGGGGGGATTGACCATCAGCCGTGTCAATGAATACTAATGATTGCGGCAATATTCGCATTTCGCAGGTAACTTAATATTGTGAACTTCTCCGTGGCATAACGAAATAAACCGCTAAAGAAGGTTTCACGGCTAGCATATACGCTAGCTCCTAACGTCCCCCGGTGCGTGCATTTTTGCGGGCGCTTATCTGTATACCCGTGTACAACTTAAGAACCGCAACGGAAGTTTCCCCTGCGCTTCGTCACTGCAGCCGGATGTTACTCCGCACGGCGCAAGTAGTGTGTCACTGGGAATATTTTGAACGTGGCACCAGCGTTTTTCGTGATTGTTCTGACTTAATATGCTTATAAACTACTACAGCGACGACAAACAAACTGCGTGAGAGAAGAAAGAGGATATCAAACATTCCTAGCTTTCTCCCATCAAAACGCGTGCGCTCGTGCACGTCCGGATCCGTCGCTTAGGCCTAGTGATAGCGTACATGATCTATTGCCGTTCTTAACTTGTTCCCGAGTATAGAACTCTCTGCGACTTAACTGGGAATATTCAATGTTACCGCAGGCCTAGGTACCTTAGAAACTGAGGTGGATTGATTGTGGGGGTTTAACGCGCCGACGCAACGCAGGCGATGAGGCCCGCCCCTACGCCTGCGTTGCGTAGGGGCGGGCTCCGGATTGATTTTGACCCCTGGGGGATCTTTAACGTGCTCCGAAATCTCGTACACATGGGCGTTTTTGCTTTTCGCCTCCATCTCAAAAGCGGCCGCCGCGGCCGGGAATTGAACCCGTCTCCCCGTGCTCCTAATTAGGGTGTTAGGGTACATATATATTTTTGGTCATTGTAATTGATTGACATCAATGTTTCCGGAGCGGCAATCAAAACTACAGTCAGACCAACACAAATGTTCAGTAGTTGGTTTTCGTGTTTTTGTTACCATATAAGGGAGCAAAATAACACTAAATAGCATAGGCAATACAGCCGACCAAAGGAAATAAACTCAGAAATCATTTTTTGCCCAACACATAAATTATGGAAAATTCGAGTGAAGGACTAAGTACAAATTGATTTATTGTAGGGTGTAACGCGCCGACGCAACGCAGGCGATGAGGCGCGCCGTAGTGGAGGGCTCCGGATTAATTTTGACCACCTGGGGATCTTTAACGTGCGCCGAAATCTCGTGCACACGGGCGTTTTTGCTTTTCGCCTTCATCAGAAAAAGCGACCGCCGCGGCCGGGAATCGAACCCGCGATCTCGTGCTCAGCAGCGCAACGCCTTAGCCACTGAGCCACCGCGGCGGGTGACTAAGTACAAATTATACTGTTGTTAAACCGTTATAGTAGTATTTAAGGGAGGTGGCAGCACCTCTGGTTGGCCAGAGAAACAAGATAATATTAAAGGGGCCCTGAAAGGCATTTTGAGCACACTAAATGAACTAGCGCAACCGTTAGATTGGGTCGTCAACGTCCTCTGTGCCAAGTACAGTCGAACACGGGTATATCGAACACGGATATATCGAATTATTGTCTATATCGAACACATAAATTATCCCCTCGAAAATTCTGCGTAAAAGTATAGAAACTAGTACGTTTATATCGAACGGTATTTTCCCCAACATTGGCTATATCGAACACAACGTGAGCTGGGAGGTGCTCTTTGGCAGTCACTTTGCGGGCGACATCGGGGCTTCGGCGGAACCCGACAGGGACAGAAGCCCGAAACGCCACGAAATGTCACAGTGCGAGGTAGGGGCTATCTACGTTCCCAGGCTTGCGAAAATATTTTTTTCTCTCTCTCTAGCTGGCTCTGTCTTCCCCCGATGTCGCCTCGGAAAAGGGAAGAGAAGGAACGAAGGCGCTGGCGGCCTCCTACTTCTTTTGCATTTTGCTGTTGTTGCTCGTTAGAGAGTTGTCCCGCACTTTTCCTAGGTTGCTGTTTCTCTCGGAGGTCACCATCGCGAGCGCTTTTTGGAGAACGTTCAGATAGCCTTGGAATCGTTACCATCAAAGTTCTTGTGTTGCGTGCGTGTTATTTGTGCATGGTGTGCGAAGGCGCCGCGAACGGCTGGAATTTTCGAGTTGTGCAGGCACCGTGTACGTGTTTCACGACACGTGTGACTGGGTGAGGGTGAACCGACGCGGAAGCAACGGCCGCTACAACTGCAGCCAGCGTATACAAGCGCAAGAACCTGGACTTTGCGACAAAGCTGAAAGCCATTCATCGGGTCGAGGCGAGAGGGAAAAAGTCGACGGAGTGTCTGCCGACGACTTCGTGAACGCTTACAGCAATGTTCAGGCTGTTTCGAGCCTTGGTGACGACAATATCGTAGCTGCGGCCGTAGTAACTCAGGCTGATAAGCTCGAGTGGCGAAGATCGTCCGGACGAGGAGGCGGCTACGCGATCGTACTCCGCCGGTGAAGTGGCGGCTGCGTTCAGCTTGATTCGCCGTAGTTGCGGCGACATGGAAGGAACTGAGCTGTCGCACCTGGATAGTTTCGAGAAGATCGAGACCACCGTCTTGAATTTTATTTCCAGGACGGAGAAGCTGGCAAAGGCAAGCGATGTTTTTTACACAAATAAAGCATCCTGTTGCTTCGTGAGTGTGAAATTAGTTGTCATTCTTCAATGCGGAGATCGGTAAATGATCGTCCACCACAGGTGAGGTCTCAGAGCCCATACTTTTTATATCGAATTTTTCATATATCGAACTATTTCGCGATCCCCTTGAAGTTCGATATATCCGTGTTCGACTGTATTACTATTTTACGCCCAGCGGAAAGCTCATACTTTTGTTGCAAAGTTTGTCGTTTTTTTCTCACCCTTCCCTTCGTGTTTTTGGACGCCGCCATCTTCACATGTCTACATCATCGATTCCCAGATGTTCGTCATGAGCTAGACATCCTGCTATTGGGCGGCTTTCTCACGCACTTCCGGCAAAGAGATGAGTCGTCTGCTCAGCGTCGGCTCGCTGGCTGATCTGCCAGCGGAGTGCCGGAGTGCTTGGACATTTTACGACAAACGAAACAAGTGTCAAACAAACGCTTAACCGTTTGTATTGAATGCAACACGGCCATAGCACGACATGGATATTCTCTTACCTGAGTACGTTCCATAAAGAAAGCGTTGAAGCCCCGTGGCACTTCTTTCGTGCAATCGCAGAGAACGCCCTGAGCCGAATGCCCGGGTTTGACGCTTACATTTTATTCAACTTCAAAACAATCCAGAGATGCGCTTCTAACGAACACAACGTCACAACATGCGTTGAAAGTCTGAACCACGATTGACAGAGGATGGGTTGCCTCCTGCCCGTCGTAAATTCGGTACTCACCTCGCGCGCGCTTTGCGGGGACGAACAGCAAGTCACCTAACTCTGGCGCACAAACCGATGGCTTTTAGCCACGCACACTGCACATTTCCCATGCGAGGTTGAGTCGTACGTCGCTCGAGAAAGATAATCCAGACCATGGGAAGCACTATCCACCCGCAGAAGCCCAACGTCGCATTTCATCGCGAAACAAAGGCGTCCACAACACACACACCATCGCCTCCTGTAATGCCAAACGCATCTCGCACTTCCCAATGGGAGTCAGTGGTACGCCTGCAGTACCCACATGTCGCGAAGTGGGGCCCCAAGCTGAACCGGGATCACGCAACCGTAACTGATTTCTGGAGCGGTTTGTGCCTTGTTGCCAAGGCAACCGATGTTAGAGATCGTCAAAGAAATGGCGCTCGCTCCAGCGCTAGAAAGCTCAGAGCGGCGGCGGAGCATGTTTTGCCACCGTTGCCGCTCTCCACCACGCGTCGCCCCAAGCTGAACTGGTCACATTATTGAAGCGTTTTGTGCACGGGTTCTGTACCGGTTTAATATGACTTTTTCACATGCCGCCGGCAGGAATTACCACCGCCGCAAAATAAGACCCGGCACCAGCGGTGCCACATCTGATACGGCGCTTTTTGGATAAACAGTGCGCGGTGCATCAAGGGAACGAGCGCACGACCCTTTCCGTGCGGCTGCGAGTTCGCCGCCGATAAAAAGTCGTGTGCCGCCAGCAACGTACACCGCGAAAGAGCAAGGCCAGGGCGCCGCATACATGCGGCCAGATTTTTCGTACGCTTTTCCAGCCTAGAGCGGAGTGCGGGATTCATGGTGTCAACAAAGCTTGTCTGTCTCTCCTCTCTATGAATCTGTCATCTTCTGCCCCAACCCCCATACCAGCAGGCGTTCCGGTGTCCACCCCTAGGTGTGACAATTTACGCCTGCTGGTGGTCTTTCCTTTCCTTTTTCTTGACAATAAATTCATTCATTCAGCTTGCCCGTAGCAGACGACAGTCTGAGCAGCCCAATAGCGGAAGTACGTCACCGCTGCGGAGCGCAGCATCATGGGAGGCAAGGCTCGCGCGCCGTCAACGGCGGAGAGTAAGTCGAAAGGAGGAGGAAACGCGGAGCGACGATAATGCGCGGTTTTTGATTTACGATTTCTCAGCTAATACTCATCGCTTTAACAAAATTCTTGCGGGAGGAGATTGCAAATACATTGCTTTATTTGGGTACATGTACATCCATGCATCGTCGGAAGGTATTTCAGGACCCCTTTAAGGATTGAATGTGATTGATTGATTGATTGATTGATTGATTGATTGATTGATTGATTGGTTGATTGATTGATTGATTGATTGATTGATTGATTGATTGATTGATTGATTGATTGATTGATTGATTGATTGATTGATTGATTGATTGATTGATTGATTGATTGTGGGTCCTTAACGTGCCGAGGCTACACCTGGGCTATGCGGCGCGCCTTAGTGGAGGGCGCAGGATTAGTTTTGACCACCTGCGTGCCTTTACGGGTGCCGAAAAAGATTAGGCAGACGGATACTTTGCGTTGTGGGAGTGGCTGTGATATTTTTCCATTTTGTTTCTGGGAGTGAAGTCAAATCCGTGACGAACTTGCCCGATTTAATCTTCCGTCGCATGAAGCTCGTCGTTTTTCCACTCAGTCACTCTGATTTTACATGGGCCGTTTTTATCAACGACACCCTTTGGTTGTTTGCTACACGCTCCTTCTCAACTCGAATGCACCACGGTGAACGTTGATGTTTATTTCTTTTCCTTGTGCTTAACAACTACCTTGGTATATAAAGCAAATAAAACCAGTGAAACAAATCGCTACACTTAAGAACACACACAACGACTGCCACTGGCTGTCCAGTCACTGCCGTTGTGTCTTTCTTGGGCTACTTAAATGCGGAAATGTTGTCCTGTATGTCTCCCGTGATTCATCCACCCGGCGAAAAGTTAAAAGAATTTCGGCAACTACCTTGGTATATAAAGCAAATAAAACCAGTGAAACAAATCGCTACACTTAAGAACACACACAACGACTGCCACTGGCTGTCCAGTCACTGCCGTTGTGTCTTTCTTGGGCTACTTAAATGCGGAAATGTTGTCCTGTATGTCTCCCGTGATTCATCCACCCGGCGAAAAGTTAAAAGAATTTCGGAACGAGAGGTTTACAAAGGCAAAACATTTCCAAACTACTGAATCTGGTGGCATGTTTCATACTTAACTCGGTTGACGAAAATGAAAGCATAAGGCATATGTGAGGCAAAACATCCATGCATAAGTGGCATTTAGAATTAAGAAAGAATGAAAGAATGATTTTACCCATAAATACAAGTAGCTCTCGCGCGCGACACTGGAACTCCTGACGGCATTCTATATATATTATCTCCAACAGTAGCAAAAGGTTCCAAAACATGGCGCGCGATCAGTGCAACGCGCTTATCTTTAATTACCTGTGGCAAACCCCCACCGTATTTATCGTTGGAGGTGGCAAGGCGGGAGGGGGAAAGCGTCACAGTTGGGGGGAAGGGGTTAAACTGATGCATTTACGTGGCAACGGCGGCACAACATTATCGTCTTTCGACAATATTTGCAGCGAAGGAAGCAGATACGCAGCCAATTTTTCCAAGGGGTTTTATTTATTTTAGTCAACTTCATTCAACAGGCCTACCTTTCCGCGTCGGTTACGTGGGAGTGGCTTCTCATAACCGGTGAGCGATATCGATTGAATCGTACTTCCTGCATTAGGTTGCCCTCCTTGGTAGATGGAAGCTACTCGTCCCAGGATCATGTCCATACGTCCACAAACGCAAGTACACACATACGCGAACGGATACACAAGCGCGTGCACAAACGCAAACAGAGGCAGGCAGATGGGACCGCCCACGGTCATTCTCTAATCAGACAAAGGCTCCTGGCGTATACAGCAAAGAATGGAACCCGAGCCTTCGGTGAATGACGACAGGGAGGACTGCGCTTGGATAGAACAGGCGTCGTAGGCGCAAGTATAAATGGAGAGAAAAACATATGGGAAATGGAAGAAATCCGAGGGGTGAACGCACTCGAGGCATTCAGTAGCTTCTACAGAAGCTCTCATCCCACCAACCCGCTCTAACCTTCTAATCCCTCAATACTTTATTTCATACATCTGTCAGCGCTCCGACCGACTTCCGAAGAAGCAAAATCTGAGCGGCTGCACCCAGGAGTGTGTGAGGTAGCCCCGAGCCACCAAGTATACTTACTGCCTTTTTACGTTCTTTTTTTCTTTTTCTTCGTTCCACTTGCACCCAATTGATGCCCCGAGCACCCTTCATTGTCTTTCTCTTCGTTCATCCCCCAGGCGACTGCCCTTACCAGATTCGCTCGGAAGAGGAGAAGCGACGAACATGCGGTCGATAAAATCAACAATGCAGCCCAAGAGGTTGGCGTGTCCTTCCGCCGGCGCGGTTGTTTGCCTTCCCTAGTGTCGTAGCTTCGCCTGGAGGGCTCTCTCAAAAGTTGCAGTTGAAGGGAGAGTTGGGTGGAAGGTTCTGGTGACCACGCCAACAATAAACTCCCCCGTTCCGAAATAGAGAGTTCAACTCTTCAGCGGCTTTGGCGCGTTTGGCGTCGGCGTAACCGAGCGGACGATCTATTGGGACAGGGAGGGTGAAGGAGAGAGAATGTGAGAATACGTGGAGAGTGAACGGCAGGGGTAGCGAAGACAGCGCATGAAGGGAAGTGCAGGAGGAGGATAGTTGCGAATGAGAAAAATATCCCTGCATGAAGAACGGAGGTCTGTCTGTCTGTAGTGTCTGAGAGGCGGCGTTGGTACCCTCCTCCCTGGTCCGCTTTGTCGGCCGTCTGCCATTTCTGTGGCGCGGACTCCGTTCTCAACTTGCGTTACCTTATCTGGAAGTACCGTGCCTCTCCAAATAGTGCGATACCTTCATTCAGAAGTTGACCAGAACGTCTTCAGAGCAAGATCACATCGACGCGTACGGAGAACGGACCTTTCCGCTCTTGAGTGTGTTGCGAACTACTCTATTTGGAGTGGCCATGTTCTAGGCAGTGTTGTGTGTGCTCCTACTATATGCACCACCACACAGATGTAGAAGGAGGATTACAACTGTGTAATCTTGGCACAACAAATTTTATATTTTTTATTCGCTTTCCCATGACACAAACCTCCAGCCGGGGCCTACCGCCGCCTTTTCATTACAGCCATTCATTCATTCATTCATTCATTCATTCATTCATTCATTCATTCATTCATTCACTCATATTCCCTCCCCTCTCTGCTCGCTCTACCCCTAAGCCAACCGCTTAACCAAGACCATAACCGTAACTACCAGGGGCACTGCAGATGAAGGCAGGTAGGGGTCTGCTGTACACAGTAGCACGTAGTGCGAAAACGGCCCAGAGTTCCGCGAATACATTTTTAGTGGCTGAGCCTGTCGACGTCTCCTGTTGTCTCATGTAGTCACGGTACTAAAACATCGGGACACTCGTGTTCGGATGCCTCGCGCTAGAACATAACGCGCACTGAAAGGACGCACCGGGACACTCGTTTTTCAACGCCTCGCGCTCAAGCACATGCTGCGGCGCGTGATACGAAACAACATACGGCCAGCCTAATTCTCATTTAATTTCTTGAATCCGGCTCAACGCAAGAGAGGGTGCCACCGCCTCAGCAAGCACGCGATTGCTCCTCCCACCGGCGCTTCTCCGGCGCCCAATCAACGTGCGCCATGTTGGACGAGGGACACTTACAATCTTTCACTACACTTCTACACTGCGTATTTCGCTCCTCCCCAGGTGTCACATAAGTGGTGTTGGCCCGGTTGTTTTTTTGTGTGTGTGTGTGGGTGGGACGCGGCACTTGGTCGGTGTACAATCAGTTGTTCTTTGAGCAGTTGGAAGTGAAGGAACTCGCAGGATCGATAGGATGTTTAAGGAGAGGTTACTCAGCCAGTTTTGCTTTTTGATGTAGTTGCTTTTCATTTCAGGCTGACCTGCCGCCATTTCAGCATCTGAGAACGACGTATCGTTCACTTGGCCCGAGCCACGTACGCTGTACTGTCGGAAAACAGCTCGCATGGTCACCTCATTTTTTCTCCGCGTGGGATGAAACAAACGTCACGGATATCAATTCGTATGATCCTGTATTAGTAGGGCAAACTGAGGTCGTTCTATCATGTAGCAGCGCGCAACTGCTGCATGTATTGTAACCGTGTTTTATCGACCTCTGTTGGAGCTTGCCATGAATCAAGGGGCATTTTAGTATGCAATTTTGTGACAGTACGTGCTGCTACTTTACGGTAAACCAACATAAACCGCTGACAAATCATTCAAAAGTGTACTGTGTAGCATAGTAACCTTGCATAGACCCTGGAAATGACAAGAATTGCGACGCCATATTAATGAACGAATTGCAGTGGGAATTATGTATGCCTTTACTCTACGCACAATAGGTTATGCATTAACCAAAGTACATTTTGTGGTGCTCCGATATATAAACGAAAGCTTATAAAGTGTGACCTCCAAAAGAGTTTCGTTAGCTGGTGTTCTGAATCCCGCGCGGCGATCACACCTTTAGCTTCATTAAACATGGCCGCCAGACGAGCGCGCGTGATGTGAAGGCTTCAATTCCCTCAATCGGTTCTGCGCTGCTCCCTGGCACCTATTGGCGTACCTCACAGTGTCGCACGCTACGCGATCGGGCAGTGTTGCGAGCAAACTCGTTAATCAGCACGGGTTAACGGTCAGCAACATATCATTTGGATGAAGAGGAGTTGGTGGTAGCGACAGTAAAGCGAGAATCCCCTTTTATTGACCCACCCCAAAATAGACAGGCCTCTAGTAGCATCGGAGGTTCGACCACCCAGACCACAGAGAGAATAACGTCGCTGAGAAAACAGATCAAAAATAATTTGTAGCAAAGCTATAAGAACGACACGAACTCGTGACATCAGTGTACCTAAAAACAAGCTCAAGCGGCATTGCAATCTAGGTAGTGTTTAGCGCAACTGCGACGTCTCCTGGCTGAAGCTTGAACCGCTATTCGTGGATGCGTAGTTAGACTAACATTGCGGCTCGTTCCGAGAAGCACGTGCTTTGGGGACGAGCTAAGTAGCGGCGCGTTCCTTGGGAACCGTCCGTATGAGGGAAAGCAATATTGCGCCGGGGGGAAATGAACGGGTTGGTGTCTGGGTGAGCGTGCGGTGGGCTGTTAAGCCACGGTAAGGACGTTAGTGTAACGTGGAAGGAACTTCGGCGTCGTCCGGTGCGGCGTAACTTTCGGGTTCCTAATGATTCGGACTCTAGTCTCGTACACGTTAAGAACTGCTCTTCTGGGGACTCACGTCCCGACGTTATTCCCCAGAGATGCTCGGGGGCTCGGCTATGCCCATTCCCTTCCGCTGAATTCAGCGAAAGCCGTAATTACGGAAAGAGCTTTGAGCGATTTTAACGCTATCAGACGGTCAACGGCCAAACAGACCCTGCAAATTGGTGGACGTTGAACGCTAAAACCAAGTTTTGCTCGTAAAGACCTCACGCCGCTCAGGCCATGGAATGTTCGGGAGGTTGAGGCGCAATGTAAATGGCGGGAGCTACAAACTTAGTACAGTGTATTTTGTGGACACCGTGCTTTAAACCGTAATACTAAACTTGTACGCTTGCTTTCCGGAAAAAACTTCATGCCTTACTGATAATTTTGAAGAAAACCTCAGGTCATTCCATAAAGCAATAGCAAGAAGGGTGACAGGAGTAAGACTTGAGGACAAAAGATGAGCATCAGTAATAAGAGAGCAAGCTCACACAGAAGACACCCTACATCAAAGCTGAGATTAAGGCTATATAGTGAGCTGTGGCAGAAAGTGGACCACATGTGTAGAAGAAAAGCTACCGGGGGAAGAGCCGAGTAGTAGGAAAACAAACAAAAATCGGTGGTGTAAGGATAACACAAGAACGTTCAGGTGCAAAGATGGATGCGGATGGTCCCGTATAAGATTGAAAGTCTATTGATGAAGCGTTTTGATGATGATGGTGCCCGTTGTATGACGACGACGGTGGTGTATAATGATTAAGGAGGTCGGACGATGGCAGCGGCGATTTTCTACGCCCGTCGTGTTCGCTTTTATATTTGGTTTGTGTCGTGCCCGTTGTCACTAAAGAAATCATCCAACAACACTCTTCCTCAATACGTCACCAGTCCCCAATTTAGTTAAGAGTGTAAAGCAGAGCATGGCACCTCGCTGATGCAAGGGGGTTGTGATTACTCCCTTGAAGAGGTGCGGAGTAGTGGCGTTTATGAGAAGCGGGACGGTTGCACTGCCTTTTATGTACTTGCAAGTGCGTGTCTCTAATATTCTTTGCTCACGTGAGCGGGCAGTGACTGCATTATGACTCAAAAATCGAGCTTTAATTCTTGTCGAAAGGGAGAGATATCGCGTTAATAAAGGTGGATGAGCTTCAAATAAAATATTAAAGCAAACACTCTTACAGAAAAGGTTGTGGCAATTACTAACAAAACCCTAACCAGTTAATTGTCATAGTACCCACTAGGTACTTCATGCTTTCCCTAACTGGTCATGCATAACTTAGTAAAATGCTACGCGTGACAATGTGGATCGGCTGAGCGCGCAGCACGACATAGACACATTCAACACGCATATACCACGCTTAGACAACAAATTAATTGAGCAAGAAAACTGACGGGATGCATGGGGAGAGCGAGTAGAACTTAATTCCTTAGAAATGTATCAGCTCTTTTTCATTTTATAGCCAGCAGCGGGAAGTCCTCTGATATAGCCAGTTGGCTTGTCGCCAAAATCGAACATTTTATCGATAATTTTAGAATTATGAAATTTAATGTGAGCATATACAAGTAATCATGTGGATTTGCACAAACGTTTTAATCTTGATTTAGAGTGGAATAGGTGCTGTAGTTATTATCTTAAAATGCATAGAATTTTGATACTATCAGTGAATGTTAACACCAAGCAAGCAGAAGTTACAAAGTGCACGGTCTAGACTGGTAACGACAGCATTGTCGGGTTCATACTTCGTGGCAGGAGCTACGGACCGTCCGGGGGGTAGTGAAGTTCTTAACGAGTTAGTAAGAATAACCCGTTACTTCCTTTTTATGAGCATTTTTCTTAAAGGGGCACTGAAGTGAATTTGTCAAGCTCCCGTTTTTGCTTGCACTGCGTAGACTGGCTCATATTAGCACACTTTTCATCGTTTATCCGGTTGACAAATCGGTAATTATTTTACAAAGCGCGAAAGAAGAAAAACTACCATGCATGGTTTGCGGCGGCCACACCAACTAAGGCTGTGACGTTGAGAGGAGGGGCGCCGTGATTGGACGATGCCCAAGGTTGGCAATCACACAAGTTTCGGTTTCGGTTTCGGTTCTGTAAAACATAACCAATGGTTTTGTTGGATGGGCATTCTCAATATCTCAGTAATCATCGTACCGCGCTTCTGCCATGTTGTCGGCTGTAAAATGCACAAGATAAGCCTCCCAGGACGGCTTGTAGTCGTAGCATTCACTAGCCGAGACCTACGCAGTGCATGAACGCCCTCCGCGTACCCGCAGACGCCCAAATGTCATGCGCTTTTCCCCCATTTTTGGAGCTTGCCTCCCTCATGCCTGTATCGTAAAAAGCGTGTTCGCACCAGGCCAAGGGTCTGTTCATTCTGGCCTGTGCCCACTGCCTGCAAGCAGTCGGTGCTTATAACAACAGCACGCCAACGAGAACTCGCTAGCGCGCCAGTGCCAGCCTGCGCGCGTTTTGTGAACTAGTTCGTGTAGCCATGAACGTTGCGGCCCCAAAAAAGGTGAACACAATATAGAAAACATCGGCGGAAAACAAAAAAGTTAACTTACAAAAAAAAAAGCACGTACCCGCGGGGATTCGAACTCGTGACTCGCAAAACATTTGCAGTGAATTCCTAGCGCCCCAGACTGCTAGGCTACGGAGCGGGACGCGAACGCTTTGCTAATATAGGGTATATATTGTACAACCGGTTTACACTTTTATTTAGTTTTGGCATTTCAAGCCGCTTAGGTGACTATTTGTTGTACTGCGATCGTGCAGTAAGCGTCGCCCGAGTTTCCACAGAAGCTCACGTCTAGCAATTGCATTTCGTAGACGGAAAAGCGTTCGCAGATGCGTAGTCGTGCTGCTGACCGCTGTGCTTGTTCGCCCAGCGCAAAAAAGTGCTTCCTGCGCCCTAGTTTTACGCTGTACGGTAAAAATATCAGTTGATTTTATTTGCTTAGTACCTATATTGACTTCGCTGACTCTTCTCCCGCCTTCAAGAGGCCTTATATTTTCCTACTGGCGTACCAGTCAGCGAAGCGTCGCATGTGCAGCGCTTGTGTGAAGCGACCTTGACTTGGAGCTAGATACAGTGTACAAACAAACAAGTAAAGAAAGGCACATTCTTCCATTCACAAACGTGTCCTGGCTTCGTTTCAACTAAGCGAACGAATTGCGACCAAGCAATTTTTTTTAACCTCCTTGATTGCGACGGCCCGCCGGCGGCCGGCGGACGAAACGCTGGGCCGACTGACCGACTGACTCTGTCGGCCGGGGAGCCGTGCAGTAGCGCAGCCGTGGTGCAGCCAATTGCCAGCTCATCCCCTCCTGACGTCACACGAAAACACCACAGAAAATGGGCTAGCGTAAAGAGAGGAGGACAGCGTTTTCGAATTAGTTTTTCTACTAAATAAAATCGCGTAAACGCGCCTAGATTGGTCGAAACATGGCCTGGGGACTCCGGACTACAATTTGCGCTAGTAATCCCGCAATGTTTACGTATCACTTCAGTGTCCCTTTAAGAGTAAAGTTTTCACGCTGTCACTGATCTTGTATGTAGTCCACCCAAAACGGACTGCAGGAAAGCCGGCTTTCTCTGACAATGATGATGATCCAGGGTGTAGTGAAGAAAAAAAAATTACCCGCACCTCCCCGAGGGGGATCGTGAGGATGCACAGCATCTTTGTTGCTATACCGGCGTTAATTGCGTTGTTAATTACGGTATTACGTTGTTGGTGTTGCTACGATTCGTTGGCGTCCATTTCAGCGCATCGCTACGTATATCAAACCGAAGAACGAAGAAGAACTGAGCGACCGGCGCACGCATGGGCTTATAAAGCAACTCCCGTGGAGAGGAGCATGAGAGAGAGCGCGCACCCGGAGGGAGAAGCGCGCCAACCCGAAGACGACGCGAAGAGGAGTAGGGGAGAGGAGCTGCGAGCGCGCGCTAGCAGCTGGAGTGGAGAGGAGGATGAGAGAGGGCGCGCGCATGCGCACTTATCACAGCTGGCGTGGGCGGAGCTTCGGAGGGGAGGAAGAGCGCGCGCCAGCGCACAGATGGCGTGGAGAGGGGAAGGGGAGAGGAGGGTGTGAGCGCGCGTTTATCGAGCAGCTGTCGGAGGAGCAGCGTGGACGGAGCCGCACGGCCGTCGACGCAAGACAGGCCCCCGCTATAAGGTGCTCTGCATCTAAAACTAAAACTCTTCCCGTGGACGTAATCCTACCTGGGTCTCTGGTGTTATGAAGCCGACGTCTATCCGATCGCGCCATTCCGACGCGATGGAAGCACTTTGTATTCGAGTCCGGGTGCATTGACGTGCAAAATTAGAGAGAAAATGCATCTCTCTGCTTAACGACGACGATGGTTGACGCTAGGAAATGCCGTGAATGTCATCATCCGAATAGCACTAGCGAGCATAATCGCAGTGCAGTTAACCGTCCCGATAAGAAAAAGGTGTTCGTATTAAGAGCGCAAAGTCTTACGTCATACGTGGTGATAAAGCGATTTTTACCTTATGTTAAAAATGGCTTAAAATGGTAAGGCGGCGTGATGTGGTTCCGCTCGCGTCGGGGTGGTTCCTTTGATGTTGTAATTGATTTCAGAAAGCCTCGCGTTACCCCATCCTGGTCGTTTCGACAGAGGGGTAGTTGATTTTACAACAAAGCTGTTACCTGCTTGTTGGTCGGAAAATTTAGTGTCATAAAGAAAAACACCATGCAGGACGCAGCAGTTCTCGCCCAAGATGCCAAGTGCATGCATCAGGCTAATCAGCCTTAGAGATGTAAATTTTCATATATTTTTGAGGGGCGCGAAAAAACAGGTCTTTTATAATTTTTTTTAAATATGACAAATTGTAAAATGAGGATTCCTCGCACATCTATAAAAAATGGACATACTTCATTAGGCGGAAGCCTTAGATGTCTCATCAAACCCGATAAGAGACCGTAGTTGCTGGCGACTATGTTGCTCTACGGCGGAGCAATCGCCGGCACATCTATCCAAGCTAACATCTTTTCGTTTCCACATTTTTTCTCCTTTTTTTCTTTTTGTTTTTGTTCTCTCATCTAGCGGAACAAGCCAGCCCGACTGCTCCGCTAACATCGCTCGTCTTCATTAAAATTATTCTCTCTCACTCTCTCTCTCTCTCTCTCTCTCTCTCTCTCTAACACCGCCTGATCCCACACAACAACCACCATCACCACCTTCAGGAACCAAATTACAACGCTGTAAAATAACATAGGGAAATAAATTTACATGCAGACTGATCTGGGTTCGAATGGGATTTGAAACTTGGTCGCCAAGAGCCGTAGCTAAGTGTGGTAACTACAGCCCTAACTCTGCACCATGCACGGTTGAAACAAGAATTATCCGGATGCGCGCCGCATGGCAGGTGAGCGTAGTAGCACCGCAAACACGATGCGGCAGTGAAGAAGTCTTCAATAATCGCTGGCTTTCGGTTTAGTCCGACATAAGTGGCCGATAAATGTTTCCGTTGACACTGAAAAAAATATAATTGTTGCATTCGGCTATATAGAAGTCCCAGCGCAGCTTCCGCTCTCAAAATCTGCGCATGATTTCACGCCAAATCCCTGTTTTCAGAAAGCTTTGCTCTCGTTGCAGATTAGTCGCATCATAACAAATATTTTTTTTAATATTACCCTGGCTGAAAGAAACAAAAGAAGCCTGCTTTTTTTCATAATTTTGTTTCAAGCGCTCCCATCTCTAATCAGGCGCGCAGCATAGAGATGCGTATTTATGTACCAAAAAAACTACAAAACAAGCTTTCGAACCAGCATGATGGATGCTAAGGCACCAGGGAACAATGGGAAGCCTCCTCTGTGTTCTGGTAAAGATTAGGTATTCAGCTGCTCTCGAAAGGCGAGGGGGATGACGTCATTCGAGGGCTGGGTCATGCGTCAGGCTAGGCAGGACCCAGCAGGTCTCAACAATGACGTCGAGCGCATGCACCAGGACCCACCATTTGCCGCCAGAGAAGCCGAGTGCAATCAACAACCCCGCCGAGGCGAAGAGTAACCTTTCATACCCTGCCCCATCAGCATGTGTAGGGGTTTACAACAGCTGAGCTGGACATCCACTTTGGAAAAGAGGGATGCCGTCCTTTTTTTAAACGTGTCTCTGGAAACATAATGAAATTCGCTCTTTGCGGCTACTCTCCGGTGCCTTCAGCTTTACTGCTGACATGCCCCTAATTCATGTTCGTTAGAAATCCCACCGTCATTGGCCAGAACTTACCCGCAACTTAGCACTTTCGGCGCCGTGCTCACGCTAATTTGCGGTGCAAATAGGTTTTTGTTTGTACGTGCCTGATTAACTTCTGTTTATTCGATGACAGCAGTACTACGATGAAAATGGGGCTGTATTAATGCCTTTTTCGGTCGTAGTAACGGTAAAAGCGCACCCTTCGTTTTCTCAGCGGATATATGACCGTTTAGGAGGGCTCAGTTTACCCAATTTTAGCCAGTTTTGTCATATCAAACAATATCGACAGACGAATCGCTGCACCTTATAGAGCAACCATTGTTGACTGCTGCGCCATGTAGTACGTACCACAATGGCGTTTCATACTAATATGTACTGGATTAAAATCTCTCGCTACAATCGCGTGCTGTCGTGGACGTCGCCATGGCATCTAGCAACGTTCTTCCCCTACTTAGCTTGGCTAGTCATGGCTACTTTTTATTTTTGAAGTTACACTAAGCACAAAATTTAGAATTTTTGGTTCGACTTGCATGAAGCTTATAATTAGGTCCAGACTCAGAGAAATAACTCTTCTGGAGCACTATGAGATAAACCGCTTTAAATATTCTTTTAACAATACTTTTGTGTTCTTGAAGCCACATACTACTCTACAGCTTTGTTTGAGCCATGCCAAGGACATTGCACCGTTCCTACTCACGCACAAGGGCACGCTCGCTGAAGCGCAGATCACCTATATCCTAGCGCCAGATTTTCCGCTATATATCAGAATAAAACTCGGCGTGTAACACAACCCTTGGACAGTTGGTATTGACTATATGACATAATCTACAATGGCGGTGTACGTTGGTCATTGGTGTGGCCTGAAAGGGGCACTGAAGGGATTTCTAAACATTGTTGGATTACTTGCACAAATTGTAGTCTGCAGTCCTAAGCTACGTTGAACCACTCTCGGTCCGTTTACGCATCATTATTTAGCAAAACAAATCACTTTGAGTTTCTTCTCCTAGGCATCTCCCTTGCCGATTTAGCATAACGCTTCATATGACGCTCACTCGAGCAGGCTTGGCTTCACTGCGCTGCTGCGCGGCTCGCCGACCCTCCGGCAGAGTCAAGCGGGCGGCCGCCGGCGCGTCGTCGCAATTCGTTCGCAGAGTTAAAACTAAGCCACGGCACGATTCGGGCCTTTAAAATGTGCTTTAGTTTGTTAGTTGCTAGACCGTATAAAGCTTACTAAAGTCTATGAACTCGAAGTAGGCCCACCCGAGCGCACATGCTACGCTTCACTAACTGGTACGCCAGTAGAAACTGTAAGGCGATTTGAAGGCGGAGAAGTGTAAGCGAATTTAATATCGGAACTAAGGAATTAAGTAAACCAAAACTTTAATTTTAAACAACAAAACCGACGTACAGAAAGCACCTTTCGCGCTGGTTGAACTAGCACAGCGGTCAGCAGCACGACCACACATTTTCGGAGACTTTCTTCGCCAAGGAATGCATTCGCAACAGATAAGATATTCATGGAAATTTGGGCGCACTTACTGCCCCAGCATTATTCTAAAAATAGTCATCTGAGCAGCAGAGAATACTGAAATTAAAAAAAAAATAAACAGGCTATACGATATATACTTTATATTTCAATCCGCGACAAATATGGGTTTATGACCGAGTGGTCTGTAGCACTGGACGCAGTGTGTCGCCATTACAAGGTTCGTATTTTCAATAGGACTTGTTTTCTTTTGCAGTTGATTTTTTTCGTCCTTAGGGGATGTTTTCTATACTGAGTCGATCATTTCGCACAGTAATGTCCATTTAACCACGAGCGAGTTAGCTGAATGCGTGCAGACTTACACTAACGAGGCGGCGAGTTCCCGCTGTCGTAGTGCTGACACAAGCACCGGCTGCTTGCGCGCACAGAGAGGATTCAGCCGACCTTTGGCTTGGTGCGAACACGCTTCTTACGACGCAGGGGCGAGCGAGGGCAACTCCGATCGTGTAGGCGAAGCGCCTGGCGGTCACTGCGTACGCCTAGGCCAGTAAACGTTACGACTCCAAGTGGTGCTAATATGCTTATCTGCAGCCGACAACATGTAAGAAGCGCGGTATACCGATTACTGAGACTTCAAGAATGCCCAAATAACAATAACGTATGATTCCAAGCATGTTGTTGCGCAGAAACGAAACCGAAACTGGTTTGAATCCCGATCTTGCACATCGTCCAATCACATCTCAACTCAAATACGCGTCACTACTCTTAGTTGTTGCGGCCGCCGAAAATGTCTCGTGATATTTTTTTTTCTTTTTCCAGGCTGTATAAATAAATACCGCTTTATCCACCCGACAAACAAAACAGTGTGTTTGTTTTAGCCAGTCAATGCACTCCAAGCAAAAAAAAAAATAACATTAGCAAATTAATTTTAGTGGCCCTTTAAATAAGTCTAAATCACTTCGAGTTCAGAGCGCTGTCATTCCAACGGGCGCAAATTCAGCCACGCAACCCTTGAAGCCTGACACTCCCTATACCGGACATGAAAATGCACTCTATGCCTCGTCAAGAATCAACTCTTCCCTGATGTGCGTTTACAGGAGCACCCTCAACACGGAGAGGAGTGTTCGGAAACAAAGCCGGTGACAAGTTGGCCGGAGAAGCGCTTTCACCCGCCTGGTTGATGAAAGTGGTGTATCGCGAAGTGACCATTTTAAAGCAGGTCGAATTTGAGTGACTGACGAATGAAGATGACAGAGCCGGCACTACTGTTCCGCATCTTGACAAATCAGGCAAGAGCACCGGGTTGCCTTTATCTGCTGAAATTTACATTGTAACGACTGTGTTAGAAGTGTGGTGTATTAAGTGACTTCACAGAGTTTATTATGGACTTCCCGGAATATGCCACGGATAACGCAGCGTTCTTTAAACGACTTAAAACGAGAGCCGCACTACATGTCTATTTCAAAGATGTCCTATATCCAAAACTGACACGCGATAGCTGCGCGAGACATCTTGCGCCTGATCCTCCGATTTCCAAGGACCCAAAACGTTGTGACGCTCGGTGATTTGCCGCATGCCGCTTGTAAAGAGCTGCTGCTCGAGCGGAGTCATTTCCTCCACCAATCCTTGCAAGGCTGTGTCCCTCGGTTCGCCAACAAAACTCACTCACTCACTCACTCACTCACTCACTCACTCACTCACTCACTCACTCACTCACTCACTCACTCACTCACTCACTCACTCACTCACTCACTCACTCACTCACTCACTCACTCACTCACTCACTGACTCACTCACTCACGGTGCGCCTTTCCATAACCTGGCACTTTCTCCTGAATGGTATCTAATTATTCAAACGAGAAAAGTGCGAATAATGCATCCACTAAGCGGCAACACCGTCAAAACTAAACTTGCAATCACGTTAAAGTAACTTTAGCACTTTTAAAATGGAGTTCAACCCTCACAATCTTGAGCCCTGTGCACTCATTCCCACTCACGCGCGCACGTTAACAGAGGTCCCTCTGTTAATCAAACAGTCAATCAAATCAAGTCAAATCAAATCAATCAGTTCATCAAACAGACGAAATAAAGGTCAAAAGCGGCAAAGGAAACATGAGGAGATATCTATTTTCTTGGTACAGAGGGAGGCCCCGCAGGCGGTGCGGCGAAATATGGGAGATTCGATTGCGAAAAAAATTGATAACGCAGCGGGATGCCGGCTGGACTACAGTCTGTGAAGTTGTCGACGTGTCCACTATGCATGTGGACATGCCTGACTGATCGTTCCATCGATCATGCTTCCTCCGGGCGGGAGCTGTCAAACCCAGCCTTCATTGTCGCCGAGCAAGAATAAAAATAGTTCGCTCGGTATTGCAAAATACGCACAGTGCCATTCTTAGAACATCGTTCACATACGGCCTCCATGTTCAACAAAACATCCCACATCTAGTCAACGATTCTGCGGTACTTCATTGAAGTCGCCCTCCCTTCTGTCAGTGCTTTTTTTTTATTTTTTGTTCGTACCAGATTCATTGTCGTAAATGCACAGCACGAGATGAGGCTGCTACGAGACCGAAGATGAAGAGCCTCCAAGTTCAGTTGCTTGTAGGCCTCTTGGATGTATGTATTGCTTCCACGGAAAACTACATTTGGCAGGCATCTAGAAAGTAATTATCTGAAGTACAAGAAAAGAAGGATACGTGCAGGCGTCGTCTTTTGAGGAAGGATGTCTTATCGGTGGGCCCGTACGCATTAGGGCATCGGTGAGTGAGCGCTAAAGCCCATTTTGATGCGAAAACATGAGCTCACTATGTTGCCCGAAACTCTGATGTTCGTTGCATACAAAATAGCCTATAGGTAAGCAATAAAACTTGCTCCTGGGCTACTTGGTTTAGAGTGTGGAAACTAAAATTTCAGACTGCTCACACCATATAAAAGCTAAACGAAACAGCTCTTGCGTCGGCTCCAACGTCAGCGGGCGCTCGTCCGAGAACGGCAGCGCCATCGTCGCGCAACTCTATGGCTTGCGCAAACAGTGCTGCCAACCTGCGAAGCCACTTTTCCCCTAACTCGGATAAATAAATTCCTTAGATTTCCCTAGATTTTTGCTGAATGCGATTATTAGTTGCTCTCTCAGACCATGTGTTTAGAGACAACCAAATGGAGCAATTTTTTGCAGCGACGCGATGAACAATGCGACTTGGATCCGCCATCGCTCGTCCCAATCGCTCGCTAAAGCAGCCACAAGAAGGTGATTGTGCAAGCGATGGCGAAATGTGATCCCAATATTGCCGCACATCACGCAATACGATTATTGAAATACCCAATACCACAAGAATTTTTATGTATGCGTTTGTGACAAAAACTGGAAACCTTGCACTACATACTTGGCACAAAAATCTTGCACTACGAAACAGTGTACTTGTAATAGCACGCAAGTATATTAAAAAGAAGAACAATAGGAACAAGCACACACGATGCGCAGTGCACGAGATATTCGAGCGAACAAGTTTATAAAATTCATCAGTCATGTTCTTTTCAAATTTACACCAACAACGTCACAGGTACGAGCGATAGCTTTGCTGTATGCGAATTCATGGGAAATAGATGTATGAACTTCATCGTAAAATTGAAATGCATGGGTACACAAAAATATTGAATGCTAAAATAATAAAGGGCACCCTTACACGACTGAAGGCATTAGACCACGTAGACGCAGAAAATTCCTTAGATGTCAAATTTCCCTTTTTCCCCAAACAGAACCAAAATCCCCTAGATCTAGGGAAATTTCCCCAGAGTTCACAGCACTGCGCGCAAAGGAATCGGCAGCTAAACATTAGGGGTGAACGCTCCCTCTCTTAGCGGGAGGGAGAGGGACGCAGACCTGTGAGGCCCCTGGGCCCTCTATCGATGGGTTTGGTATTAGCAGAGTCATTGAAGGACTCTGGTATTAGGTTTCTGCGAGTTCGCCGGCGGCCAGACCACTGCGCCCTCTGTCGGTGGGTCTGGGAACCTTCTCCTACCCAAGTGTGACGCAGAACCTACAGCAGACGGATGAGAAGGTTCCACCTACGCTAGCTCTGCTGTTAAAAGCACGTCAATCAATGCTTAGAATACAGCTCTATTTCTCAGACAACTTGTTGCGCACGGATCTTGCACCATTGCTCATACTGGAAAAGTACAATATTTACGATATTGTACATTTTATGATATAATAAAATATTGCAAAATATTTTCCATTTAACATTTAATGTTTACCAGTTTGCAATATTAAAAGTACGACGGATCTTCCAAAACCATTGGCACAGCTAGGGCTCGAACACAGGCCGTTCGCGCCAAAACCCCCGATTCCACCCCTGGGGTACTGGGGCGAAGCAGCGGGGTTCTTTAAAGGGACACTGAAGTGAATTTGTCAAGCTCCCGTTTTTGCTTGCACTGCGTAGACTGGCTTAAATTAGCACACTTTTCATCGTTTATCCGGTTGATAAGTCGTTAATTATTTTATAAAGCGGGAAAGAAGAAAAACTACCATGCGCGGTCTGTGGCGGCCGCACCAACTAAAGCTGCGACGTCGCGAGGAGATGGCACCATGATTGGACGATGTCTGAGGTTAGCATTCAAACAAGTTTCGGTTTCGGTTCTGTAAAACAACATGTTTGACATCCGACGGAATCGTTGGTTGGGCCTTCTCGATATCTCAGTAATCGCCGTACCGCCCTTCTGTCATATTGTCGGCTGTAAAATGCCTGTGATAAGCCTCCCAGGACGGCTTGGAATCGTAGAAATCACTAGCCGAGGCCTACGCAGGGGATGACGCCCTCCGCGTCACCGCTGACGCTCAAATGCCATGCGCTTTCCCCTCATATTCGGAGCTTGCCTCACTCATGCCTGTATCGTAAAAAGCGTGTTCGCACCAGGCCAAGGGTGTGCTGATTCAGGCCTGTGCCCACTGCCCGCAAGCAGCAGCACGCTAACGAGAACTCGCTAGAGCGTCAGTGGCAGTCTGCGCGCGTTGTGCAAACTCGCTCGTGGAACAGTGAACGTTGCGGCACAAAAATGGTGAACTCAGTTTAGAAAACATCGGCCGAAAACGAAAAAATCAACTGGCAAAAAAAAAAACGATGCATCCTCGGGGATTCGAACTTGCGACTTGCAAAACGATAACCTTGCGCCCTAGACCACTCGGCAACGAGCCAGCTCTTCCGAGCATGGATATCTAAGGTATATACTGTATAACCAGTTTACACTTTTATTTAGCCTTCTCATTTGAAGTACTTTAGGTGACTATTTGTCTTATAGCGCCCGTGCAGTAAGCGTCCCCCAAACTTCCAGAATATCTCACGCCTAGCAATTGCATTTCTTGGACCGAAAGGCGTTCGCAGATGTGCGGTCGTGCTGCTGACCGCTGTGCTTGTTCACCCAGCGCAAAAGAGTGCTTCCTGCTCCCTAGTTTTGCGCTGTACAGTAAAAGTTTCAGTTGATTTTATTTTCTTAGTACCAATATTGACTCCGTTGACTCTTCTCCCGCCTTCAAGTGGCCTTAGATTTCCGTTGACTCTTCTCCCGCCTTCAAGTGGCCTTAGATTTTCCTACTAGCGTAAAGTCAGTGAAGCGTCGCCTGTGCCCTTGTGCAGCGCTTGTGTGAGGCGACCTTGACTCGACTTGGAGCTAGATACAGTGTACAAACTAACAAAGTAAAGAAAGGCACATTCTTTCATTCACAAACGTGTCCTGCCTTCGTTTCAACGGAGCGAACGAATTGCGACGACACGTCGGCGGCCGGCGGACGAAACGCTGGGCCGACTGACTCTGTCTGAAGGCCGGGGAGCCGTGCAGTAGCGCAGCCGATTTCCAGCTCGGCTCCTCCCGACGTCACACGAAAACGCCACAGAAAATGGGCGAGGGTGCAGAGAGGAGGACAGCGTTTTCGAATTAATTTTTCTACTAAATAAAATCGCGTAAACGCGCCCAGAGTGGTCGAAACATGGCCTGGGGACTCCGGACTACAATTTGCGCTAGTAATCCCGCAATGTTTACATATCACTTCAGTGTCCCTTTAAGCATTTGTTCAAAGCAATAAAAGTGTTCGAAGAGAGTCAGTAGACGGCGCTGGATGCGCACGTACAGGAAGTGGCGGGCTCGTACCCACACGGGAACGGAATTTTGCTTCTTGCAAATATCCTCTACGTAGGGATAACCACGCCGATCGGCCTAGCCTCGCGGTCATAGTAGCCTCATCTGGAAACGTGATTATGGCCATAAAGAGAGCACCCAGGCGCACCACTGGCTACGTGACATTGTGGGCACCATGTCATGACCGCACATACGATTAACGCGCTGCCTTCCACTCGGCACGTATTCTACAAATTTACTCGGCGTTAGGTATACGACAGATGCTGGACCGTCTGCATCCAAAAGCAGCTGGGTGACATGGAGGTGAACACAATACCGGTTCTCGCTCCCAAATTTAACGCTCGTTATTTCGCATTGCTTATATCATAATAGGTGCTTAGGTGGCCTATAATTTTTCGTCTTTCTCCGTACTGTCAAAGCAAGCCCTAGCGGGAAGGGCCGCGTTAAATATTTAGCTCAATTCCTCTACGGTGAAGATAGAAGACGAGCAAAGCTGTACTGGTGAATGACTGTACTGAGTTATCTGTGGTGACTTACTGGGAACTACGCAATTATGAAAAGTAGAAGAAACTCCGGTAATGACAGAGTCGCCTTAGTGTACAATAGCAACACTGTGATTTCCTGGATTGCTTTGATAAAGCAAGAATTACACCCGCTGTCTGTAGCCATACTCCCTCCGTAGTCGGCTGTATAATGAATGAAAATTGGAAGCCTGTGACGTTTGCCACTTCACTGTGAAGTTGCAAACAATCATGACAAGGGAAGGAAACTTGGCGTAACTAAGAGTCAAATTCGGTGAATTTTTTTTTCAAGATACTCATATTAGATTGAGAGCTACAGAGCATTTTACACTTTCTCTGGAGGCAAAAATTCTTATTCTGCACAACTGTGTCAAGGTAGGCAAGTTTGGTCGGAACCTTGCCGCATACAGCTTCGCTGTAAAAGTCGTTCCTGGACCGAGTTTGGCCTCCCTTCCGTATAACCCGCTTTCGGCGGTGCGGAAACCATTCCGTCGGGGCGCCTTTTTTGCAGAATGGATAGAGAAGAAAACATGCTTCAGAGAGGGACGCCAACTTCGATACCTTATATCTAATTCGAAATGTGAGCCGTCCGTACAAACGGGCCGAACGGGTGAGTAATACGAGCTAAGGCTATTACGTTGGTTAATTCAGAGTGATAGATTTCACCCAGTTTGAATGCGCGAAAGCTCAAGATTTTGCGGTTAAAGTGTGCGTCGCAGTGAATGTCTGCTCGCTACAAGCACACTTATCTGCTGGAATGTTGCGGCTTTGTGACCGCGTTTTTTTTTTGTATAAACTAACAAACTGTACCGTCATCACACGCAATCGTATTGGCAAGAGGGAAGAAAGATTTCTGACTGGTAAAGGACAGTTGCGGAAGTTTCTGCTGCATGTACACGCGTAAGTTGAATTTCATTTGTGTTTTGCAAATTTTTTACTGTAATATAGCGAACACTAGTGGCATTGCTGCGGGAGTCCTTCGTAAAATCGGAAAGGGATGATTGCAGGAATGAGCCCCTGGGTCCGGATAGCTTTGTTAACAGGGCCAGGATTTCCCGTTATCCAATCAATGTAAACATAATATTTATTTCAAGTAGTGTTTACTGCTCTTGCAGTTTCCATTGTACTAGTATATTTATTTTCCTTTAAGCGTAAAGACGGGAGTTCCTAGAATTGCGTGCTATTAGAGCAGCGCAGCGGCACCTTGAACAAATTCAGCTCATGCGCCGGGCCTATGATACGAAATTTTAAATTCGAACGCTTCCAATGGTTTATTGGGTGAAATAGTAACAGGCATCGGCGGAGGTAGACGTCAGTAGCAGCTCTTAAGCTCATATTGGCTGAGACGTGTTAAACAGTCCGTGCTTCACATCGATAATAAAGTACAATGAAACTACACGTCTCCATCGCTTCGCCTAAACCTGGGCACGCACAGAAAGAGCTCCGTGGCAACCGGCTGCTTCCCTGCCAAGCCGACCTTACAAACTAACACATCAACACATCCCTGCACCCAAATATGCTACTCCGGATATCCTGCGCCCAATATCCAGCAGATTGCAAATACTGCCAAGATCCAGGCACGCTCATTCATGTTATCATAGAGTGTTGGGGAAAAGTTGCTGCGGCTTAGCTCAGCCAACCCTGTATATGTAAAGCGAAAGCTTGGCTCAGCCTGTTTAAGTCTTGGTTGCACTTGGCTAACCTTTGGTTCAGCTGTCATTATTATACCGTTCGTCCAAAGCCTGGCTTTGTCTGCGTGCTGGTCCAGCCTCCGGCGTGTTCCGAGCCGGAGGGCTCGCTCTCCCTGTGTCTCCTATCGGCTCAAAGCCTCCGGCTTGCGGGCAACTTTCCCCCCCACTCTCCCTCCTTGGGGAAATGCTCAGAGAAGAGAGAAGGCCCGGACATCCACTCTCATCCATGGCCGAGCTCGAATCACTCGCATTACACTCAACGATCACGTGGTCAGGCGGCCGAACCAGCTGCGGAGAGCGCATGCGCCCAAGCCTCCTCCTGCGCGGCATCACAGGGCGGCTAGCGAACGCGATTAACGGCGGTGCTAGGCCCGGGTGGTTACGTGGGGTGCAGCTGTGGTCAAATGAAGGTCGAATCCTCCGCGACAGAGACACCGCTCCACGATATTCGTAAAGCTTCGCTTTAAAACAAGGAACTCCCACCCCTTGCCCAAACCCTCTACCTTCGAGAGCTCTGGGAGGTCTTGCTGTCCAGCCCCTGTCTCTCGTACCAGTTCCTGCTCACCGCCAGAGCCGCCGGGGCTAAGGCAGCTCATGGATTCCTGTGAAGAGAAAGCCACTCAAAGAAGAACACCATAAATGCTCACAATAAACGTCTTCTCTTTCTCGCTCTCTCCATGCCAGTACAAACGAGCGTAGGAACGGGGCCACACAAAAGACAGGACATTCATCGTAACTGAGAACTCGAAGTACCGCTCAGCGACTTCCGGTTGGAGGTTGAAATTTTCGCATTCAGAACTTATGAAAAGTGCTTAGGTCTCTTCGAATTTTTCTTTTGTTTGCCTGTGAAGGATGGGAGATCATCTATTCACACGCGCATACCGCATCACAGAGTTTCGGTGCCTGGTGTCTCAAAGCTGGTCTGAAGTACCCGATGTGGCGGCCTCTATAGCGGTCACTGATTCCAGATCAACCCAGATCCGTAGACTATTGAAAGCCTAATAGCACTGTAATATGTCTCGTTTGGAGGAAATGCGTACTAGCGCGAAAAAAATTGAAAATATTGACCAGAGAGATCACCCAGAAATTACGAAAGTTTAGCTGACAATGTAGTGGTAATAATCTGGTACCTTCCATGTCGAAATAGTGAATGAAGTTTAGCTAATACCACTGCTGAAAACTTCTTTCCGCTTTGATTATTGGTGTCTCAACAGAAAAAAGAATGTAGAGATTTAGGCACAACAGATTGGCCAGATGCCGAGTGCTTTATAATTGACGGGGGGAGGGGGAAGTAGGTTGTGTATACTTGAGATGGTTATGTCATGAAGAAAGGTCTTTCCCATGGAATCGTGGATACCGATAGCATTGTTCGTGAAGGCCACTTTCACGATTATGAAAAGAGTGAGTGAGTGAGTGAGTGAGTGAGTGAGTGAGTGAGTGAGTGAGTGAGTGAGTGAGTGAGTGAGTGAGTGAGTGAGTGAGTGAGTGAGTGAGTGAGTGAGTGAGTGAGTGAGTGAGTGAGTGAGTGAGTTTTTTTTCTTGGTGGTGTTCACAAAATGTTGCACATACGACGACTGTGGTCAAAGACTTGCGAAGACTTTAATGTGTAAAAGTTGCGAATCGAGATTGTCTGCACGATGTTAGGTAACTGTAAAGGAAAGTTTGACATCCACCTAAAGGCAGCCATACGGCTACCTTGGATGGATGTCAAACTTGGATGGATGTACCTAGGTGGATGTCAAACTTTCCTTTACAGAAACTTACTCCACCTTGGGGATTTCCTGTAAATCTGGTCGATTAACACGTCCATCACTTCGAGTTGTTGATCAATTCGCTTTCGCGCTACTAACGAATGGCCTCCTGGTTAGCTCAGTTGGTAGAGCGACTGCTCCGGTTAAGCAGTGGTCCCGGGTTCGAATCCTGGACCAGGACGAATTGTTCTTCAACTGCAAAGTTTCTGAGAAAGCTGTATAGCCTTCCTGTGTAGCCGTATGGCTGCCTTTAGTTGAATGTCGAACTTTCCTTTACAGAAACTTACTCCACCTTGAGGATTTCCCCTAAATCTGGTCGATGTTAGGTAACATTGCATTAAGCAGTAGCTTGCTGAAAGTGTCCCTTATAGCTAGCTTTGACTTTTAAATCTTCCAGCCGAGAGAAAGCAAACGGCACATGCGCGTCAAATGTGTTTCCTAGACGAATTTCCAGGTCAAACCTTACCTTGAACATGAACACCATTCATCTCGTCCTATTTGCTCTCAGCGTAATGGGCATGCTGTGCCGAGTTTTCACCTGGTTTTTTTCTGCTTTATTCTTTATTTCTCCTTTTTTTTCTCTTTGCACACATGCAGGACAGTAAAGTATACAATTGCCTGGGTTATATGCCTACGGGTATTTTACCTTTGTCATTGATTTCGGCCTTGAATTCCCTGCTGAATGAAAAAATTACAAATATAATGCAACAATTTTACGTTTGAGGGGCTTTATATTTAATGAAGGGCGCTTTTTGCTCCTCTCTGCAGCGGCATTTCTAGGGTATCTCCATGGTATTTTGTCTTGAAGTCAGTGTACCCTCTGTCAGGGCAGTATTAAGGGCGTAGGTTGCTGTGGCATTTACTGCTTACGCATTTTTTTTTTCAAATTCTGCACAAATCCTTACTTTAACCCGTCCTTTTTTTCCTAACTGACTTATGTCTTCGCTGAGTCATTTCCTTCCTAGTACGAGGATAGACCAAGTGTCACAACTTGTTCTACCTGGACGCACAAATTCCCGCCTTCCTTCCCGCAAGGGGATGACTACACCTTATAACACTAGCTATTACACTTCAAAGGCCGAATTTTGTATGAAGTGCTGCAAACAGCTCAACACCCAAGTCTGGTATATTCTTCTCTTTACCGTGACGCCTGTTTATGGGAGGGTACTCAGATCTCTCAAGGTGCGAAACGCCAGGTACAAAAAACTAACTCCTCCCTCCACTGGGTCAGGTGTGCACGAAAAGCTTGTTCAACCCTGTGTAGCCCTGAACCGATTCTTTGAAATCCATGTAACATCAAATGTCCAACCTCTGCTTGCCTAAAACCTTCAACGGCCCGCCGTTGTGATTTTGCGCGGCTTTCCAATTGTCGAAACTGAGGATTAGCTCACCGAGCACGCACTCGTTCCCAGATGCACTTCCCTTGTCGTTTTCTCAGGGCTGCCGACACTTCGGTGGAGCGGACCAAGCGCGGCCTACCCACAGCGCAGCGGTCATTGATCTGGCGAGAAACGGCGCGCGCGGTGCGACAAAGATGGCTGTCCCATAGTATTAACCTGCTTGCGGGGAAGTATTTATCACTGCCAGTTTTCAAGCAAAGGTTTCGTTGGCTGACTCGTGTCGCTGTCAGGGTTCCTTTGGTGTCGTATGCCAAAATTTTCTCCTTATCTCCTCCTCCTCCTCTTCTTCGTCACCCGCAGCTAGCGGTCGTACACCCCCCCCCCCCCCTTCCCTCTTCGTACATGTGGAGCGACGGATCACGCCATACTCCCAGCCAATCAGGGTCGCTCGTTCCATCCAATAAATACACATTGCGGTTAACAAAGATAGAGTTGGAATTTTCGCAACAATTATTTAAGAGAAATGTCGTTTTTTACCGATATTTAGAGCAAGAATCGACCATTACCATCCTGGGAGACTTGCCCAGGAAATGAATGTGAACCTAGCAGATGTGTACAACATCATTTACCGTCATTCCATTCCTCTTCTCACCACAGCCACCCGTTTAAACTGTCAGGGCCTCCACTTTCATATGAAGGCTTCAAACCGCAAAACATCTTGCGGCGACAGTTTTCTGCAAAATATTGTGAGTAGAGTGAAAGGTTAGGATGGGAGAAAAAAAATAGTGTATGTTTTGCCCCTTCACCAAACCCCACTGTTTATTCTTTCAGCTGTTTCGTTCAGCAACGGAAGCTCATATCAAAGCCAATACCATCTGAACAGAACGTTTGAATCACTTGCGCTAGCTTATTATTAAAGCTAAGCTTCACGCCTCTCACTGATATCCTCTTTAGTTCACCCAAAACGTACTGTGGGAATGCCAACTTTCTGGGTCAATGATGACGATCATGGATAAAGGGAAGCATAATTAAAGCGCTCCCCTTGGTCCGAATCTAACCTGGGTCACTCGCTTTATAAAACCGCTGTCTATCCAATTGCGGCATGCCAGCGGATCCACACCGCCTAACTTTACCATGCATATAAGGTAGGAATTGCGTTACTATCATCATCATCAGCCGCAGCAGCCGCCTGTGTACGCACAATGCAGGGCAAAGGCCTCTCCCATTAATGTCCAAATATCCCGGTCCTGTGCTAACTGCGACCACTTTATCCCCGCAAACTTCTTGATCTCATCTGCCCACTTAACGTTTTGCCTCCACCAGCTACGCTTGCCTTCTTAGGTATCCTTAATCACCCCGTCATTTTCGCATTACATGCGCTGCCCACGCCCATTTCTTCTTCCTAATTTCTACTAATATGTCCTTAACACGCGTTTGTCCCCTGACCCACTCCGCTCTCATCTTGTCCCTGTATGTTAAACCTATCATCTTCCGTTGCATGGCTCACTGAGTAGTCCCCAATTTAAGTTGAACCCTTTTAGAGAGCCTCTACAAGTTTCTGTCCCGTAGGTGAGTAACGGTAAGATGCAGCTCTCATACACCTACTTGTTCAGTGACAATGGTAGGCTGCCATTCATTATCTGAGAATGCCTGCAGAATGCACTCCACCCCATTCTTATACTTACGGTTACCTCTGCCTCTCCTACAGTTACCTCTGGTTGGGATCTGGGGGTCACTACTTGACCTACGTTGATATATTCGCTTACCAGATCCACTGCCTCACCACCTATATCATACCGCTGTTCACTCGCGAGTTTATTAGATTTCTGCTTATTGATTTTTAGGCCCATGATTCTACACTGCCTGTCCAGTGCGGTAATCATGCTTTGCAATATGCCCCCCTAGTTACTTAGCAGGCCAACGTCATCAGCAAATCTGATGTTGCCGCCAGAATTCGTTGCAGTCGTTACCTCCATTAACTCTTTCGCCCGCTGTTTCCAATTCATTGTTCTGAATACCTCTTGTAAACATGCTGGGAATAACATTGGAGAGATTGTGTCCCCTTGTCTGAAGCCCTCCCTGATTACCACCTTACTTATAATCATCACCAATAAATAGGGCGCACTCGCTTTTAGGTGCGTTCTTTTGGTGTTCTACTTGATTTCGGAAAGCTTCGCCTTCCCCCGTCATTGTCGTTTCGAGAAAATGGTAGTCGATTTCCCACAAAGGATACCGTTATGAAGTGGACCATAGCTAGTGTAATTCGTTAGGGATTGAAAAAGAGCGCGCCTCCTTGAACGCGATGTAGACATCGGTACTGCTATTGACATCATTGTGCGGAGACATTGCACAGACCAATTAGTCGGGAGATTCAGGTCGACAGTGCCGCTTGCCACTATCCCCAGTTTTCAAACTTTTGGAAGTATCATGACCGCTTTCACGGCTTTCGACCGGAAAGCTCATTCGCACCTCTGCGTGCGGGCAGGAGTAGCTGTTGCGCGGTCAGTCCACTGCTAAAGCTCGCGTATTCAAATTAACGCCGCTTCCCGTCAACCCCCCTGAGGAACCAAGCCCGCGGGGCTTTGTTTGGCCGGTCCAACAACTATCTCGCTAGAACAGCTTGGTGATACCAAAGAAATGAAAGAAAGTTCAAGTGGAGGAAGTACGCGGTAGCGATAAGTTTCCGCGATTCAGGAACGGTATTTCTCTCTCAGTTTCCCTCTCTTTTAATATTCCTCCCAGCCGGGGAGAGAAGTCCATTATAATCCCATCTCATGCGTGCTTGCACAATCATGCCGGCTGAACCACATCCCGCTTCACGCTAACTACTTCCGTGGGGGGAACGGAAGCGAGGTTCCTGCATTCATTGCCTTTGAGTAGCCGTCGTTTGCTCTACCAGTTTAAAGCGGGAAAATAGGGACTCGTGAAAGTAGTAGTGAAAGAACAAAACGTCGGCGAATGTGCGTGTCCACTTCGCGCACATAGCGAGAGAGAGAAGAAACTTTATTATCGCAAGAATCTCAGTCCTGGTCGTAGTGGTCGTTTTCAATCTATGGTGTACGGGGTCAGCGTAGATGTAAAGTACTTCGCGCGGACCCGGCGCATGCGTTCGCAAAGAGCTTCCTGGGCAGCCTGGATGTCCACTGTCGGGCGAGGGCGACAACCAGAGCTCCCAATGAGATGTGTAACGAGATTAGTCCTTTTTTGATGTTGTTGATGTGGCATTTTAAAATCTCATTTCCCGGTGGCATTGCGTGCGTTCAGCAGGGTTTCCACGCGGAAACGAATAGGGGTTTCCAGGGTTGCCGGTAGGAATTTCGAAACCTATTCCACGAAAGGAAGTACAAACGTTCTCTAGCTAATAAGATTACATTAGCACAAGTTGTATATATGAAGTTGCGTTCTAGGCTCGCGTGGAAAAAAACACGCATGGCCCACTGTTAGGGTCCGCCTTATCCACATGCGCGCCAAATTCGCAGCCGCCCTAAGTTGGCCAAAAGCGACGACGTCGTTTGAAGTTTAGGGCCATTGGCGGAAAAATGTGGTTGCCAGGATACAAATACGATTTGTGTGGCCTGCATCTGCGCCTGCGCCGACGCCTCCGCCTACTGCTTGTTTTGAAATGAGGTGCAAAACTAGGAACCAAATCTCAACTGGGTTACACATACGTTATGCATATGTTTAATTACATCAGTGTGCGCATCGTTGCCACCATCATAATAACCCCGTTAATCATATGCATAGTTTTTAAAGACGATAATCTTTCTTGGGCTACTAAAAGGCAGAAATTTTGGTCTGTCTGTCTGTCTGTCTGTCTGTCTGTCTGTCTGTCTGTCTGTCTGTCTGTCTGTCTGTCTGTCTGTCTGTCTGTCTGTGACTCGATTCAGCCACCCGGCCAAAGTGAAATAAAATCTGCGCAACAGTCTTTTTTTAAAGACGATAATCTTTCTTGGGCTACTAAAAGGCAGAAATTTTAGTCTGTCTGTCTGTCTGTCTGTCTGTCTGTCTGTCTGTCTGTCTGTCTGTCTGTCTGTCTGTCTGTCTGTCTGTCTGTCTGGCTGTCTGTCTGTCTGTCTGTATGTCTGTCTGTCTGTCTGTCTGTCTGTCCGTGACTCGATTCAGCCACCCGGCCAAAGTGAAATAAAATCTGTGCAAGTCTTTTTTTAAAGACGATAATCTTTCTTGGGCTACTAAAAGGCAGAAATTTTAGTCTGTCTGTCTGTCTGTCTGTCTGTCTGTCTGTCTGTCTGTCTGTCTGTCTGTCTGTCCGTCTGTCTGTCTGTCTGTCTGTCTGTCTGTCGGTGACTCGATTCAAGCACCCGGCCAAAGTGAAATAAAATCTGCGCAACAGTCTTTTTTTAAAGACGATAATCTTTGTTGAGCTACTAAAAGGCAGAAATTGTAGTCTGTCTGTCTGTGTGTCTGTCTGTCTGTAGGTCTGTCTGTCTGTCTGTCTGTCTGTCCGTGACTCGATTCAGCCACCCGGCCAAAGTGAAATAAAATCTGCGCAACAGTCTTTTTTTAAAGACGATAATCTTGGGCTACTAAAAGGCAGAAATTTTAGTCTGTCTGTCTGTCTGTCTGTCTGTCTGTCCGTGACTCGATTCAGCCACCCGGCCAAAGTGAAATAAAGTCTGCGCAAGTCTTTTTTTAAAGACGATAATCTTTCTTGGGCTACTAAAAGGCAGAAATTTTAGTCTGTCTGTCTGTCCGTCTGTCTGTCTGTCCGTCTGTCTGTCTGTCTGTCTGTCTGTCCGTGACTCGATTCAACCACCCGGCAAAAGTGAAATAAAATCTGCGCAACAGTCTTTTTTTAAAGACGATAATCTTTCTTGGGCTACTAAAAGCCAGAAATTTTAGCCTGTCTGTCTGTCTGTCTGTCTGTCCGTGATTCGATTCAACCACCCGGCCAAAGTGAAATAAAATCTGCGCAACAGTCTTTTTTTAAAGACGATAATCTTTGTTGAGCTACTAAAAGGCAGAAATTTTAGTCTGTTTGTCTGTGTGTCTGTCTGTCTGTAGGTCTGTCTGTCTGTCTGTCTGTCTGTCCGTGACTCGATTCAGCCACCCGGCCAAAGGGAAGTAAAATCTGCGCAACAGTCTTTTTTTAAAGACGATAATCTTGGGCTACTAAAAGGCAGAAATTTTAGTCTGTCTGTCTGTCTGTCTGTCTGTCTGTGTGTCTGTCTGTGTGTCTGTCTGTCTGTCTGTCTGTCTGTCCGTGACTCGATTCAGCCACCCGGCCAAAGTGAAATAAAGTCTGCGCAAGTCTTTTTTTAAAGACGATAATCTTTCTTGGGCTACTAAAAGGCAGAAATTTTAGTCTGTCTGTCTGTCCGTCTGTCTGTCTGTCCGTCTGTCTGTCTGTCTGTCTGTCTGTCCGTGACTCGATTCAACCACCCGGCAAAAGTGAAATAAAATCTGCGCAACAGTCTTTTTTTAAAGACGATAATCTTTCTTGGGCTACTAAAAGCCAGAAATTTTAGCCTGTCTGTCTGTCTGTCTGTCTGTCTGTCTGTCCGTGATTCGATTCAACCACCCGGCCAAAGTGAAATAAAATCTGCGCAACAGTCTTTTTTTAAAGACGATAATCTTTCTTGGGCTACTAAAAGGCAGAAATATTAGTCTGTCTGTCTGTCTGTCTGTCTGTCTGTCTGTCTGTCTGTCTGTCTGTCTGTCTGTCTGTCTGTGACTCGTTTCAGCCACCTGGCCAAAGTGAAATAAAATCTGCGCAATAGTCTTATATACCCACAGCCAAGTCTAAACGTCCAAAAAGGATATTTGCAGCGCTACTTTATTTAAAAATTTATAGATGCTTCGTGTTTGCATAGCAAATGAAATACATCAACGGCAGTAAACCGTCGCCTGCTGTTGCCAGCGCTTCCTCCTAGCGGCATTTAAGAAATCAAACGGCAATAGCATCCTAACATTCCGCTAGATGGGATCCACGTTCCGCATGGAACACTCGTGCCGTAGGGCATCGCGGTTTTCTAAATGTTATAGTAGGGTGCCTCGATTCTCGCGCGTCTCCGCCATACGGCAGCGCTGGCATCGAGACACCCAACTTGGAGTAGTAAAACGCGGTAGGTTTAAATTGACTTGAGCAAACCCCTAGCCTGTTATCATGGGAGGAATGAGACGGAAAAGAGGCCTTTATTTGGGAGGGGCACCAGTCGATTATCGTCTTTCGTCGACATTCGCAACGAAAGGAGCAGATACGCGGCCATTATTTTGTTCTTCTTGTGCATTTTTGTTTTACTTCTTGTGCAAGTTTTAGGGGCAAAGCCCCTTAGGGGATGGGGCGATTGAAATACTCTGTCGTTGTTGTAATCGTCGTTTTATGTAGTCACGGTACACAAACACCGGGAAACTCGTTTACGCCTAGTTTTAGAACGCAACGCGTACTAGAAAAACACCGGGACCCTCGTTCACCCCTCGCGGTGGAGCGCTTCGAAACGCGTACTAAAAAACACTGGAACAGTTTTTTACACCTCGCGCTAGAGAGGTTTCTGCTTCAAAGACAAGAGACTTTCACAGCAAAGCTGTATACCTCTACCACCCAACGGTTTCATCTCAGCTGGCAAAAATGCCAAGGCGCCAAGAATACACTTATACGCTGCATGCTTCGCCCCTTCCCAGATTTAACGTTTGTGGAGATGGCCCGGGATTTTTGTCAATAACAAACATCAATAATATTTTTAGCACTATTTTTTTGTTTGAATGTCACAAAACACTTGCCTTTATAAGGTCCACCTAAAATAAAATCTTGCCAGGCAAAATGTTTTCTGTCGTCTGGCATAGCAAATAAGTAATTCTTGGAAGGTTAAACGCGACAGTTTAAGAAAAGGCGTTCTCTCTCTCTCTCTCTCTCTCATTATATATATATATATAGAGAGAGAGAGATAAATATATATATATATATATATATATATATATATACACATATATATAGATAAATATATATATATATATATATATATTTATTTATATAGTAAGGAAATGAGGAGCTCGTTGAGGAAATGGAGAAATATAGGTCGGCAGTCTACAACGCCAAAGGAGGCATAGGGGTGTGGTTAGGCTCTTTTTTTTTTACTAGGTTAATGAAGTTTAGATTTTTTTTAAATATAAGGAAGAAAGAAAGAAAGAAAAACACACGCCCAGAGTGGGTCCGAACCCACGCCTTTCGATTAGATCTCGAATGCCTTACCAATTCGACTATCTGGGCGACTGTGTTCTCCTTCACTTTCTCGGCTATTTATATTTACTAGAAGTGTATCTGACGCTTGAGGGTGGTAGCCAGCGCCACTCTGACTACACGGGGGAGAAGCGGACCTTCTTTTCAACCCCCGGGGCGTGACTCAAACGTCTACAGCCTGTCAGATACACTTTGGATACAGCGTCAGAGACAATTCTAGTAAATATAAATAGCCCAGAAAGTGAAGGAGAACACAGTCGCCCAAATAGCCGAATTGGTAAGGCATTCGAGATCTAATCGAAAGGCGTGGGTTCGGTCCCCACTCTGGGCGTGTGTTTTTCTTTCTTTGTTTCTTCCTTATATTTAAAAAAAATCTAAACTTCATTAACCGTAGTAAAAAAAAAGAGCCTAACCACACCTCTATGCCTCCTTTGGCGTTGTAGACTGCCGACCTATGTTTCTCCCTTTCCTCTACGAGCCCCTCATTTCCTTACTGTATTATTCAGCGAAAGCCTAGCGAGGGTCTCGGTTCTGGCAGCCTTAATGCCTAGGTAGCATAAGAGGGCTTCCCGCCAGTTACCCGCTCATGACAGGCTGTAGACGTTTGAGTCACGCTCCGGGGGTTGAAAAGAAGGTCCGCTTCTCCCCGTGTAGTCAGAGTGGCGCTGGCTACCACCCTCAAGCGTCAGATACACTTCTAGTAAATATAAATACCCCAGAAAGTGAAGTAGAACACAGTCGCCCAGATAGCCGAATTGGTAAGGCATTCGAGATCTAATCGAAAGGCGTGGGTTCGGTCCCCACTCTTGGCGTGTGTTTTTTTTTCTTTCCTTCTTCCTTATATTAAAAAAAAAATCTAAACTTCATTAACCGTAGTAAAAAAAAAGAGCCTAACCACACCCCTATGCCTCCTTTGGCGCTGTAGACTGCCGACCTATGTTTCTCCATTTCCTCAACGAGCCCCTCATTTCCTTACTGTATTATTCTGCGAAAGCCTAGCGAGGGTCTCGGTTCTGGCAGCCTTGATGCAGAGGTAGCATAAGAGGGCTTCCCGCCAGTTACCCGCTCATGACAGGCTGTAGACGTTTGAGTCACGCCCCAGGGGTTGAAAAGAAGGTCCGCTTCTCCCCCGTGTAGTCATTGTGGCGCTGGCTACCACCCTCAAGCGTCAGATACACTTCTAGTTATTATAAATAGCCCAGAAAGTGAAGGAGAACACAGTCGCCCAGATAGCCGAATTGGTAAGGCATTCGAGATCTAATTTAAAGGCGTGGGTTCGGTCCCCACTCTGGGCGTGTGTTTTTATTTCTTTCTTTCTTCCTTATATTTAAAAAAAATCTAAACTTCATTAACCGTAGTAAAAAAAAAAGCCTAACCACACCCCTATGCCTCCTTTGGCGTTGTAGACTGCCGACCTATGTTTCTCCATTTCCTCAACGAGCCCCTCATTTCCTTCCTGTATTATTCTGCGAAAGCCTAGCGAGGGTCTCGGTTCTGGCAGCCTTGATGCCTAGGTAGCATAAGAGGGCTTCCCGCCAGTTACCCGCTCATGACAGGCTGTAGACGTTTGAGTCACGCCCCAGGGGTTGAAAAGAAGGTCCGCTTCTCCCCCGTGTAGTCAGAGTGGCGCTGGCTCCACCCTCAAGCGTCAGATACACTTCTAGTAAATATAAATAGCCCAGAAAGTGAAGGAGAACACAGTCGCCCAGATAGCCGAATTGGTAAGGCATTCGAGATCTAATCGAAAGCCGTGGGTTCGGTCCCCACTCTGGGCGTGTGTTTTTCTTTCTTTCTTTCTTCCTTATATTTAAAAAAACAGAAAAAAATCGAAACTTCATTAACCGTAGTAAAAAAAAAAGAGCCTAACCACACCCCTATGCCTCCTTTGGCGTTGTAGACTGCCGACCTATGTTTCTCCATATATATTTGTATATATATATATATATATATATATATATATATATATATATTTATATATATACATTTATATACAAGAGAAGAAAAACTTCGAACGAGGTAAAAGCACGATTGTGGCCTACGTTTCAGCAAAGAGAACTTGCTGAAGTTCTCTTTGCTGAAACGTAGGCCACAATCGTGCGTTTACCTTGTTCGAAGTTTTTCTTCTCTTGAGTTCTCTACCATCTTCAAAGTTCTACTACTACTATACTGGATTACATATATATATATATATATATATATATATATATATATATATATATATTATTTTATATATATATATATATCAAAGTTGCAGTCCTTATTGCCAGTGCTGTTTGGCGTGTTTTTTTTAACAGTATTTTATGGTGCCGAATGAGGCATGTTTCATTTTTTTTTTTGCAGGAATAAATAATTTAAAATTCAAGTCGAGAAAAAATGCGCCGCGCCGCTTCCGGAAAAAACGGCGCATTTTTTCTCGACTTGAATTTTCAATTATTTATTCCTGCAAAAAAAAATGCAATCATACCTCATTCGTCACCATAAAACACTGTTAAAAAAAAAACGCCAAACAGCACTGGCAATAAGGACTGCAACTTTGATATGTGTCCTTACGGAATCCCTCGTCCCGTACGTCTCTGTTCTACAAAATATATATATATATATATATATTATATATATATATATATATATATATATATATATATATATATATATAATCTGTATTCCGGTATTCTGGAGGTCGTGGGTTCGGATCCCACCGGGCGGGCATTTTTTCACCACTTTCTTTTCGACTCAAAAAATTCTTCATCTCTTTCTATGACCCACCACAACCTCCCCTTTGCTTTCCGAGTTTTCTCGACTGCCAACCCTTTTTTTCTGTCTTATTTTCACGGAGCCCCTCATTTCCCATTTTCTGATTCGCTACATGCTTAGCGAGGGCCTCTGTTCTGGCAGCCTTGGTGCCAAAGGGAGCTTAAGAGGGTTCAACGCTGGTCGACGACTCTCGACATGCCGTAGACACTCGAGTCACGGCCCGGGGGTAAAAGAAGGTCCCCTTCACCCCGAGTAGTCCGAGTGGCGATGGCTACCACCCCCAAGTGCAGGGGAAAAAAAAGAAAAAAAAACCTTAACATAAATACCCGAGAAAGTGCTGTGGAAACAGCCCCGCCGGTAGCGTGGTGGTTATCGCACCAGACCGGTATTCTGGAGGTCGTGGGTTCGGATCCCACCAGGCGGGCATTTTTTCACCACTTTCTTTTCGACTAAAAAATTCTTCATCTCTTTCTATGACCCACCACAACCTCCCCTTTGCTTATATATGTATGTATCTATATATATATATATATATATATATATATATATAGTAAGGAAATGAGGGGCTCGTTGAGGAAATACAGAGAGATAGGTCAGCAGTCTACAACGCCAAAGGAGGCATAGGGGTGTGGTTAGGCTCTTTTCTTTCTCACTACGGTTAATTAAGTAAACATTTTTTTTAAGTTATACAGAAGAAAGAAAGAAAGAAAAACACGCGCCCAGAGTGGGGACCGAACCCACGCCTTTCGATTACATGTCGAATGCCTTACCAATTCGACTATCTGGGCGACTGTGTTCTCCTTCACTTTCTGGGCTATTTATATTTACTAGAAGTGTATCTGACGCTTGAGGGGGGTAGCCAGCGCCACTCTGACTAGACGGCAAGAAGGGGACCTTCTTTTTAACCCCCGGGGCGTGACTCGAACGTCTACAGCCTGTCATGAGTGGGTTACTGGCGGGAAGCCCTCTTATGCTACCTAGGCATCAAGGCTGCCAGAACCGAGACCCTCGCTAGGCTTTCGCAGAATAATTTAGTAAGGAAATGAGGGGCTCGTTGAGGAAATACAGAGAGATAGGTCAGCAGTCTACAACGCCAAAGGAGGCATAGGGGTGTGGTTAGGCTCTTTTCTTTATCACTACGGTTAATTAAGTAAACATTTTTTTTTCTCATTGTATTTGCATGTGAATAAACAACTCACGCTGCTGATATGCACTTTCTTGCGCGCAGCCATAACGAAAGCCAGTTTTTGAAAAAGGTACGGTTTGCCTCACAGCCTGAAGAAAATATCCACACGTACCTTGTGAGCCTCCCAAACAGACCCGAACCTACAAATAAGGCGTTTGTGACGGTGCAGAAATATTAATGCGTTTGCAACAAAAAACATTCATCTGAAACAAGTCAACAAAACGAAAGGAATAGAAGACAGCCAGTTTATTTCCTGCTGTGCGATGCGCGTGTACAGGCCCGCTGCTTGGTAAGTAGCATTAGACTGCTGAGTATTCATAAGCGCATGTCAGAAATACTGCAGGGAAGTCCACGCATTTTGAATAGTTATCGATGAGCTCTCAGCGCTGAACCTCGCGAATAAGTTATAGAGGACGAGTTACACAACCTTGTGACCGATGCTCCGAAGAAAGTTGTTCTCTTGGTCCCCGTGCGTTGCAAACTTGTTGGAAAGACAGCTTTAAACAATTCAGATTTTAAATATTTCAGGCAAAAATAATTGAATTACTAGAAATGCGCTTTTTAATGCATTAAAGCATCAAAGAGGGTGATTTCTAGCACAGGCACTGCTGCCCCTCACGCGTGGAGCGTAGGACACGACAGCGGCGCGAGTCCCTAAACCGACGTCAGAGCCAGGGGGCGCCACTGAAGCATCTCACCGCCAATATACCCTTACCTTCGGCAGCGACTACATGCAGCAAGAGAAGGCACTGAAACATGCGTTATGTTAAAAGTGAATACTCAGAATAAATACCTATATTTAGAAGTGGAAGGTAACATTTCTACTTTATGGAAAACTGCTTCAGTGCTTTATATTTACGGCTCGAGTTTTTCGAGTTCATTTCGTAGCAAAATTTGGAAGTGGTTTTTTTGTAGTTTATTTTCTGGCGAAATTTCGGTGCTTCCGCAGTTTAAATCTTGTAAATATCCGATTCTCCGAAATCCGGATTTGATTCCGCTCCATTTTAAATACTCCAAGCCATAGGTTAAGTGATATCCGAACACGAACACCTCAGAACGCTCGGAGCAAATTTTGGTTTGAAAGGTTTGAATGGCAGGCACAGATATCTCTTCACAAGCACGAATAGTTAAAAACTGAACATGCACGTTTTTTTTTTCTATTACAACCGTAAAGCTTCTTGTAACACACGTTAGAAATAAAATAAAACACTCATAAAAAAACCTTGTTTAGACAAGCGTACTGCTCTTAAAAGACGACAAAGAAGCCTCCTTGTGGTACCGGTTGCCATTCGTTGTCATCGCGGAAAAGTGCAAACCGCCTCTGGTGCCGATATTTTACCGGATACCCTCAAGTGTGAACTCCAATCAACATTTTTTTTATGTCGTTGTGCTATAAAATCCGTGCTACAAAATCAGCGTTTATAAAATAAATCCGAATTGTCCGAAATTTTACCGGCGAGTGTTTTTAGAGTTTTTTCTAGGGGGGGGGGGGGGGGGGGCTGATCCGGAAACCTGGATCCACGGGTTATATTTACCTGAACATCGCATGCGATCCAACCCTACCATCTGGCCAATATTCATATTCACCGCGAAAAATATCTCATGAATGATTCCATCACTCGAGCGTCTTTCACTTGCGGATTTGCTTTTCGATATAGTGGCACGTATTGCAATCGTACATCGCTTATTGACCCAGCTTTACGCACGCGTTGGTTTTCAATGTGTATCAAGTCGAGACCGAGGCGCGAACGAATTTCCACTCGAAGGCAAGCGAGGTGTAGAAGGTTTCGTTTTGTTCTCACGTGACTAAAACACTCTTAAAGGCAGCTTACTGCGCGCGCGAATATGAATAAATAAGTAACCGATGATTAATGCAAAGACGAAGGCGAAACAAAAACTTAATATTTGCAAAAATTAGAAAAATGAGAGCGGAAGCGCCTCGTTCGTGAAGGAACGTAGCTAACGCTTAAGCATAAAATTGTTGTAAACATAATAACAGAATAGAAATAAATACCAATACATAGTTATAGATATTCATATTTCGCTATTACTTTTTTATGTTTATAAATTTAAATACAAATATGAAAACAAAAGCGGTCACCACGAGAACTAGCCTAGTCCTCGAATCGCGAAGTATACACACTTAAAAAATGGTTGTGGCATTCACTAACGGAGCACTAACAAGTTATTTGTTCCAGTATACATTAGGTACATAGTAACTTGTGGTAATAAATGCAGCACAAGTCAGGGTTACTAACTAAAACAGGCAGTAAGCACCACTACCTTCAGCCGTAAAGTCGTAGCGATAACATCTGCTGAGCTACATGCATTTACTAACTGGCCATGTATAATCTCGTCATAAGCACGATCTTAATCTAGTGTATACTACTTCCTACACCCCCTTAATTTCCTAACCATGCGGTATAGTAACACAGCCTATACGTACCGTACCGCGGGGTAGTAAGGTTTGTAAAGAGTTAGTACATACAGCCATTACTACCCTTTTACTACCTTTGTTATTAAGAGTGCATGAGAAAAACCCATCTCGGGATTGCCTTCACAGATGGAAGAAACAATCTTAATAAAACAGGGGGGATGAGGCGGAGGTGCAAGCTGGTTCACTTCTACAGAATGCCAGGACGCTACTCAAGCCAGGCCAAGTCAAGACTCCAGGCAAAGGAGCGCTTCTTAGAAGGTGAACCCGCGGAATTGCGGACCTCGCGCTGTTTGTAGAAGACAAGAAACAACAATAACTGCATGCAAAACCGGAACAAAGACAACATGGAAACACGCATGCACACAAAGCTAGCGTGTGCGTCTTCACTGTTCGCTAAACCGGCAGCTGAATTCGGCAAGCGGAAAGGTCGGATCGCGGAGGACCCGAACGGGGAAGTCTCGGTGGAATTGCGCTGGCCTTTCGTCTTTCGGCCGCCTTACAACCTCAAAGAATTCAAACCCGTTACAAGACTTCGGGCGCGTATACATGACTCTAGCCCGCTTCCGGTTTCCTCCATGTTTTGGTCGCTCAATTCTTCTCTCACGATTCTCGAGGGACACCTTTCCTTTTATCCCTTCCTGTGCGCCCGTAAGCTCGTTTGAGTGCACAGGGTGCAAATGCGGCGCTCGTGTGTAGAGTGGGCTGAAAGCTGCGCCTACCTCCTATCGATGCGAAAGAACTATGCAGGAAAGCTTTAAATATGCACACCGCGGTGTAAGTAGAAACAGTAGCGTACTGGCAGTAGCGTATTTGAGGTTGCTGACGTATTTTGAAAGGAAGCGGTGATTTATTCAGAATCCTCCAACTCTTTATTTTAAGTTTGTTTTTGTATTACACGCAAGCTGTAAGTAAAACTTCGTGCTTTACATTTCATGTCCACCACCGGCGTAGGCAAAAAAGCACTAACGATTACTATACTACCTAATGCGAAATTTGTGCGTAGCGCGCACTGCAATCTTCTCGGTCACCGCGCATATCTGCTGCGTCTCATGAAGTGGCGCGTAATCAGCGAATGCACAGTTGCGCGCTCTGCTCTGCCGTTATCTCGCAGCGCGTTGCCGCCGCCGGGCATGTTGTAGATCGTGTTTGAAACTCCCGCGCAAATGTTGCGGGGTGTGGATGAGCCCTCAACGGGGAGGGGCCTCTGGGTAAAGGGTGAGGGTGCGTCCCAGCGGCAATGCATGGCGGAAGTGTGAGGGGGAGGCAGTGATAAATATCACGCCATAGCATCACGTGCTCCCCTTTTCCTCCCATTTTCGCCAGGACTCCGACGAGCGCATCGTGCTGGCTCAGCATACTGAACTCCCCCTCACACTTCGCCACTCTTTCCTCCGCCGTTTTCTTTCTGTATTTGCTCGCTAGGTTACAACGCCATCGCCGTCGCCAAATCACAGTAGCGGCGCCAAGGTGCTGGGGATTAAAAGGAGGAAGAAGAAGGTCCTAATTTGAGGGGCGTCTTCGAGTCCTGGTATAACGTCTCTATTTTTCTCACATGACTCGTGCGAACCTTGTGATTTGCTGCCATTGTATTGCAATATGGTGCAGTTACATGAAGCAGGGCGCACACGCAGTTTTTATCAAGACATAAGGCCGCCGTGGGAAAGCGTGCCAACCCCCTTTCCCCAATTGCTCAAGTCCCCATTACCTACATAACGAAAGTGCGACTGTCATTCCTCCGTGCTCTTTATAAAGCCCAATCTCTAAGAACGCCACGGTACACAAAAACTTTACCTCCCTTCCTAAAGAAACTTGAGAGAAGCGCGAAAGCTAGAAGTGCGTCAATTCACTCGCAATAAAAAAGGTCGTAAAAAGGTAGTAACGGCCGTATTTACTAACTCCTTACAAACCTTACTACCCCGCGGTTTGGTACGTAGGCTCTGCCACTAGCAACTCGTTAGGAAATTAACTGAGTGTAGGTAGTAGTATGCGCTAGAATAAGGTCGTTCTTATGACTAGGTTATGCACGGCCAGTTAGTAAACGCATGTAGCTCAGAAGAGTATTATCGCTACGGCTTCACCAGTGGAGGTAGTGGTGCTTACTGCCTCCTTCAAGTAGTAAGCTTGACCAATGGTAAATTTATCATCTCCAATTACTAAGTACGTAGTGTATACTGAGACAAGTAACTTGTTAGTATTCCATTAGTGAATGCCCCGAGTTTTTTTTTAAGAGTGAAACTTCGTTGAAAGTGCGTACAATCGATCGTTTAACCATCAAATACCCAATTAGCCAACGACGAACAAATTCCCAACGCGCCTTGTTTTTTCGCACTCTAGTAAGTAAACGCATCTGCGAACCATCTAAACGCATACCGATAATGGGCTTATAAGATGAAGGTATGCAATTGCACTCCTTGTTCATTATTGGTGCGTGTATTGTCTTATCTAGAAGCGTTCCTTTAGAAGAGCTGGGCGATTCCACGAGAGAACGAACATGCGTGTACACGACCATTTTTTGTTCATTCTTGTTTTTTTATTATATATGCGCGCAATATGGAAACCCCCGAAAATCAAGTTTGTTTTCTCCTGAGGTGCGTAGTTCGGGAGAAAAAAATGTTTGAATGTGCCCGGAGCGCAGCGGTGGTTTCGGCAACTGCAGATTTTTCCAAGTTTGCGTCGCTGTGTACGTCAAGGAGTACAAGGGGTGTGTATAAAAAGTTTTGGGCTATAAACTAGACCAGAATGCTAATCCGTGTAACGCAAAATCAGCGTCGTGCAGCGAACAAAAAATTAAAAAAAAAATCGTGAAATCGGCCCAGACGATCGTTTGTTAGTGTTTTGACGCCCCCTATCTACATTTCTTCTTTTCTGAAAAACTTGTAAGTCGGCCATTTTATTAGCCATACGTATCTAAACGCATCAACAAAAGATGGTGTTTGTAGAAAATTTAGAAGTACTAAAAAAATTGAATAACTTCGGCTCTTTTTCAGAAATTGCGCAAATTTAAAACTCAATATAAAAAAAAACCCATACTCGATTTTCTTCAAAATTGCAGAAACAAGACTCCTTTACTTGCACAACAAAACTGTGGAAAAACATGTTGCATCATTTTGTTCAGAACAAAGTTATAAGGGGCCAAACTTGGGGCCCGCGCGACGCGTCTTGGCGCGCCGCGGTAAGTTCCGGCCGCTGTTGCCGGACGTTGCGCGGGTGTACACGGGCGGTAATTCATATTCCACTGCCACATGCCGGCACGGTCAATCTCTCTCCAGCATTCCCAAACGAAAAAAACTATTCTGGAGATTCTTCTGTTTTTTTTTTTTTTTGCCCGCCTCTGTTTCCCTAATTTGTTCTTTAACGAGCTAACTTTCTGGCCGATACCAGCTCGAAAGCGCTCCTTTGCGAACGCCACTCTTCTTATAGGAAAAAAAAAAGAAGGATTCGAAACAACAGGAAAAGTTTTTCCGGTGGTTATATCGGGTAGAAGTGGTAGGAGTGGTCGAAATTTTCGATTATTATGGCGCTTCGGTCACAGCACGAGTAAATTACTGAAGGGATTTCAGATTTCTGACAAGAATATTTATTCAAGCAAAAAGACACAAGTTTGGAAATTGGCTGTCAGACTATCGTGATTAATTATTTACAGTCAGGAACACAGCAAAAGGCATACGTGTGGGAATACAACTCAAGTAAAATATTTATAATATCTGCACCACTGCTTCCTCGGGCGCTCATACAGTAAAGCACAGCCACTTCGCAGACGTGTATAGTTTGCTCTGGAACGTTCGTACAGCTGATATTTCTTCTTGAAATGGCTGGCTGCACCTTCACTAACGTAAACAACGTAGCTGTACACAGGGGCACTTTCTTCCAGGCATTCGTGCACCTCGTGGAGCGAGCGCATAGCATGCATGTGCGGTATCGTGTTGCATGTGATCGCTAACTACTGCGAAGCTCTGAACTGATTTTCTTGTAGTTACAACGCACGTAAACAGTGAAACCTGTGTTTTTGTGCCAGTGGTACGACTGGACTTCATTTGGCAGAATAACTGTCCAATTTTCAGAGAAGTCGAAGTGCAGTACAATGCTTGATCGCCGTTCGCATCTTTCGCTTCGTTATGGCAATGGCCTGGGTCCGCCTAATAGAGTCATGAGAAATCCACTTGGTGACCCATTTGCCTAGCTCCTTCACGAATGCAGCTGGCGGTCGACTCTTTTTTATCAGAGAACCAATTTCCTATACAGCGTATGTGACGTCTTCTTCGTCCGAAACGCCCAAAGCGGACATGGTAAGGTTGTCGGCCATTGGGAATTGCCGGCACGCGCCCAAGAAACACTGCGTCGATGGTGAGGTGGCAAAGACAAAGCTCCTTTAAGTTGCTCATTCTTCGGTCAACCCCTGTAACATTTTGCAGGGCCAAAGCAGACAGGTCGGCATTTGCACAATAAACGCAGACGCACACTTCATGCTGGGGTGAGTGCAAGACTTGGACGGGAATGAACTGTGGGTGGGTGAACGGGTCACACTTTTTTTTTTTCAGAACAACATCCGCTAGGCTTCCCCTGCCACATCTATCAGGATAAGAGTGTGCGGGTAGTCGAGCAAGCAAACACGCGCACAAATGCACGTGCAAACACAACACTTAGACACACACGAAAGCATCCACCCATGAAAAAAAAAAAAAAAACTTTTAAGGGGAGGAGTCAAAAGCAAACAAAAATATGGCAAGAGTAAAGCAAAGGGAAGCATCCGTTGGAGCCCATCAACCAGTGAGTTTGAAGGACAGAAAAGGACAGGGCAGTAGCCTCCCTTACTGCAATATTCGTACGCAAGCGTATCAAAATCGCTAGTCATACTGTAATGTACGCTTCGCCTTTGTGATATGTGACTAAACAATAAATATACGGCAATAATATGACAACAGACCGGAATTTAGTAATACGTCAAGAAGCCAGGTACCCGACCGCACCTGATTCTCATTCCAGTAAAATAGGTTCGCGTGCACGTGGCGTCTCCGAAAAGCCTCCTACGGCCTCGTAAGCCGTGGTGCAGGTGTTTGTTTCCTGGTTAGTTATTTTTAAGGTCGTTCTCTCATGTTTGCCTCAAAGAAGGCGGTGGGATACCCTGTACTGACGCCAGCGCACCATGCACCACCAGCGGAAATGCGCCCGTCGTGGTGGGGAACTGATTAGGGTCTGAAGGTCAATCCATTCCCTCCCTTGTAACTGCCCGTGCGCCATCTGTTTCGGTTGCCTGCGCATCCGAGGAACCTTTGTTTTTTTTTGTTTTGCATCCCGCAAAACACTGGCGCCGCAAAGGAGCGCTTTCGAGCTGATATCGGCCAGAAAGTTAGCTCGTTAAAGAACACATTAGGGAAACAGGCGGGGAAAAAAAAAAACAGAAGAATCTCCAGAATAGTTTTTTTCGTTTGGGAATACTGGAGAGAGATTGACCGTGCCGGCATGTGGCAGTGGAATATGAATTACCGCCCGTGTACACCCGCGCAACGTCCGGCAACAGCGGCCGGAACTTACCGCGGCGCGCCAAGACGCGTCGCGCGAGCCCCAAGTTTGGCCCCTTATAACTTTGTTCTGAACAAAATGATGCAACATGTTTTTCCACAGTTTTGTTTTGCAAGTAAAGGAGTCTTGTTTCTGCAATTTTGAAGAAAATCGAGTATGGGGTTTTTTTTATATTGAGTTTTAAATTTGCGCAATTTCTGAAAAAGAGCCGAAGTTATTCAATTTTTTTAGTACTTCTAAATTTTCTACAAACACCATCTTTTGTTGATGCGTTCAGATACATATGGCCAATAAAATGGCCGACTTGCAAGTTTTTCAGAAAAGAAGAAATGTAGATAGGGGGCGTCAAAAACACTAACAAACTATCGTCTGGGCCGATTTCACGATTTTTTTTTTATTTTTTGTTCGCTGCACGACGCTGATTTTGCGTTACACGGATTAGCATTCTGGTCTAGTTTATAGCCCAAAACTTTTTATACACACCCCTTGTACTCCTTGACGTACACAGAGACGCAAACTTGGAAAAATCTGCAGTTGCCGAAACCACCGCTGCGCTCCGGGCACATTCAAACATTTTTTTCTCCCGAACTACGCACCTCAGGAGAAAACAAACTTGATTTTCGGGGGTTTCCATATTGCGCGCATATATAATAAAAAAACAAGAATGAACAAAAAATGGTCGTGTACACGCATGTTCGTTCTCTCGTGGAATGTTCTGTTTTGACACAATGGAAGCCTGGTTTCGCGAACACGTGGTGTGTCCAGACATCTTATCAGAGCTTTTCGATCGACCAAGTGATCTGTGGGGAAATACATTAGTTGTTTGACAGGACACCATCGGTTCACTAAGAAAGCTTTCACTTTAAAACCAACCACACCATACGCCCGATTTCGCACTCCCATCTTCCAAAAGAGGTCGCTGAGGATCCGCCTTTCTGGGTACAGAAGTAAAGCGCAATTGCTACAGGTGTTGTTCAAAGTGCGCATGTTCCGCTGTTATGTATAAAAGGACAGTACAGCTCTTTGGCCTCCGCCCGTGTACCACCGTCGTTCATGCCCGAGCCACACAAAGCCTACCCGCGTTCTTGGTGACCGGCTTGCGCTAGCACGTAGTTCATTATCACATTATACGCCCTGAAAAGTTCAAAGAGGCATGCGTAGCGGCCATCCTTCGCAGTTCTTGAAACAAAGCTAACCGCTCCTCCGCATGCTCTCGGCAGTCCATAATAAAATGACCGATGTCGCCTGTAGCACACCACGTTCCACACAGAGGTGAAGCGATAATGAACGATTTAATTTTCCCGGAAGGCCATTGGATCACGAGGAGGGAAATCTTTCGTTTGATCCTGCAATTTTTACGTGTCACAAGCCTCAGCGAGTCATGGTGAATTCCCGCGCATAGCAGTAAAAAGGTGCTGATCGGCTGAGCAATTGCCGGCATACCACGCAAGGCTAGGTCCACCCGTCAATAAACATGATCACCACCACCACCTCAAAAGTTTCGGCCTGAACACTGCTGCCCTGTGTTCTAGCGTAAGCCAACTTCTTAACGAAGAGAGATCCGGTTTAGAGCTGTCGCGAAAAGTAAATTTAATTGATCGAAGGTTCTTGCCCGCCCGCCACGCGCATTACTCTGAAATACGAAAACAATACCAAGCAAAAGTAACAAACCGTGGTTTGAAACAGCTATGAACGGAATTCCGCCCTGCGAAAGTGCATGTCCAGCGCAGCTGTTGTAAACCACTGCACATGCTGAAGGGAGGGGTATGAAATGTTCCTCGTTGTCTGGGCGGGCTTGTCGCTTGCACTCGGCTTCTCTGGCGGCAAATGCTGGGTCCTGAGGCTTGCGCTTGGCGTCTTGGGCGAAAACTGCTGGGTCCTGCCTAGCCTGACGAATGCGCTAGCCCTCGAATTATGTCAACCCCCCGTTCTTTCGAGAGCAGCTAAAAACCTAATCTTTACCAGAACACATGAGGGGTTCCCCATTGTTCACGGGGCGAGAACTGCTTGGTCCTGCCAGAGTTTTTTGTTTACAACACGAAATTTTCCGACCAACCAGAGTCCAACAGCTTCGCTGTAAAACACAAATTGGAAGAAATCCGTAATTGTATGGCCTCCTAATGGTCATTATAGCCCATCAACTAACTTACTCTAACACCACATGCCTCTTTTTTTCTAACGCCAGTAGGCCATCACTGCGAAGCTCGAAAGCTGGTACCATTGCTGAGGCAACAGCGCCTGTAATAGGCCACGTCACCGTTCGCAACCCACACGTCGCTGTTGCATTCACGTAGCCAGTCCATGGAACGGCGCCCATTTCGCGAGGTTAAGCTTGAAGGCGCCGTTACGTCATCCGATGCCGCTTTCACAAGCGATTACGATAGGCCGTTCTCTGGCGACAGCATTTGGCGTACTCCATCACAGCCGTACGTATTTAGCGGGTCGCCGGCGCCATCGAATTGCGAAACACTGCCTTTTTTTCGTTTTTGCACGCGCCTGCAATGGCCTGTCCCCCTTTTTATTTTTATTTTTTAAAGCGAAGCTTCCTGTGTCTCACTGACGGCGTCTGTAGTCCATCTTAAAACCCACGGCAGGAAAGCCAGCTCCCACCTGTAAACCGTGCTCTGCCTTAAACATATTCTTTTTCAGCTGAAGCCTGCGTCACACTTTTGCTTTAAAAGCGAACCTTTGTGTAAGCAAAATAAATGGCCAAGGGGGAAAAGTGGAAGCCGCAGCGATCAAAACTTCCAACTGCGTGCGAGCACAATTCAAAAGTATAAATAAAATTGACTTGGCTTTGCTTGAGTCGAAAAAGCTCAACGAGTCAAAGTCCAAACTACTGGCTAGTCAAAGTCGAACTCAGACGACAACACAGGAATCCCTCACGACAGAGCTTCGCGTTCAAACATCGCCGTCGTTACACGGAGGCGCATTCTTTTTTCCCCTTCCTGCAACAACGCAGCAGGGCCCTTACTTACCCCCAAGGGAATGCCATAGCCGGTGGGGAAGCAATGGCAGTTTGTGATACGCCTACATTGTTACGGCGTAACAGCTGCGCCTGTGACCCCATTCTTGGCTCTATTTTATCGTCGAGCCGGAAAAAACCTCCCTATTCCTGCATAAAGAAGGTTGAGAGAAGCGTGAAAGCTGTCTCACATCAAAAGTACGTCAAAAAACTGCGTCAACATCTTCGCTAAAAGTGCGTCCAACCTTCGATGAAAGGGCGTCTAATCGATCGACAAACCTTCAAAGACCCAAAACCACAAACGGAGAACGAAACCATGCGACAATTTTTTTCGCACAATGTAAACACATCCACGAAGGATATAAACGTGCACTGATACGTGGTTTAAGGTGTACTAATGTGTTCCTTCTTTATGACCCATTCGTGTATTGTCTAATGTGTAAGTGCTCCTTTCTAGAGTTTGAATTCAAGAAACTGTTTTGACACAATGGAAGACCGGTTACACGCACGAACCGTGTGTCCAGAGGTCTAATGAGAGCTTTCCGGTCGATCAGCCGGTTTATGGGGAAATGCATTCTTTGACAGGATGCCATCGGTTTCGCTAGGAAAGCTTTCGCTTCAAAAATTGTGACCACACCCTAAGTCGCCGTAGGTGGTCCTTACCACAGCCCTACATAATGATTAATTGAAGTGACGAAGTGCGCGAATTCGGCGAACGACAATGCCTATCATATATTTTGACAAAAAAGGAAGTGCATGCACGCAGGGGCAACACTCAGTGCGTGAATGGCGTTCAGTATTGCGCAATGTCCCTGCACAGATGCCCTTTTTCACTCAAATTGGAGGCTCGGCCATTCCACTCGTCTAATTTGCTCACTTGGTAACTTCGACTGGTCATTATGAAGCATTGTGGTGAAGACGCCACGTTCAGTATACAGGGACGTCTTGGAGTGTAGGGGTATACTCTTCACGTAAATTTGGAATCCCTCTGGCGCAGTGGAAGTGAAGTGTTTGCACTAGAGCGTTAGAGGAAGTGCCGTGACGTTGTAAATAGTAACCGAAGACGCGCTGCAAATGATAGCGCGTGCTGCGCAACACGCAGACAATCCTGGGGGTGGCCTAGTAATGCGCTTGCTTGCGCGCGTGACATTCTTTTGCTTTATGACTTTGATTTCGGAGTTTAACACTCTTACCGAAGGAGGTGCCAATGAACGTTAATTCAGTGGTTCCAGCGAATGCATGTCGATGTCTGGAATTGCCGGCGTATTCGTTTTCTATTACTTTGATGGCTATGATACATACATTCCTTCACCATGGTTCTTCTCGCCGTCTGTTTCGCTTCTTTCTATCCTTCCCCTCCATGCCTCAGTTTTGATTGAGGTGCCCTCAACCCAAGAGGCAGTTATTGGACAAGTTATTTTCTTTTTCTATCTTTCAAGAAAACAATACACGCGCCACAAAGTCCGCCATTGATTCACAGGCGGCGTCAGTCTTCAAAGTAGGGGCCTATAGTACTCCTCTATCATGAATGGTTGCCATGATATGCCACCGATTGATTTGCGGTTTAACGCGCCGAACCTATACCTGAGCTGCTTGAGCTTGTTACCGATGTTCTTTTAAATGCGAATGGATTTCTTAGACGGGGGTTGTCGTGCGTTGGCCGGCGTGCGCCTAGCAACAGCTGTGGCGCGCCTAGCAACCGGAGCAGGTGGTAGCTCGGGCGGGAGTAGCGGAGGGCAAGGGGAGAGGAGGAGCGCGCTCGGCGTGTGAGGGCGCTCGCATCGCGGAGCTCGGGCGGAGTAGCGGAGACTGAGTGGAGAGGAGGAGCGCGCTCGGGCGTGTGAGGGCGCTCGCATCGCGGAGCTCGGCGGAGAGAGCTCGCGCGCGCGGCGGGCGTGTTGCGCGGGTCTCTCTCTCCTCTCCGCGTACCCTCTCTCCGCTCGCTGCGCTCGGAAAAATATATATAAAATGCAGTGGAGCGCGCGCCTCTCTCCGTGACTGCTTGCCGCAGCGCACTCATCGGTGCACCCAATGCATTCGCATTTCCGCACGATCCCCTTCGGGGCGGTGGGGGGGAGTTTTTAAGTGCGAATGCACTTCTTAAGCGAGCTTGAATCGTCCGCCGCTGTCTTCCGCATAGCAACAGCTGCGGGTGCGCTGCGGGTGCGCGCGCTCCTCGTCTTCCTCCTGTCTTCCCTAGCAACGGGGGGAGATGGGCGCGCGCTACTCTCCTCCTCCTCTCTCCGCTCAGTGACTGCGGGTATTGGGCGCCTCCTCTCCACTTCGGGCGGGAGAGCTCTCGCTCGCATAGCGGGCGCTCCACATTCCGATGCGTGAGGGCGCTCGTGTAGCCCTCGCCGTAACGGCGGGCGCTACTCTCCTCCTCCTCTCTCCGCTCAGTGACTGCGGGTGTTGGGCGCCTCCTCTCCACTCCAAGATCACGATATCCACCGTAATCGCGCAATCAACAACCGTGCATTCGCACTTACACACTCTCCCCCTGGGGGAAGTGCGAGGGAATTTTCGACTACTATCGTAAAAACCAACCCAACGAGCATTCCTAACTCATTAAATGTGGGCGCTGCCGGTTTTTTTTTTTTTTTTTTTCTGGTACATGCTTGGGCGTTTGACCGGGAGTCTGGAACTTTGAAGGACTAATGTGCCCCCCTCACAAAACTATGAATTGTGAAATGTCAGTCATAGCTTAGCGCCCACCACCCGCCCACTAGTGCAGAGCTCTGACTTAGTTTTGACCACCTGGGGATCGCTGAAGTGTGCCGAAATATCGACCCACAGTCGTTTTCACTTGTTGCCGCCATCAGAAAAGCAGCCAGCGCCGCCGGGATCGAACTCTCGTCGTTAATCTCAGTAGCACAGGCTCTGCCACTCTGGTTTATGGGCTCTGCCACTCGCAAAAATATCCGGACGGGATCTTTAAAGGAACAAACATTAAGTGCCTCGTTGTGCAAAAAACCGCCGTTTGTTGTTGTGCGGTCCTGATTGATTGGGGGGGGGGGTTTAACGCGCCGACGCAACGCAGGTGATGAGGCGCGCCGTAGTGGAGGGCTCCGGATTAGTTTTGACCACCTAGGGATCTTTACCGTGCGCCGAAATCTCGTACACACGGGAGTTTTTGCTTTTCGCCTCCATCAGAAAAGCGGCCGCCGTGGCCGGGAATCGAATCCGTGACCTCGTGCTCAGTAGCGCAACGCCTTAGCCACTGAGCCACCGCGGCGGGTGTGGTGCGGTTCTCCCGTTGTAAAGACCAAATAAAAAGCCATTTGAGTGTCGAGGGGTTGGAACCCGGGCCTCCACATGAGGAGTCCCGTGCGCTACCGCAGAGCCGTATCCACACGCTGCGATGGTGAAACAAAGATAGTAGTAGTAGTAGTAGTAGTAGTAGTATCAGTAGTAGCAATATCAGTAGTAGTAGTAATAGTAGTAAAAGTAGTAGTAGTAAAAGTAGTAGTTGTTCAACGTTGAACCACAGCGCAAACGAAGAGACAAAGGATGAAAGCAAGAGGACACACGAAGTGCTGACGAAGCGCCGACGACAGCGCCAAATATAAACGACATTGAATGAAACAAAACATAAAAAACAATGAAAAGACCGGCATGAAAAAGCATAGAGCCAACCACACAGTTATCCTTTATCGGCACGTGTCCTGTTAAGATAGTTTATCTCCTTCTTCGTGAGTGCAATTGAGGCTATACTGACGCAATTCTCCCCCCCCGCGTTCAATCTCAGCGACCTCCAAAATTTCCCGAGTTTTCACGTTGCTAAGTAGTAGTTGTTTGTGGTGGTGGAGGTGGCGGTCGTGGTGGTGGGGTTGTTTTTGTTGTTGTTGTTGTTGGTGGTGGTGGTGGTGGTTTTGTTTGTTATTCTTTCTGTTGTTGTTGTTATTGCTGGTGGTGGTGGTGTTGGTGATGGTGCTTGTGATATTTGTGCTGTTGTTGGTGTTGGTGGTGGTAGTGGTATTTTTGTTATTGTTGTTGTTATTGTTGTTCTTGTTGGGGGTGATGGTGTTTTTCTTGTTGTTGTTGTTGGTGGTGGTGGTGGTAGGCGTGGTGGTTTTGTTTTCGTTGTTGTTGTACTTGTTCTCTTGTTGTTGTTCTTGTTGTTGGTGGTGGTAGTGGTGGTGTTTTTGTTGTTGTTGTTGACATTGTCGTTGTTGCTGCTTCTGATCGTGGTGGTGTTTTTGTTTGCTGCTTTTGTTTACGATGTTTTCTTCGTGGTACATGCTTAGGGGTTTGATCGGGAGTCCGGAGCAATGTTCCATCCTCACAAAACAGGGCATTGCGAGGTGCCAAAATTATAGCTTAGCGCCTTCATGCTGAAATAGGAAGAAACGAAAGCCACGGAAGGGACGCAACATGGTGTAGCTGTAAAGGTGAAATTCAAAGCAATTCGGAGCAAAAGACAACGAAACGAAATTAAAAAAAGACGCTAATACCACGCAGAATACAGAAGCTGTTGGTAGGTATCGCCAGGTTCTTGTCTTCAAAGCATGTAAACAGAGTTGTGCCGGAGATATTTTGTTTTTCGTGTAATGCGACGCAAAATGACCCGTCGTGCATTGTTGGTATACTTGTTCGGAATGGAAGCGCACCTCACTGGCAGAGAGAGAAAAAAACAAGTATTGCACACCGTCAGCCACATCCCTTTCTTCAGTTTGTTATGATGCCGGCGCATTCGATCCCCACCCTCCTTAACCTGCTCTGCTCATAAAGAATTTACAAACGTCTTCGCTCGGCATTGTCTACTTCTCTTTCCTTTGTCAAGTTTCCGGGCTCTCCACACAGTAGTTCGCATCTCCCGTTTCACCCTGCAGGCACACGTCAAATGGTCTTTAAGTTTATTTCTGTCCCGAAGTTTTCCAGTTTTTCCCTTTAACGTTGCTTTGTCAAAAGTGTGAGTTTAAACATTTATACCCGGCAATGCTTCTCAGCCGAGAGTTGGCTTCCGAAAACGAAACTTGATTCTGCAAAACACAGAGCATTCGAAAACGCATTGCCGGTTCAGAACTGTCGTCTGCTAAGCCGGCATCGAGAACAGGGAAGAAGCGATGATGTTTGCTTTGAACACTACACGTTCGTCTGGTTCATCAATTCTGTCGTAAAACGGGAGACGTTGAGAGAGGGAAACGTCTGGATAGGTCTCGTTCTCGTAGCTGCGCGGTCGTCTGAACTATCGGTCGATGTATTAGACCCACTCGCAGGCCTCAGTTTTCTCTTTTTGTAGTCCTCAATGGACAAGAACTAAAAAAGAATATGCAGGAAAGGCGTGCTTGTACACGAAGATAGACCTCATTTTCCGCCAAAACCGAGAACGGCGGCAGAAACCGGAGCGTCTGATGTTTCTTTTTTCCCGCTTTGCGCGGGAAACTGTACTGACATTTCTTTTAGAAAAATGTTTAGGTGAAAAAAAAAGGATCGCAGCAGCCGTTTGTTTGTTGATTCCAGAAATAATGCACCCCTGCAACAACAACGATGGGTGAACGCGAAGCTTGCTCGTTGGGGAATCCTTGGTTGTCGTGTGGGGTTGGACATTGACTCGCGGACACTTTGGACTCGTTGAACTTTGACTTCGGCTCGCAAGCTGTTTGGACTTTTTATCTATTTATTTATTTTATTTATTCGTTTTACCCTCAGGCCATACAAGCATTGTGGAGTAGAGGGGCTCGCAAAAAAGATGCCAAAAGCACGTGACACGTATTCAGCGACGGTACACACAAAAATATGCAATAATGTTTAAAAAATTGGGGTAAAGCAAATGCACTAAACGCAGCCATAAACTCAATCACACCCATACCAAAAAAGTGCAAAGGGTAAATTCACTTCATTCGCCGTAATAGAATAGCAGTTATCTACACAGAAATGGCGGATCGACACAAGCATACAATGCACTAAAAAAGAAACAGTAAACACAAAGAAAAAGCACTCCTTACTACAAAGTATAAGACAAAAGCACAAACAACAACGACAAAACACTTACAACAAATTTGAATTTGACAATGCCTCCCGGAAATGGTCAGTTTAATAATGCAAGCTAATGAAGCAGGCAGGTGGTTCCACTCACGGCACGTTTCCGGCGAAAAAGAATGGGACTGGGTGACAGTGTTTTGGGGCGGGAAATGAACTTTCTTACGCTGGTCAATACGTTTGGATATGAAACGCACGGGTTCTATCCTGCGTGATTTCAGTACGTGGTTATTACGATACACTTTCTGAAATAGGCACAGACGGGACAGTTTTCTACGTGTAGCGAGGGGAGTTAGGTTCAGACTCAATTTCATAGAAGTTACACTGCCGTACGATGATAGTTGGAAGGTATGCATCTCAAAGAACGGTTTTGTATAGCTTGCAGTTGGTTAGTTAGAGTCGCATATCCAGGATCCCAAGTTGACGAAGCATACTCTAGTATGGGGCGCACGTAAATAACATATGACTGTTTTCCTGAGAGACGAAGGTGATAAAGAAAAATTTCACTTTATCCAGCATGCGGTTAGCCTTAGATGATTTAAATCAATATGTCGACTCCAGGAGAGGTTGTTAGTTATGGGCACACCAGAGTATTTATATTCGACTACGGACCCTAATTGGGTACTGTTAAGAAAATAACCAGGGCAAATTAATTGTTTACGGGATATCCTCACCACTTATCATTTAGTTATGTTGAGCTCCATATGCCAAAGTCTGCACCAAATAGAAATATTATTCAGGTGAGATTGTAGGCATTCAACGTCATAGGAATTAGTAGTGTCACCATGAAGCACACAATCATCAGTAAAGAGGCAAATAGAAGAGGAAATATTACTAGGCTAGTCGTTATGTATATCAGTAAAAAGAAGGGTCCAAGAACAGAGCCCTGAGGTACACCTGAGCGCACAGGTACCTCAGGGGAGTTAGTTAGATTGGCGGACACAAATGGAGTTCGGCTAGAAAGAAATACTTCAAACCATTGTAAGTCTTGGGGATCAAGTCTCACATTACGTAATTTCAGTAGGAGAAGATCATGATTAACTTTATCTAACGCTTTAAAAAAATCCAGAAAAACACAGTCAGTTGCAGAAGAGGAGTCAAGAAATGCATTCACGTCATTGGTACACGTAATAAGATGAGTTCACGAGAGAAGATTTTTCTAAAACCGTGTTGCGAATTGTGAAAAAAAAACTGATTGGACTGAAGAAATTTAACCAAATCAGTAAATATTATGCGTTCGAGGATTTTGCAACGGAGGGAAGTAGTGAATATAGGACGGTAGTTTGAGAGGTTATGCGCGTCACCTGACATGTAGAGGGGAACCATACTGCCGGTTTTCCATTCCCAGGGCAAGTAACTCTCGTGAATAGATTTGGTGCAAATGAAATACAGTATAATTAAGCTGTGCTCTTTAGTAGTCTAGAAATGTGGAGTTAATATCACCGGGACCACAAGGTGACGACCTTTTTATTTAGATGTTATGGCTGCAATACCAGCAGGATCAAGAGATAATGGGTCCATTGGGAAAAAAATTAGATTCTTGCATGTGGGAGAAATCATTGATAAAGGGGTCAGAAAAAGAATTCCCGAAGCTATCATGAACTACAGAGGCACAGAAATGGTTCGGAACTGGTTCCCCCGACATGTCTACCAGACAAATATTACAGTCCTGCTTCGGCTTCATAGTGTTCAAAAAACGCTTAGGGCTAGTTTTTAATAAAGGGTGAGGTACAGTTGAAAAATTTACTTTTAGTAATTTTCAATGCATCCGCGTAGGATGCTGCTGCTAGATTTTAGGCAGCCTACCGCACCGGACGTGACGATGTTTTAGCAGCACGGAAGAGCCTGGCTTTCTTATTGGATAATCTTTTAAGATATTGCGTATACCAGGCAGCATTAGTGTTGGTGTACACATTCCTCAGAGGTATGTATTGATGAATTAATTCTAAAACCTTACATCTGTAAGACGACCCTAAATTTTTAATGTCAGATGGCAGTAAAATGTCCATAAACGCGCAAAGTTCAGCGTTTCTATCCTCGAAATTAACTCGTTTACAATCTGTGATTAGTTTTAGCCGATTAGGTTTTCGATTGGGAGGAAGGAGAAAAAGTAAAGTGAAGCAAGTCGTGGTCACTTAACCCAAGCACGTGCGTAATGGGTGATGTTACGTCAGGGGATGACGTCAGAATTACGCAAAGAAGGTGTTGTAGGCGTGACACGTGTTGGTTGACAGACTAGCTGTGATAAACTAAATTCGGAACAGACATTTGGAAAACACGAAGCCTCGGCAGATGCAGGATCGGCAAAGGGACAGACATGCACCCATTTGATTGTTGAAAAATTAGTCACCGACAAGAAAAAGTGGCACACCCGGGTAGCGCACGGCAATCCGCTTCAAGCGAGCGTGAAGACTCGTAAAAACTGGCAGCCCTAGAGCGGGACCGAAAACAAACGCCAAATATAAATGTCTTCAAATTCCAAGTTATGCAACACCAAGGAATCTCTAGATTAGAATGAAGCATGATTAGAAAAGACTCCAAATGATCACTAACAGCAATAAAAATACCACCACCTATTGTGCAACCACTGTCACGTCTATACACCACGCACTTTTTGTTGCACTGAAATAGCTCATTGTACGCTGTTTCACTTGAGTGCCATGTCTCGACAAGTGCAACAATGTCAGCCTCGCAGTCATTTATTAACGCGCTAAGTCTTTCCTTTTTACTGTACCGGCTACGTATGTTTGTGTAAAGTACGTACGCTTTATTCTCATGTTGAGGACCACTACCCCTCGCGCACTCCTAGCTGACGCTCGGCTGTCCATACACCCGTCCGGAATACGTCGACCGTGGGGATGATACAGCAGGTACTGAGGCAGAGGGTGTCGCCTTAAGCTCAGGCACACAGTTGCCGCCAGTGTTGTACACGTAGCTTTTACCCCCAACAAATAGCCTAGTTTGGCGCAGTTTGTAAGAGGTGTTAAGATCTTTCTCGTACTCAAGCAATTTCTTGCGGGCCGTTCGTGTGGCTAGGGAAGGGCCATCTATATTATAATCGCAGCGGCTTTTACTTTGATTCTTCGACATCTTATTTCGCACAAAGAAAGCTTTGCGTTGAAACATCGTCGTCGTTAGACGGAGGAGTGCATAATCTTCCTGTATGATTTAACGTCCATGCACCCCTCTCCAAATGCAAAGTGTTTCGACAGTGCCGGAATGGTCCAATCAGATATACGTCGGCTTCATAACGCGAAGGACCCAGGTTTCATTCCAAGAAGGGGAAGTGCTTTATTTTTTTTTTTCATTTCCCTGACAATCATCCTCATCGTCTGAGAAAGCTGGCTTTCGGTGCGTTTTGGGTAAACTGCAGACGACATAAACAAGCGGATGTAAGCTTCGCTCTAAAAGAAGAAATACCTGGGTTCAAAACTCAATCTCCATGTGGAAGAAAATTATGGGGACCCAGAGCTTGGTGACCATGAGAAAGTCCTTCTCAACAATATGCATACTTTGGGCATAGGCAGGAGTCATAAGTAGTTTTAGTAGTAGAATATAATTCTTCAACAGTACGTTATGCCTTTCAGCTGCATAGAGTGCGCCACAATGGAGGGTGTAGGAAGATTGATAAATTTGAGGTTGAGAGATTTCATAACGTAGGTTCATATACAGATTTTTTTTTTCGATCGAGCAAGGCCTACACTACAGTGTGTGATTAAAAGAAACAGCAACACAAGCAATGGACGCGTGCAGGAAAAGGCACACACTGGGCTAACGGTAGCTATTGTTGCCTTTATAAAACGTGGAAGACCTAGTTCTAGCGGAAAAGAACGAGAGAAAGAAAACGATGGCCTCAACAATGAGAGCAGCTCTCACGCAGTAGAAGTTGTTGCTGAGTTTTCGTTTGTCTCGTAGCCTGGAGGCTTAGTGAATACTAAGCGAGTCCTAGCTCTACCCAGGAAGCTAGCTTAGCCTCTTGAATATAGTCCAGCAAGGAACGGTAGGCAATACCACGCAGATACCGATGGTAAAGCGTGCATTAGAAGTTGGGTGCGGCAAACACGAAGACGCATAAACGATCCGCTCAGCTGGGAGTGCACAAACTCTCCCAAGACACTCGCAGGCAGCAATTTGGCCATTCACTGCGCAAACGCCAATGATTGGATGGCGTCCTCATCTAGAAACGTCATTACTAGCAACGTACGTGGGAAATTGACAATATACTGGCAATTCACAAAAGGGGAGGACGGAATGTAGGCAGACGTTCTCCGAATTTATTCGAGCTGCAGATCAAATACTACGAAACCATGATCCAGCGCTTACTTCCCTAGCTGCTTTTATGATTTTAACTGCCTTGTTGTTTCCTTATTGTTTTCCGTATAAGTACACATTCGTTGTTCTTGAAAAAGGAGGTCAGCGTGCAGTCAGCGCAGAATGCGCCTTCTGTTACGCCCGTCGTGTTGATAGCGCTGTCTCTCTTTTAACAGGGAAGCTGTTTTTGGTCGAGGCTTCCCTGGGACGATTTGTGGTAGAGCGGGCGTAGCAATGCGGAGAGGGCATAGCCTAGCGAAGGGTGAACAAGAGCCAAGAACACGTGCAACTAGTTGTTACAGTTCTTGATATAGGCAAAGCGTTTCTAGACTTGCAAATCTTATAGCAATGTTTATACCTGCCAACAGTGTCGAGCAAAAAGAAAACATTAAGCATATCTAGGCAAGGCATCAACACATAAGTGATATCTGCATTGTTCTTATAATTTTAAATACGTGGATTTTTTATTTTTGTGATTTAAAATAAAAAAATATGCCCTGTGCAACCCAAAAGCGCTCTCGGAGCCCCATTTTGGCAGTTTTCCAAGTTCAAAAGTAACAAGTGGTTGCAGTAGATGCCGCATGCAGTGTAACGCGCCAAAAATGAATTTGTGGGAACGGGAAGCTCTCTGCTGGCTTTGAGAAGTTTTATGGAGCTTAAACTTGCGATTAAGAAACGCCAGGCAGCTTTGTTGTTAGAATCAACGTACGCGACGTTACGTCAGTGGAGGTGGGCTAGTTTTTTAGCGGTTTATTGCATTTTTATTTTTGATTGCTGTTGCTCCGTTAATGTCCACCCTTCGTCTACTCTTACATCTTTCGCCTAGCTTCAACATCGATGTAGGGGTACTAGTGCAGCTGCTCATCTGGCAGGAACATAGTTTCGGTTTATCATTGGCTTCGCTTTGCAGATGTGAATAGCGAAAGTAGACGAGGAAGTGATGTTCGGTACTGGGAAGACAAATTCACATTTCTGGGTTAATAAATTCCCTGTTTTGTGGCACGTTTCTCCGCAAGTTTCTCAAGAATCCCTGCCCATTTCCCTACATTTTCGCTTTTTAGCTGATAGATGTCTACTTGGATTCCTGTTCGGTCTAGGGTGTTAGCCAGTGCAACCTAAGTCTACTTTACGTAGCCTTCCGGACGCAGATGCCGTACAGAAAATCAGAGTTTTAGCGTAAACTAAATTCCACTACATGTGACGCTCAACAGCCTTATGACTCTGCATTTCACGTTTTGCACCAAGCAGTATGCTTACTTTGAATGTTAAAGCTCAAAGGTAAACCTGCCCGCATTTAAAAGGCGATACATTTTTGGGCAATTCAGGTAATTATAGCTCAGGGCCCTCACTGCGGGCGCCATCCCTCGTTGACAGCACGCCGAGTAAGGTGCACGCGAAACACTTCTTGAATACTACACAGGAATACACGCGAAGAGGCTTCAGCCCTTCCGCCACCGCCGCTTCACACTGTACTAGCTTTTTCTCATGAAGTATTCTTTCCTCTATGCTCCCTCCTATTTCAAGAACTGCATTATAAGTCGCCTTGGATGCTTGTGATTTGCGCGAGCATGACTGCGGATATTTAAATATAAAGCCGACGAAGTGTAAGCGAACATTTTAAAGAAAATAGAGTAATAAATGATGCCATGTCCGGTTTACTGACATTATTTTGCCTGTTTACTCCAAGTCTTCTAACATTCCCCGCATCTACTAAAGATCCTGTTTTTCCTTTCTCGCCAAAATTACGGGAGAAACTTCATGAAAAAGGGAAACTTCCCCCGCATGGAACATCACGCAGACGAAGACACTCAATAAAGAAAAGACAGCCCGAATTACCTTGTGCTTCCAATGAATAACGTCATTTCCCGAGGATGTGTCTCGCAGTTGCGCGCTCGCTCTCTCTGAATTGGTTGCGCTTAGAAGGGCAAGGAAAGAGACAACACAATGAAATATGAGACAATATCAGGTAATGGTGCGGATCGAATCAACGTGCAATGGTTTCTGAAGGGACCTGAAAGAAAGTCTTGCAGAAGCTCATCTGAGTAAGCCAGGTAAGCGCAATTTTCAGCACAAAACAGAAGACCAACATCGTCTTCCAAAAAGTCAACTGGTGACAAAAAGAATGCCGAATACTCCCGGTATTTATCCATCTAGCGTTGACTACACGCATGGCTTACCCTAACCTGACGCGTGCACGCGCAGATGATACACACTTGGGGAGACAGGGGAATTCTCCAAAGGAGAATCCTCAGAATCCTCAGCACCCAGTTTTCTCCGCGTTGCCGACACTAACAAAACGCCCAACTCGTATGCACTTTCCGCATCGCGTCATCCTTCTTCACTTGGTCTGCGCCCTGGTCTTCCTTTTTTTTTTCGTCATTTCCGACCGATTTTCCTGCCGTCCGAGTGGAGACGCAATTTCTCGGAGCTTCAGCGAGGCATGAATACGCGTTCTACTTCCGGGATCGGTTTCCTCCTTATTCGTTGCTTGTTCGAGCAGTGGCCTTCCGTTTTCTTTTCGTTCGTGTCCGGTTCTACACGCACGGAGTGTTTTCTTTGCTTCACCTTTCGCCTGTCTGCGAAAAGCGGCTCAGAGAAAACGGGCCACTCCCAGTATTCATTCGTACGTATGGGTGAAACCTCCAGAAGCCTTCTTTCTCGACGGCCGAACCACGTGAAAATGTCATCAATGCCGGTGCGAGGCAAAATACTGCTTCCCGACGCCACTGAAACGAACAAAAGTGAATGCAATGACACCTCCAACGGGCATAATACACGTATCCGTTCTATTGCACGTACCTTTCTTTGTTCCCACACTACTACGCGTGCCCGTCTCTTTCGTGCAAGCGACCACACACAAATGAACTAAAGATGCGGGGGAAAGACTCCGATGGAAGATTCCAGTGTTGTGTTCCTTTCGGAGGTATAACGGGCAAATCACTGGCACGTGCCTTGTCCGTTAAGGCGATTGATGGATGAATACCGTTTGCGGTCCCATCTCTCCCTAAACCACTTCTTCCTTCGCTTATTGGGGCCTGCGACCATGTAGATTTTGACGCTCGCAAGGGTTTCAAGCTTGCACACGCATGCGAACGCGTAATGTCTCCGCAGCCGATGCACATAAACATACGAGTGAAGAAAGACGCGTCTGCGCATGCGTATTAGAACCGGTTTGGGTGGCGGAAGACCCCCGGATCGGCCGCAGCGGGGTCGCTACGGCTTGGTTGCGATGCACAAAAGCCTCGTCCTTCTTTCGTCGGCCCGTCGATGCGATAGGAGCTTCGTACCACGACAGGGGTGATTGGATGATGGCCGATGAACGGCGGTGTCGTTTCCTGCAAGGATCGTTACGTACCAAGATCCTTTCAAAGGGACGAATAGTGCTATTATACGAACCACGCATGGGGGCGTTATTGTTTGCCCGTTACAAAACTGGTTCGTCCGTCGATATAATTAGACCCCGCCTGAATGAGGTCATGTGTATAAAATGGTGCCAGCCAAGGCCGCTGGCTGCACACACCGCAATGATTAGTGGATGCGTAAATGAAAATGTACACGTAAAGGATGTAATATAGGAATGCTATAGTGTATTTTTCGATGGGCGGCCACCATACACATAGCGCGCGTCGCCTTTATAACAAGGTGGATGCATTGTTTGTGTGTTTTTTTGTTGCTCGTCACTTTACCGAGTCTATGAGTGTACACAAATACATACATACATACATACATACATACATACATACATACATACATACATACATACATACATACATACATACATACATACATACGTGCATACATACATACATACATACATACATACATACATACATACATACATACATACATACATACATACATCAATACATACATACAGCGAATCAGAATGGGAAATGAGGGGCTCGTTGAAAATAGGACAGAAATAAGAGTTGGCAGTCAAGAAAACCTCGGAAAGCAAAGTAGGTCATTGAAACAGATAAAGAATTTGGAAAGAAAGAAAGTGGAGAAAAAATGCCCACCAGGTGGGATCCGATCCCACGACCTCCAGAATACCGGCCGGTGCGATACCCACTACGCTACCGGCGGGGCGATGTTCCCCTCCACTTTCTGGGGTATTTATGTTAAGGTATTTTTGTTTCCTGTGCTTGGGGGTGGTAGCCATACATGCATACATGCACACATACATACATACATACATACATACATACATACATACATACATACATACATACATACATACATACATACATACATACATACATACATACATACATACATACATATATGAATACAAGCATATGCATGTATACATACATACCTACATACATACATGTCCACCTCGCCTGGGCCTGATGGAGTTAGCTATTCGGCTCTGCGACATCTGGGCAACAAGGCTCTTCAGCAGTTGCTCAGTATATACAACGAATCCTGGCAGACTGGCTGTGTTGAGGCAAGCCGCAAAATTGCTCGCCTGGTTCCGGTTCTCAAGCCGGGAAAACGCCCCACAGACAAACTCTTACCGACCAATTGATGTATTCAGCTGCATTGGTAAGGTAATGTAAGAAGGGTACTACAGCGGCTTATCTGGGACCTCGAAAACAGGAATGTCTACTCGCCAGGGATGTCAGGATTCAGGCAAGCAAGGAGCAGCATTGACAATGTGATCGCCTTGGTAACAGATGTTTGTGCACAAAAGACTGCGAAAATGTTCACCATTGCTGTCTTCCTAGATATAAAGGCCGACTTTGACAGTGTTCCCCACAAAGCAATTCGAAGGACGGTGCCGTGTGTAGGACTGCGAGGCCGAATGCAAGCCTGGATCAGTGATTACCTAAAGCATAGGGATGTCTACATGATAACCAAAGAAGGTGACACGACACATGCCATCACGCAAGGTGTCCCACATGGGGGTGTTCTGAGCCCGACACTGTTCAGTATATGCCTCATTCGCATCACAAAGGTATTACCTCAAGGAATTCACATCTCGGTGTATGCTGACGACATCTGCATCTGGGCTTCGGGCAGGAACCGCAGAAATGGCGTGCAGATGCCCTATGTTTGCAATCACAAATTTCTAGGCATTACTATTGCCCGTTCGTTGCCCTGGGCTCCCCATATAGGGCGGCTGAAGGAGCGACTCCTTTCGTTCGTTCACGCTTTGCGGATGATGACAGGAAGCACCTGTGGCTGCTCAGTGTCGGCACTCTTGCGACTCTACAAAGCGCTTTTCGTAGGCCTCTTGCGATATAGTCTTCCAGCTATACATGCTGTGTCCAGCATGATCTTGAAGGTTCTCGAAGGCTTGCAACCTCGAGCACTGCGAACATTCCTGGGCCTAACAAAATGCACCTCCACAGTAGGAACCTTATGTGAGGCAAGGTGCTTTTCTGCGACCACTCTCCGTTCAAAAGAATTGCTCCATACGGACCTTCGACATGTTTCTCGATGCTTTGCTCATCCACTGGCTGCCGCTTCTGCATCTCGCATGGTGCACGTCCTGCCGTCTAATTACCTCCGACCCAAGCTGCCTGCTACTCCACCGTGGTTGTACGCGGCATGGGTTGTGTGTACCACTGTACCCGGAATAGGCAAAATTCGTCTATGCCCGCATCTTCCTTGACATATTTTGTCCTGGAGCATATCCAAACCCGTTATACAGACCACATCCAAGTGTACATGGACGGATCCGTGACTTCGGCCTCTGCGGCAATCAGCGTATGGATTCCGTTAGCGGGACAGTCAATTAAAGAAAAGATCAGCCACAGAACATCCACCACGGCCACTGAGCTAGCAGCTGTCAGAGCAGCACTTCTTTACATAAGCGGAAGTCCTGCTCGGTGGTGGGTAATTCTTTCTGATTCCCGGCAAGCCTTGCAACTACTAAATAAGCCGCCTGATTGTCGCAATCAACTTGTCTGCGATATGTATAAAATATTTTCAAGCGCCGTGCGCGAAGGACATTAAATTTTCCTTCAGTGGATACCAGGTCATTCTGGTATAACGGGCAACAAGATCTCCGATGTGGGCGCCAGAGAAGCCCACGACCTCAACTTCACCGATGGAGCACACCGACGGTGTGCTCCACTACCAACAACGTCAGGCACATTTTAAGCCACTGCCCTCGATATGCCAGTCAGCGGGAAAGAGCATCGAATGCACTTGTGCGACTGCGACGCGGGGGTCCTCTAGAACTCTGACACTTCCTTGGACCGTGGCGAAATCGTGATGAGGCAGTGCTGGGCACAAAAACTCTGCTTACTTTTCTTGCGGAAGCAGGGCTTGAAGAGGTTCTGTGATACCTCGGAGCATATACATTTTATATATGTGTGCATTTCCACTCCCTCTCCCCTTTAATTCTTTCCTTTACTTTTCCCCCCTTTTTCTCGGCCACCTTCACCCCATCATGAGTAGCAAGCCCTACCGTTAGTGGGGCTGACCTCTTCAGCTTTCAATAAAGGCATTGTCTCTCTCTCTCTACATACATACATACATACATACATGCACACGTACATACATACATACATACATACATACATACATACATGCATACATACATACATACATACATACATACATACATACATACATACATACATACATACATACATACATACATACATACATACATACATACATACATACCTGAATACATACACACATACATACATACATACCTACATGCATACATACATACATAGAGAGCGATCCTTAATTGATTTATTGAAAAAACTTTATTTAGGTAGGCGGAACGACGTTTTTACGCGCCGCGACGGGGAACTCGGCGTCGTCCTGGTGGCTACTCATCCGAGAGTGAGCTCGCGGTTGCCGACTCGCGAGTCTCATGCCTTGCAAACGCCCGCAGTACCTGCTGGACGGCCCAGTGTTGATTTTCGTAGGTGTAGCTCCTTGCGGCTTCTGCAAGCCGTGGCGGGATGGTTCTTGAGGTCGCTTCCATTGGGCTCGTGAAACAGTTGCATAAGATGTGCTTCTGGTCTGCACTCTCCCTGCAGCAGAGCTGGCACTTGTGAGTCGGGTATGCCTCCTGATACATTCGGTGCATCAGAGCCGGGGAGGGTAGGGACCCGGTTTGAAGTAGCCTTAGTAGCTATGCCTCCGCCCGGCTCAACCCCGGGTCTGGAGGTGGGAAGGTCCTGCGAGCCAGACGGTAGGCTTTGGTGATTTCGCCATAGTCTGGAATTCGGTCCTTAGCACTGAACCACGTTGGACGGTCAGTTGCGGGGGCGCGGTGGGTGAGGGCTCGCACCTCCGCGTGTGCCGTCTCGTTGTGGTTTGCGTTCTTACTCGACACGTCCTTGCCCGCATGCGCCGGGATCCACTTCACTCAAACAGTTCTTGGGCCTTTTAGACATGCATTGCGTAGCACCTGCAAAGCTTCTTTGCAGATGCGTCCCTTGGCGTAGTTCCGAACTGCCGTTCGTGAGTCGCTGATGACCGACTGGCAGCCTGCGTCGGTAATGGCCAGGGCGATGGCCACCTCTTCTGCGCGTTCTGCATCCGTGCACTTGACGCTTGCCGCTGTCATTGTCTCTGGTGGTGGCCTTTATGACAACGGCTGTGAAGGCTTCCTGAGGATATTCCGCCGCATCTACATAGCGACCGTGCTTATCCTGGGCGTGTAAGTCAACCAGGGCTCTAGCCCTTGCCGCCCTCCTGCCCTTGTTGTAGTCAGGGTGCATGTTTTTCGGTAGAAGATCTACCCTGATCCGGCGACGTATCTCATCCGGGATGGTAAGTTTGTTGTCACCACCACTGTGGCGTATGTATCCTAGGTCGTCTAGGATCTTTCTTCCAGTCCTCGTTGTAGAAAGACGCTCCAGCTGGGCCGTACATTGTGCTTCCGCTATCTCCTCGAGCGTATTATGCACTCCTAACTTGAGGAAGAGCGGTGTGCTTGTGGATTCAAACAGGCCTAGCGCGGACTTATAGGCTTTCCTAATGATGGCGTTGATCTTATTACGCTCGCGTTGTAACCAATTGTGGTATGCCGCGACATACGTGGCTGATGCCAGCTTCATGCCAGCTTTCCGTGATGTAACTCGTCGGAGTCGGATGAGCCTCATTGCGTCCGCGGTCTTGGCTGTGATGCGTGTGATAGTCTCACCGTTTCTTCTGTGCCTTTCGATGATCATTCCGAGTACTCTGATCTTGCTGACTTCGGGAACAACTTAACCAGACCGCGTAGTTATCCTGATCGTGCCTGGTTGCCTGTCCGTAGTGGGACCCCTCCGTGGTGGTCTGGCGATGTTAGCTCGGCTAAAATGCCTAACTTGCTACGCCAGTTGATGACGTGATGAAGATGATGGCGATGATGTTCAAGAAGTTGATGCGCACAGATACGACGAGTTATTCACAGCGACTGGTCTAGACCTGTATGTTGCAGGTACTCTATCAGAGCTTTGGTAGCCCGTAAAGCGTGTTTGGGACAAGCCCATGGTCCTAAAAGGTCCTTTAGCTGCATGTCCGCGGAAAGCGGCAGTCCCAAAGTCACTGCGAGGGATACTCTTTGAGCACTGAATCGAGCACATTCACAGAGCTGGTGCGGCAGGGTTTCTCGCACATCACAGTGTGGGCAGAGTGGCGACGTTGAATGTTTTATCTTGAAGAGGAAGTTGTGCGTGTATGCGACATTCAACCGCATGCGATGTAGAACTGCTTCTACCCGCTTGGAGAGTCCTGGTGGCATTTTAAATTTGCAGTTGGGATCGATGAAAGATAACGGCGCGTAATGATGTGATACGTCATCCCAGGCTGCACGCTGCATGTTCCATGCCACGCTGGATGCAAGTATAGATGCATCATTCCTTGAGAATGGTATAGCTATTGCCGATGCACGATGCTTATGCGCAACGGATGCAGCAATGTCCGCCTTCACATTGCCAGTTACCCAACAATGGGCTGAAATCCACTGAAGTGCAGTGTGATGGTGCGCTTGTAGAGCTTGGAGATGTAAAGCGTGCATGTCACACACAAGCTGGCCTTTTGGAAAAGATGCTAGACATTGAAGGGCAGCCCTTGAGTCTGTGAAGATGGCCCACTCTCGAGCGGGTTGCTTGACGATATGAGCGATAGCCACCCTCAGAGCTGCAAGTTCGGTAGCCGTAGTTGACGTTGTGTGACTGAGCATGACACTGATGGTAGTACGGGATGACGGTATCCACACCCCGATAGTGGATGATGTTGATGACACTGACCCACCAGTGTACACATGAGTGTGGTCTCTGTATATCCCCGACATGTAGTCTAGGGCGAGGAACTTTAGTGCGGGAGCCGGAATATACTCCTTCCTCGTGATACCGAACACAGCAGTCGTGACTGGTATAGGCAGGAACATCCAGGGCGAGTGCGCAGGAGGAGAAGCCTCCTGATACACCTTCGGCAGAAATTCACGCACTTCTTTGGCCCAGCTTGTCGCTAGAGGATGGCCCCGCTGTCTTGCCAGAATCCGCAGACGCGCACGAAGCAACTCGTGCGTGCTTAGAGCGAGTGGTGAGAGCTGCCTGCATTCTGTCAGCGTTCCGATGGTAGAGGTTGTCTTTGGAACGCCAATGCAGACCCGCAGGACTTGTGCTTGCATGCTCTCTAGCGCTTTGACAGCTCCTTTTGATAGAGGGACCCACGAAGTGATGCTGTAACTCATCAGGCCGACGCAAAGCGCTTTGTATACCCGCAGAAGAGAATTGACTGAACAACCGCCAGTGTTGGTGGAGAGCATGCAGAATATGCGGGCGAACGAAGTAATCTTGTCCTTGAGGTGGCGAACATGTGGCGACCAGGTGAGATTACTATCAAATGTCACTCCCAAGAACTTGTGGGTCGGGACGTATGGAATTGCGGTCCCTCCAACAGTGAGGCTGTAGCGCGTAAGGTCACGCTTGGTGAAGGCTATCGCAGAACACTTTTTCCCTGAAATCACTAATCCTCTAGTTGCCAGAAAAGCCGCAATAGAGACAATTGCTCGCTGCAGTCTTGATGCATACATACATACATACATACATACATACATACATACATACATACATACATACATACATACATACATACATACATACATACATACATACATACATACATACATACATACATACATACATACATACATACATACATAAACCATTATTAATTTTGTGTATTCGTCCCCGTAAAGTATGGCAGCTGGACAGGTTCGTGGCCTGTTATCGCCCCATTATGACTGCGCGTGCTGTGCACGATGCTCATATGCAACCAGAGGAAGAAATAGGATGTCCGTTATCTTACCAAGGCCTCCTTCGCATTCGTCGGCTATCGCAGAACACTTATTCCCTGAAATCACTATTCCTCTAGTTCCCTGAAATGCCACAGTAGAGTCAATTGCTCGCGGCAGTCTTGATACATACATACATACATACATACATACATACATACATACATACATACATACATACATACATACATACATACATACATACATACATACATACATACATACATACATACATACATACATACATACATACATACATAAACCATTATTAATTTTGTGTATTCGTCCCAGTAAAGTATGGCGGCTGGACAGGTTCGTGGCCTGTTATCGCCCCATTATGACTGCGCGTGCTGTTCACGATGCTCATATGCAACCAGAGGAAGAAATAGGACGTCCGTTATCTTACCAAGGCCTCCTTCGTATTCGTTCATTTCGCAATTCACTGAATTGAGGCCAGTCTGCCTGTCGGGGAATTTCGAGACAAAAGCTGAAGAAACGAAAGCGAAGCAAAAGACAGAAACACGATGCAGCAGTAAGGAGAAATCTTTGATAATCGGTCGATTCCGCCTTCAAATTACGGAAGCGGACCCAAGTGCCAGAGGACTTTTTTCTGACACGCCGCGGAGTATAATGACGTTTTACGCCAGGAGGCATGAGAACATGATCTGTATTGTCATAAGCCGTGTTTCGTCCATCCGAATAAGGGTGTAATCTTGATTCCTTTCTCAAATAGCGGCATGATGTGACTAGCAGATGATGCAGGTGGGTCGATTCTCAAGTTTATAAAATAAACTAAGATTGGCCCAACGGGTCCGGGAAGAATTTCACGTGAAGCACTTTGGGAGAGGAAAACAGCATGTATTATGAACTCGGGTGCAAGACGCTCTAGTTCAAATTACGCGAAAGAAGTGGGCTTGGGCAGGACACGTCATGCGTCCGAGGAGATGCAGGTGGATCACATGCTTAGAAAAGGGCTGCCAATGTACCGCAAATGAATTAGGGGGCCCAGGACAAAAACTTGATGTTGGAATGAACTATCAAAATTGCATTCCCTTACGATTTCGCAAAACTTGCAATTCAGACGCACTCGCCAAATGATGACAGAAAAGGTACGCACGAGCGGACTTCTTACGCCGTGCGTTCTCCTCCAAGAACAACACAGCGTACGCAGACGCAATCACACAAGATCCAAGGAAAGGGCGAATTGTGGCAGTAGTGCTAGACTCAAACCACCGTATGATCGCCTGTGGCTTGCAACGTCATTATACCGTGACAGATGCCGAGGAGCTAGCTGTCGCTCTGGCAGCGGCGGAAGGCTTCCGGTCTGGCCGGTCACTTAGAATAATTTCCCACTACCATGAGGCCTGTCGAGAGTCTTTGAAGGAACCAGTAAGCAACCGCGCACTCCGTGTACTCCAGGCTAGAAGCGGCGTCCCCACCTCTGTAAACATCCACCTAAGATCCACCAAGAAATCTTGTGTGTCCAGGCGAACTCGGGAACAGAAGGGAACATATAGGCCGACAGGGTAGCTCAGGGCTGTACTACCAACCGAGCACCCGATGATTCCGACCTCGAAGAACCCATGCCAGTCCCCTCGGAATACTCGGCCACATTGACATACAGGGGTGTCAGGAAAAGATACCCTCCGCCACACGAATCCCTGACGGGGGCAGAAGCCACAGACGGAAAACACCTGCAGATAGGCACGTTCCCAAACCTAAACAAGCTAAGCAAAATTTACCCTACTCGATTGGCAGACGCATGCGCATTGTGTCATCAAGAAAAACCCACCACCTTCCACAGCACACAGGAATGCCACAGCACAGCTGCTGTCCCGAGAAATCAGAAACTCTAATGCCGAGCAATGAGAGGCACGGCTGGCCAGCGGCTGCTGTGAAGACCAGATCAGCCTGATTCAGCGGGCGTGCAAAGCAGCAGAGGCTGTTTGAGCCCTGGACCAAGGGTACATTGGAGAGTTTGAAATATATCTGAAGCTGACCGGAAGACCAGAGCAGGTGTTGTTGAAAGAGTGCGAGTGAAAAGGTGAATTCTTGTTTGACCTGCGGCGCAAGCAACTAGGTAGGAAGGGTTGCTTGTTTATTAAGCCCTGCATTGCAAAATCATGAATGGAACTGAAATGACGGCTATCCTCTTATCGAATATTAGCAGAAGCCTGCCATTCGAAGGCCACTTGAATAATTTTATTAAACGATATGTAGTGCATGGAGAAAAATATGAATAAGATAGCCCGAATCCGTACAAACTGTCATGTATACACTGACGTAAGAGAAAGAAAAAAAAACGGTTGCATGTGGCGCATACATAATTCACGAACGAGTTATGTCATCGTTCGTGAATTCCGCATCGCTTACGAAATCATTGGGATTACTGGAGTCAGCGCTCACAATACCGGCAAATGAAGCCACGCAAATAACTACCCTGTGCAAGTCCGTGAAGCCCACCATAACGGCGGCCGAACCTGGCGTCGGACGATAGCCCATTGCTGCCCGCTTAGGCACCGACGCGTAGCCTTACAAAATTCGCGCTCCGTAAGAGACTTGCATAATTATTCGAAAGCGCTGCCTAAGTACGGCTCGCTTTTGCTTTTCCTTATAGAGATCTTTCTATACCTATGTCACTGAACAAAGCTATCTAGTTGAATCTCGGGATTAGTCACTGTACCTAATAAACGTTCGCTGAAAAAGCAGCTGTCAGGCTTCTTACGCAATTATCAGCCCCATTTTTATTGCAGACGTTGCGGAATTGAATACGTGGTGTTTACGAACAGAATCAGACTTGACCTATTCACTTAAGCACGCACGGAGAGTCAACTGCACATACGCTTTTGGTGACGTCGCAAAATGACGTCAGAGCCCCTCTGCAACCTTTTCAGGGGGAGATGACTACAAAGTTCAACTTTGTTCACTTTATCAGAACTAAGGTATAATAACTCACTCAGCTCCATTCCACTCATTAAAGGCGTTTTTTACCCGTAGAAAAATTGTTCGGTAAACGTCGCTTTCAAATTTCACAATAGAAGGAAACACTGAAGACGTAGTTAATATTGTGGTCACTGTACGTTAGAATTTAATACATACAATCAAAATGAATTACAGTCCATTTGCAGTAGCACAGTTAGGTTGCTTAGCAGAGGCTTAGGTGGGCCGCTCTGGAACGTCATGGAGATGTCACCGGAAAGTGCCTGGGAGTCATTCACCAGTGCTTCAACTATTTTTTTTTTTGTAATATCCTATTTGCTTGAAGTTGGCGACAAAATTGGTGTCACTGTTATCGCGGCAAAAAAGTTTTTTAAATAAACTAAACCTGTATATTGTCTTCGTGACACCTTCGTGTACGCTGATGCGTGCAACCATTTGAGGCAAGACTAATGAACGATACTGCAAGCTCCTATGCACACGGCACGTTCCTTCCCCGATTAGACATATAATCTCCACTCCGACGACCCCCTTTTTACGCCTGGTTGGCCCTTGAAGTGCCTAAAATAAATCCAGTAAAGCAGCCAGCCCGGCCTATTTAAACTACCGAGACGCATTTGCGACTTAAATCCTCCATCCATTATCTCGGCTAACTGATCAGCTCCATTAGGCGCCGAGGACACCTCTTACCACTTCCTCTGTAAGCCGCATCACTACTGTATCATGCCCTCTTCCTCCCCCCCGCACAGACCAAAGACGCCGGTCCTCCTCGATCAAGAACCAGGTTTCTTTCGAGAAAGTCGCCAAGAAGGCTGGTCAATGGGGAGCTGCTCACCATAACACCCCTCCCTCAGCCGTTCAGAAGCTCTCCTCTCCGGTTCATGAAAACACCCCCAAGATCATAAGGCCGTACAACTGTTTGAGCCCCCTGCTTTGCTCCTGGTAGGCTACGATGTGGCCTGTTAGCTGGGCGTCAAAGGCACTCAGTTTTTCGCCCTAACTTTACATCGAAATGTTATGGTGTGCCCTCAAGTTTATAGTTCCGTATACTCATAGGGCCTTCTGCTTATCTACTTGTCGTAGCCACTGCTTCCAACCTCACCTCTACCCTCATTTCTTGGGCTCCCCGATAACACGCGGCGTGCTCGTGCACAATTAAAGAGCTTGATTAATGTGTTCCGAGCGGACACGGCAACGTCGTTTCGGAGCCGGAGGTCCTTCGTTGCCGGAGATGGGAAAAAAGCTTACATGGCGCCGCTCACACTGCGAATTTCGTTAATTTTTTTTAATATTACGAAACACTTTCTTTTTTGTACGGCACTTTTCAACTCCCTTTTCTTGGTGCGGCTCCACGAAGAATTCGTTAATTATGTCTTCGTTAATGACGCCATTATGTCTCTGCCGACTGAAAAATGGAGGCACCCTCGTCCTCTGGCGTCATCTCTCCCTCGCGAATCAGCAGAAGACGCGCACGTGCTCCTTAATTCGTCCAGGGATGCAAGCTTCCCTGTTACAGTAAAGCCGCTATCCTCTCGTCGGTGCAGTATCCTTGTGCGGTCCGGGTGTAGAAAGGAGGTGAAAGTGGGCCGAAACACTGTGAGTGATAAAAAAATGACAAGAAGTGAATGAGCATGGTACAGCCACTCACATACTTCTGGAGAGCAACAAAAGAAAGCCAAGAATATAATGCACATCCTCACATCTCCACGTGTCGCTCAATGTAAGAGGCACCTTGTTGGCATGCGGGGAGAATACCACGTGAGCATTGAAGCACGAAAGCTTCCAGGCAAAGCCCAGAACGCGTGACAACATTAAGAAACTGACTCCTTCCACGAAAGTTTATATAAAACTGTGGTTGATTCCCCAGCCGTAGGAACTGGTAAAACATGAAGGTGTAATGTGCAGCGCAATCTGAAGCTCAGCGTGATTTGCGGGTTGGCGGCTCTCTTGTTTGTGTGCTTGGCGAGTGACGTCCTGCTGGCGGGTCGCTTCGGCAAAGGTGTACTGGCGTCATTTCCATGACGGATATGACGTCAGTGAAATCTTCGTGTATCCCGCAATGCAACACTTGAATTCGTGTTAAAACAAAGACGTCTTGGCTCCCGTACAGGCGCCGAGGGCGAAATGAAATGAGTTCAAAAGTGATTGGTCAATGTTGGCTTCAAGACTGGACGTAGGAAACGGGCGTACTTGTACGGAGCACGCACTTAATCGCAATCACGCCAACATTCCACACGTGTACGCGCTTTGCGTGCGTCGAATCTTGAAGACAACATAGCAGGATCCCATTCACCCCTGCATTTCTTCGTGAACAAGACTCTCTTACGGGAGCTGAAACGTCATTGTTTTTGAGCTTTCATGCAAGGATACAGTTCAGCGGAGCAAGCGGGCTTCCGTCCAACTCTTTGTTTCACCCCCGAACACGTGCGCAACCAGCCGCCGATCACGTGCACACCGCAGGCCAGCCAGACGCAGCCAGCCGAACGCGACGAAGGAACGGTATAGGTGGTATTCACTGAGAAGCTTAGCGGGCGATTTCTTCGCTTAGAAACAGTGGACATTGCCATGTCTGCGCCGCTTCGGCACAGACATGGCCCGGCTTCTGCCGCTGCGCCGACACCTCGAAGAAAAAAAACGCCGGCGTGCGTCGTCCGTCCCGTTTAAACCCGATTCTGGGTGGTGGCGCCAACAGATATATTATTAATAGCGCCCTCGTTATGTGGTGGCGCTGTCCTGGTCATCGAGCACTTCGCAGAAGCGAAAAATGAAACTCCGGCGGCAAACAAAAGCGACACGACGTGCAAGAGGCCGACGGCCGCAGTCGCCTGCAACCACGGATGTCAACGCAAGTGCCCTCTACTGCGTGGTTAACTGTAAGAATCAAATAATAATTTTGATAAAAATTTCCACCTGCACGATTATTTAGATACAATGGTAGCGTAGCAGCTGGTGCACGCGACGCGGTCTCTCGAGCCGTGCTTGCACTTTTTGGCCGGCAGAAGCGCTGGCGGATCGCAAGCGCCCTTTGAACAAATCACCTCAGTTTGGCTTCCGCAAGGCAAAATTTTCGGCAACAATATTTCTGTTGTTGTCATTTAACAGGTGATAGACCTTGAAGGGATGATCGGCCTTCGCTAGCTTACGCGCGAGACTTGGTCCATCACAAACCATTTGCACGCGTACATAGGCTCCAAAGTTTTTACCGTTCTACCTATGCGTGCGACGATTTCAACCGTGTCTGGCGATACGTAGATCGCGGGGTGCTGCACGGAACGGTATTTGGCATCGAGGCATTACTTTACATTCGGTGGGGCACAGTTTTGAACAGCTCTTGTTGTCATGTCCTGTGCTTTTTCGGCCATCTCGTAGAGCCCGACCACCATCTCGTAGAGCCTGACGTAACCAGTGAGAGCGCACGCACATGGTCGCCCGCATGCGTTTCATGCCAGTGAATACAACCTATAGAACGAGCAGCTCGACACCTCACAAGTATTGTGTTCACGACGCCTCACCCACTGTTCCGGGTAACCTTTAGCGCCGTTTCCAACCCAGCTCTAAGCGTTAGTTGCAAGGAATCTTGCGTGCCATTTAACGTTGCTCATCGGCATGGAGTGTATGGCTACCGATCCCCAACAGCTTTGTCTGCCATCCACGGCTCGAGGAAAGATAATAATAATACTAATAATAATAATAATAATAATCAATCAATCAATCAATCAATCATTTATTTGCGTGCCCAGGAACAGCCGGGGGGCCTTTGTGCTGGCGCACGGAAACAGAAACACACGAAACATAATGTACACATCTTTCAAATACAAAATTTAAAAAACAAAATACAAAAAAACGAAAGGATAGCTTATGTTGAAGTTACGGAATGAAAGCCGTTTAAGTGCATGAACTCAAGGATAAAAGACAAATGCAGAATAAGAAAAGTTGGCAGTTACGCCAGTACAAACTCACAGACATGTTTGCGAAACAGAGTATAATAATAATAATAATTAATCAATCAATCAATCAATCAACCTTTATTTTTGGTGCCCAGGAACAACCCTAGGGTCTTGGTACTGGTACACCATATACAAGCATTCATAAAAACAAACTAAAATCAAGACAACACAACACAGAAAACCATATTGAAAGAAACAATAAGGTAAAAATAGTTACAGAGATCCCAGAATGCAAAACAGCAAAAAAAAAAAGGAAGCCTAGTGTTAGAAGCCATGACACCCGGCCAGCAAAACGTTGAGGGCACGTGAAAAATTGAAAATACACAAGCAAATACTCAATGAACATAACGGAGATAGATTATACACATAAAACAAAGGATTTGTAACAAGATCTTAGGAAGTTTCAAAATGGGGAAAAAAAAGAAGTTCAGCGTTACAAGCACTGACATTAAACCGACAGAAATTCAAGCAACACAAAATCAGGAAAAGTGAAAAAAAAACAAACAAGCAAGATGATGATTTGCATAGAATAAATACGGAACAGAAATACGCCACATAAATGACATAAAGGCACTTAAGCTACAACAGGTTTCAATTCATTAGAGAACAAAAACAAAGAGCTCTGGAATATATCAAGACGATCGGGAAAATTCATTATATGC
>CM023452.1:99758233-100048880 GCA_013339765.2 Haemaphysalis longicornis | reverse complement strand
GGCTTTTGCATTCCTTTTCCGGGGGGCCCAGGTGCTTGTCCAAGAGGGCCCGGTTCGGGGGGGACTCCCTTTCCGGAGGGGGGGGAAGGGGTCCGGCTATTTAAAGGCCGGGAAGGAAACAAAAAGGCCCCCGAATCCAACCTTTTTTAAATGACTCACAAGGATCGCCCGTACACGCCACAGCAGGGAAACATGCCCGTTGTGGTCGGGGCGAAGACACGCGGCACCACGATTTCGCCACAATAAAAAAGCACCAGCACACATCAGGAAGTTCACCAACACGTCATTTGAACGTGTGCTCATTCGAAGTGTAAGACCAAACAACCTGCTTAACACAGTCCAAAACGTTGCCGCTACACGACACTGAAACAAGGCATGTTCTATGTTTCAGTGTGCCCGCAGTGCGGGCACCGTGGGGAACGCACAACGCCGAATCTCGCCAGACGGTCCATTTTGGAAGAACTTCCCACCCACGCAACCATCCAAAATCCCTAACATCAAAGGAAGCTCCGTCGAAGTCAGCTGATGCCAAAAATGCCACGTGATCTTGCTCTCTGTTGATTGTCTGATTTATTCCCAAATTTTTTTCGCAAAATTCGTTTTCTGCTTTTTCCCCAAAATTTAGGCGGGGCAAGGTAGACTGGACGTTCCTCGGGTTTTGACAACATGGGCATAAAATCGGGGGGAAAAATAATAACCCAAATATCAGGGCGCAGCACTAGTGATAACAGCGCTGCCCTAAGGACAGAAATTATCAAATCAGTTTGCATGTAACACGGTCATTCTACACACTGAACAAAATTTTTGGCGTGGTCAACAAGCCACTACAAATCAAGTCACACAAACTTCACCAGTGTTCGGAAAAACAGTTCATAAACTAACTCAGCTCAGTACGGCACTAGAGAAACGCTCAGGATGCTGCTCCTGACCACTGTAAAGCGCGTAGACCAACGCAAGAGGAAGGCTTCTTCCCCTAGAGCTGCCAACTCATGCTCCAAATGACTCATCAGAATCGACCGGACAGGCCACAGCAGTGGAAACATTGCCCGTTGCGGCCGGGCTCGAAGACATGCAGCACCACGATTTCTCCATAGACCAAAAGCACCAGCGCACATCAGAAAGTTGACCAACACATCATTTGAACGAGTGTTCATTCGAAGTGTGAGTCCGAACATCCTCCAGAACGTTGCCTCTACACCACAGTGAAACAAGGCATGTTCTTATGTTTCAGTGTGGCCGCAGTGCGGACACCGTGCGGAACGCACAAGGCCGAATCTCGCCAGACGGTCACACGTCGGGAAACATTCCCAGCCACATAACCATCCGAAATCCCGAACATCAGCCGGAAGTGCCACCGAAGTCAGCTGATGCCAACGGACACCGCGTGACCTTCCTATCTGTTGGTTGTCTAATTGGGTTATTGCCAATTTTTCGCCCACTTCACTTGCCGTACTTTCCCTAAAACTTAGGCTTGGCAAGGAAGACAGGAGATTTCGCAATGTTTTTATAACGTACGCGTAAAATGGCAGCGCCTGCCCAGCCGAAGGACCGGCGATGTGCGCGTCATAAAATAATGACCGGGAAGTTCCCAGAAACTACTGTACCAGCGCCTTTCCTGGGTACTGGTCTGAGTCCACAAGGTCGATCACTGCCCGTACCGCCAGCAGCTGCTCATGGTTTGCAAACAAGGCAGACTAAAACCACCCATTTTCTTGGGCAGCCTCAGCAGCGCTCGTGACACTGTTTCTGTTTTGCCCGCCCAGCAGAATGATCCAAACTTCGTGGCGAACTGTCGGGTGGAATGGCGCGGCGGTTTTGCTACGCGTGCTACATAAAAAAGCGCCGCGGAGACGGACGACTTAATTATGTAGCTTCGCTCTGCAAGGAAAGCCTGAACTTTCCTGCAACTGCAAGACGCTGCTCCGCAGTCTCAAGGAGGCGCTTCCACGTACTACGCGACACTTCACCCGAGGAATGAAAAACCACACCAGTACTCGAACACCCGTCACCCATTCTACGTCGCCCGCCAAGCCAGACGCAAATGTGCCGAAGCGCACCGCCATACTTTTTCCCCTGTTCAGTCGAGCTCCAGACAGCTCACCGTACTCTGAAATAGCCGCATAAACGCTTGGTAGCTGTCCTCGTCCCGAATGAACAGGGACACGTCGTCCGCATACGCGGACACTTTAACTTGGCCTATGCCTGGCAACGGAAAGCCAAGGATGGCAGTGCTTGCATCAACACGGCGCAGCAGTGGGTCGAGACAAATGACAAAAAGCAAAGGTGACAAAGGGCAGCCCTGCCTTATCCCACGGGTGACAGAGAACGGGCTACTTAAAAGCCCGTTGACAAGAAGTCGAACGCTCACGTCCGAGTACAACAGCTCGAGCACAGCGACAAAGTCTGGCGGAAAGCCGTATTGGCGCAAAACCCCCAGCAAGTATCGGTGCTCGACTCTGTCAAAAGCTTTCCCCTTGATCGAGAGAGATGAAGCACCCAGAAGCGCTAATTTTTGTCGCGTAACTGAAAAAATCGCGCGTCAATGCCAGGGACGAGAAAATTGTGCGACCTGGTACGCTGCACGATTGCGCTTGGCTTAAGATATCGGGCAAAACGGTACTGGTCGTCTGGCCAAAATGGATGCTACAATCTTGTAGTCAGTGTTTAGTAGTGTAATTGGTCGATACGCCTGGGGCTGCGTAGGATCGCCGCCTGTTTTTGTGATCAAGATGACACGGCCTTCACGGAAGGAGTCAGGTCGCACTCCGCGCTGAAAAAAGCCGTTCACCATGTCGAGGAGTGCACCCCGAATGGTCGAAAAAAACTTCTTGTAAAATCCAGCAGGGATACCGTCGGCCCAGGCGCCGACGCACCGTTCAAGTTTTTAACACACCGACTCAACTCGTCGGCATCCAGAGGAGCACACAGCAACTCAACCAGGTGACCTGGCACGCATGGCAGCACCACACAAAATGCGCTAAGCGCGTCTTCAAATTTCCCCTCTGCATCCCAAGACACGCTCTCCGTCGAGAAAAGGGTGGAAAAATGTCCCCCGAAAAATCGGCTATTCTTCAACCCTCGTGCTAACCGAACCATCGGCGAGTGTAACTTGTGGAACAGGGGCTAACCCAACCTCGTCAAGCGAGCCAGTTCAATATGCCGGAGTACGGAGGGGTCCAATACAGGCCTGCCCAAGGTCTGCGCACAGCTCGCCGCTTGTGATGACTGCCGTAAGAGGGACTCGTAGCGTATTTTCAGCAGGTTGACATAGTCGCGCATCGCGAATGTTAAGGTGCCCCCTCTCTGTACAATGCGAAGTCTCCTCAACGTGTCGTTGAGGGACCTTACGCGCACAACCCTCCTTAACTAAAAGCACGCGCCAGTGGTCCTATAACTCTTTCCAAGAGAGAGAACTGTACTCGCACAGAGCAGTCAACGAAGCCGTTCGTGCTGCAGAACTGTCCCGGTCGGTTAGCAGACGCTCTCCATCCGCCACATCTGGTGGCAGGGCGTCAGTTGCCAAGGTTAAGCGTTGCTAACACAGGCCGGTGATCGGACACGCGACGAACTCCAGCCGGGAAGGAGAGGACGTCCCAGCATTCCACGTAGAAGCTCAGCTCGGGTGGAAAAGAAAACTTTCAAAGCATACCAGATTGCCCCTTTTCCCAAGTAGCGACAAACCTGTCGCCGTAAAGCTGCACCCACGCGTCGGAAAGATGGCATTGACCGATCAGGTCCTTCAACGCCCGGGCACCACTATAAGGCCGACCTTGCCCACGTCCCCGCACATCACGCCGAGGGTCGGTCACACAATTGAAATCGCCCACCAAGAATTTTGGGTTTAAGGTTCGAGCATGAACGCGTCGAGGGATGAAAAAAAGAGGACGAGTCCAAATGCTGCGCAGGTGCATACACTACAACAGCTCTCACGCGACGGGGCGAGAAAGATAAAGAGAATTTATTAAAACCCTTTCAAGAAAATTTATTAATCACCGATACAAAGACCCCCTGTGCTAAATACTACACGGGTCGCCTAAACCATACACACTGCATGTATCACTTCACTCACTACCCCAACCCCACTACACACAAAAGTTCACTCCACAGTTCTCCATAGTTCACTAGTACACGCACTATTAGAAGCAAAATTTAAATCTGACAGATCTGTAGATCACATCCTCGAAAGTTCACGACAATACGTCAAGATCAATAAACAGTCAATAGGGTAGAATAGACACTTCTATTTTTTTTTACCACACGGATAAACCGAGTGGACCACCGCTGAAGGAACTGCTCTTCCCCAGCGCGGCGAGCTCAGCCTCCAGGTGATCGAATACACGCGAGCGCATTTTTCGAACCATTGGAAACATGAACTTTTGCGGCCGCGCTCTGAGAGCCGCAAAGCCGCGCCTTTTCCAGATGATCTGGGCACCAACGCACAGTAAAAACAGAACAAATGCGTCGCGCGACTTTGTGTGTGCGTCGAGTTTGTGCCCAAAACATCCGAGCTAACAATTTCCAGTAGGTCTTTGCAACCTGGAAAACGAACATCGCATGCTGCAGGGTTTCACGCTGCCCGCACTGTGGGCACCTGTTGGAGGGTGCCACACCCCATGCTGCGATGCGGTCTGCCGTAGGCAGGACCCCCCAGCCACGTTGCCAGCTGAAATCTCTGACGTCGGCCGGTAAAAAAGAGGCCGTCAGCTGCTTCCGCTTTACAGCTCTGCTCTTCGGAGCTGGTCCTGAGTGAGCTGTGTCACTGCGAGGGTCTCGCAAATTTTACTCGGCGGTGTGTTGAGGACGTCAATGTCAGGGAGTTGCGTTCTCAAATTTCTGAACGACTTTTTTAAAGTGCTTATAAAACGGGGGTGGCTGCTCGGCTGACGGTCCTACCCGCACACCGTCGAAAAACAATGCTCGGCCCGTGCCAAGGAAGAACTCACACAGCTTTCGCCCCGGGTATTCCTCATCCCCTCGCTAGGTTGAACAAGTTCCTTATTGCGAGGAGACTACTCATGGTTTCTAAACAGGGGATACTGAAACCGCCCATGCTGCTTGGAAGTCGCAAGCAAGTGCGGGCCACTTTTTCAGTTTTCCCACCCCAAAAAAGGAGAAAGCCCAGTTTCCTGAGTACATGCCGTGGTGGCCGCGCCACCCTCGCTACGTAGTAGTAGGCTGCCGACACACAAGCTTTTATCACATAGCTGCGTCCTGCAAACAAAGGTCGAAGGATGCAGCTACCGCTAGCTGCGCCCCCCCGCCTTTCCTTTCAACTGCCTCCATTTCCCCTTCGCCACCTCGCCCGACGCGCGAAAGACGACCCCCAACACTTTCACTCGCGCAACCCATTCAATGCCAGGCAGGTCCGACGCGAACGCGCCAAAGCGGAGCGCCTTGCTTTTCCCCCTGTTCAGCTGAGCACCAGACAACTCGCTGTACTCCGTGAAAAGCCGTAAAAACGCTGCGTAACTGTCTTCGTCTCTTAAGAACAGGGAAACGTCGTCCGCGTACGCCGAGACCTTGACCGGGCCCTGGCCAGGCAACGGGAAGCCGCGTATCGCAGGGGAGTCAATTATTCGACGCAAAAGCGGATCAAGGCATAGGGCGAAGAGGAGGGGCGACAGCGGGCAACCCTGTCTTATTCCACGAGTGACGGGGAAGGGTTCAGTGAGCTGCCCGTTCACAAAAAGCTGCGATGTCACGTCCGTGTACAGTGCCCCCAACCTTGCCACGCAGTCCCGAGGAAAGCCGAATTTTTCCCAGAACGGCGAGCAAGTACTGGTCCTCGACCCGATCGAAGGCTTTCGCCTGATCGACCGAGAGAAAACAGCCGGAGATGCCCGTCCGCGTGGCGAAGGTGAAGAGGTCTCTAGTTAGTGTCAGCGCCGAGAATATAGTGCGGCCGGGGACGCTGCACTCTGCGCTAAGCTAACTATTTCCGGGAGCGCCATGCCGATGCGTTTAACCAGCACAGACGCTACCAGCTTGTGGGCCCCCTTCAGCAGAGTTATCGGCCGGTAGGCATGCGGTTCTAAGGATCGCCGCCGGGCTTAGCTATTAGAACTACCCTCCCCGCGCGAAACGAGTCGGGTTTCCTTCCTTCGGCCAAGAATGCGTTCACCATTCTTAGCATCTGCTCTTTGAGGCCCGGGAAAAAACATTTTGGTAAAACCCCGCCGGGATTCCGTCAGGACCAGGAGCGGAGGAGTCACGCATATCTTTCAGTACTTTCCATAGCTCCTCCGCCGTGACAGGGGCACAGAGACGCTCGCGCCAGTAGCTAGGGACGCTGGGCAGTGCCCCGCAAAATTTTCGTACGTGATTTTAAAAGCTGTTCTCATCAAGGCAAGCCTTCTCTGAACTGAAAAATTCTTGGAAGTACTGGGAAAAGTCCTGCAGATATCCTCATTATTCGTACCCCCTTCACCATTCGGTGACTGTACGTATGGAACTTGAACACGCGATGCCTGTCTATTGAGCCTGTTTAACGTGCCTTAAGACAGACGGATCTAAAACTGGGGGGGCCCCCAAAACGGACGCTTTGCTTGCCGCGCGTGACGATTGGCGCAAAAGGCGCTCGTAACGTGCTTTTAGCAGATCCATGTAGTATCGCATAGCAAACGTTACAGTATCCGTGCTCTTAACTATTCGTAACCTTCGGAGGGTTTCTTTTTAGTTCACGCGTGATGCGAACCTTGCGCTCACGCCATGCTTGGGTAAGAAGGGGACGCCATCCAGCTTTCAAGAAAGTCCCAGTCGGCTTCCCCTTGATGCGTGTTCCTTTCCTCCACTAAAGAAACCCTAATTCCTGCCACGCTAACAGCATCAGTAAGCAAGCATTGATCCATTCGCCACATATTTGGGTTAGGATCACCTGTATGGGATTTTAGTTTCACCGAAACTGGCACGTGATCTGAACTTCTGGGCGCCTCCTCTGGGAAGGACAACACTTCGCAACTCTCTACCAAGCCACTTAAACCCGCATCCCTGATTGCATCACGGCCGCAGAAACAGGTGAGTATTTTTTTCTTGCTTCGACCGACCCCCCCCGATCAGGCCTAGCGTCAAGAGAGGGTGGGTATTTGAGGGTGACACAAATTATAGCCCTTTTACAAACAGCTTCTGCTTGGGATTGACAATTGCTGAAGAGGACAGGAAGCGTTACACAAATATTTTAATTATGTTAGTTTATTTTGAAGCGGATTCATTCATTATACACTTTATTACACGTTACGATGTCGTGCGACGCATTGGAAAAGGAGTGTGCCGGTGTTTAGAGTACCATGACCATAGGAGTATACGACATCATAAACCGACAGCCCGAGCCTCTAAGGAGCTTCGCCCCTAAAACGGGCTATCGTTCCACGAACTTCCACGAACGGGCTATCGAACCACGGCAAAATCTTCTGTTTGCTCCATGCGCCATCGGTATCGACTGATAAACATTGGCGTCATGTGGTATCACCTACCTTACCTCTAATTCAGGCGCGTTTTCCTCATCTTTAATTGCAGTTAGTCAGGCATGCGGTGATCTCGTCACAACTTTGGCGCGGGTGGTTCAAACGATAAAATATTCAGAAAGTGGTGTAAATATGAAAACTGGATCGAAATGGTGGACGTGGTGGCATTCTGACTGAAGAGGTCTTAAACAATATCGCATGTAAGTATAATGCATTTATCGTAGCCGGGCTGCTGCGTGGCGCTTGTAGAACGGTAGTCCACATAAAAAAATGACTCACAGCTAAACGGATTCTTGACAAAGTATTCAAAGCCTCTCATAATTTTCTTTTTGGGACTCCTGACTGATTCATCTGAATGCTTTGATGGGATAAGACTGCTGCGTGGGTGCATACAGGACTTTATGTTAGTTTTACTGAAACGCAGAAATACTTTCTTTGTCAAATAAAACAGGCACTCTAGCATGTTTTCGAACCTTTTTTTAACATATAAACGAAAAGACACTGTGTACATCTTTGGGAAAGTCTCCCTGAATAAGGTCTTGGGGCTGAAGGGAGAGACGTACTTTCAATATCTGTCTGCGTACTTATTGATTCGGTCAAAAATAATGTCAATTCAATGCGGTTGCATGAAACGCAAAAGCGCCGGCGTTATTTACCTGCAGCTCGTATTTATAGAGAAGACAGTGTTATTGAACAGGGATCAATTGTTTCTAGATGTTCATCCTTAGTTCCGATTGGTGATCAGCCAGGGCCTTCCTTGAAGGCTCTCCCTGTGACGCTCTTTCCGACACATAACATGCCGAAAATATAGCGAGAGAGAGAGAGAGAGAGAGAGGGGGGGGGGGGCTTGGTTATGTGAACTGGACTTGCTACGCCAGATGGGAATGACTACAGTGATGTGGGGTGATTGTAGGACATTGCGGGGACAGCAGGACAGGGCCATCAAGAAAAATTGAAAATAAGACGCAAAGAAACGCTGCTAGCAAAGTTTGGACAGAAACAAATTTTAAAAAGGGAAACGTAAAGAAAAGAAGCAAGATCAAAATAAAAAGAAAACGGTGGAGAGCAAAGTAAAACACCGTAGCCCGTGGGAGTAATATATATCTTGCGAACGCTATCAAGGGATTTTTCTAGTTCAGAGCCCCTGAAATAAGTCGGCGCATGTGTTATAGCCCAACATATAAAATTATTATGCAAAAAACACCTGCAACCACTCAACGCTAGTTGGAATAGTCAAAAACAAAGCGAAGCTGTTAAATAGTTAGCCCTCGTTTCGAAGTTGCCGAGAAACTAGGTGAGCTGTTTCGATTATGTCCGCTGAAAGCTTTGCAGAAAGGCGGATTGCAATGGTGGCCCGCCGTTTTAAGAACCACCGTGCACTGTAAAAACAATCCGTAATTTTACGGACATATTACGGACCAGATGGCCGTAATAAAACAGCGCCGTGTTCCGTTTGATGCCGAACAAAGAAAACATCCGTAATTTAACGGAAGTGCGCTCCGTCCCTCAGTATACGGATGCTCTCTCCGTTACACGTCAAACGGAATGTTTTTCTGCTTTGCAAAATACGGGCGTTTCCTCTGTATGATGCGGAACAGAAACAGGTCAGTTTATTAATAACTGCAAGAAATGTATTGTCGTGTCGATCGTCGGGAATCGATCGAGAAGCGAAAACTTCGCCTCGACAACATTCGTGCCGTAATGAATGCGGCTCTGTTTCGTTAGTTTCTAAAGTGTAATAAACTTAGTGAGGACCATGAGGCCCACACCGCTCAGCACGAGCGCTGTATCGTATACGACACTCCGGCGACGTCGCTGCCCCGGACCTGAAAACTGCACATGCGTGTGTGACCGGCACACTTGTAGAAAATATAGGTCATTTGGGTGCTGAAGCAGAGTTACGGAAGGTAATTTAGTTCTTAAGGAATCAATATCGTCCGAAGTATTTAGCCTAAAGCTTAAAACCAAAGCACAGCAAGCACTATTCATGCAGTGCGAAATCGCAGTCGCAGCCAGTCACACACATTTTTGCGAGCGCTTTCTCAAAACAGCGGAGTTGATGGCGATCAACTATTGTGGGGGCTTCGCGGAACCTTACTGCGGAAGCGCTATTTAAGAAATCGCACTTCATCAGCCAGAAAATCTGTAAGGCAGCTGTAAGGCAGGGTGGGCATCCATGTATGCAGATTGTTCGGCGCAATGGTAGCGTTCGGTGGTGCAGTCCAATAAAATTCCCCCGCATTTCCCCGAGGGGGAGAATGTGAAAGTGCGAATGCACGGTTGTCGGCCCGCTTGCGGCGCTTGCGCTCGGCCCCCGCAGCCCACCGCCTCGCCGCCTTCTCTTCCATCTCTTCCATCGGGTTTGTAGTATCACGTGTACACCACGCAGTTATGAAGCCGCTATAACGCCGCTGAGTCGCCAACGCACGCCGCCAACGCACGCCGCAGGGGAGCAACCGAAGACCGGCTTTTGATACATGGGGCAACTGTAACTGTAAACTGTAAATATTCAGTAAGTCTGTTGCAAAGCTGCAATGGCTGCCAAGACCGTTGCGCCGACGACCGCTTGCGAGTTCGTCACCTACATGCCTGCCTGTTTTGGCCTTAATCCTCGGACCATCGGTTGAATGCACCATCTCTGCCGCTCATCGGGTAAGTTGATTTCATCATATGAACATGCGCTGTATGCAAGTTGCGCTCGTACCGTTCTAGTCATCGAAATCGCTGCGTTCGGTCACGAACCGACGTCTTCGCTTGCCTTTGTTCCTCGTACAGCAGAAAACCTCAGAAAAAATGTGGAGGTGCCACAGTTAGCGAGCTGGTTACTATTATGAAACATTCCCTACGCGGTGTGGTCTTTCTATCATTTTGTGTCCCATCCCTACTGAAAATATGGCAACGATATCCATACGACATGAATGATATCATAAACATTTCAACGACATGTCTTCGATATCGCAGAGATTTCAATACGATGTCGAAGAAGCTTTATGACATGTCATTGACATCGTAAGGATTTCAATGACTTATCGTTGTCCTCTGCCATCGTAAGGGTCCGATGTCGCAATGACTTCAACGACATGTCTTTGACATCGGAAGGCCTTCTTCGACATGTCGATCTGCTACGATATCATAAAGGTCTGTTATCGCATAGAGCGGAACGACATGTCAAGAAAAGATCGACAACATCTTCATGATATGAAGATTTCAACGATGAGTCGTAGAATTTCTGCAGTATGTCTTCAAGGTAGTCTTACGACGTGTTACATATCGCACGAATTAGCCCATTGTGCCCTGTGGTTTCTGTAACATATTGCAGACAACATATATTCTGCCTTGTCAGCACTGGAAAAAAGTACAAGGTACAGTACAAAATAAAGTACAGTACAAACGCTGACACTTTGCACTCTCAAGTTTACTTACACAAAATTCAAATTCTTTAACCTTTGTAATGTAATGTAAATTCTGTAATGTAATGTAAATTCTGTAATGTTTCTACGGGTGCATAATTCAAACTCGGTCATTCAGTTAATTCATAAATTGCACTTGTCCACGCTAGAAACTATCTGCTTCTTCATTACCACCTGCTAAAAATATGTGTCTAAATATCACTAAACAGTTGAAAGTTTAATTTAAGAATGTCAAGACCTCAAAAAAGAATGTTTTGCTACTAAACCAACGTTCGAAATAAAGCAAAACGTTAGTGTAGAGCATTGTTGTTAGCCCTACTCAGTATTCAAAGACCGTATTAAGTTTGGTCATTTTCAAAACTGTCATTTTTGACGTGACCCAATTTGTTGAAAATGACCAATCTTGTTATATAGGTCCTGAAAGTTCTGGTCAGCAGTAGAAGACGAATTAACTAGTTGTGGACTTTTCACCTCTGTTTTCAGTTTGTTTTGTGTAGTTTAGCCTTCAAAATGCTAAAAAATGTCATTAAAATCCATGTCCAAACATAACGTGGACTTTTGTCTTTGCCAGAGTGATATTTATGACGATTTCTGCCCATTCAACAAACTTCCAATGTCCTGTCAAGTTTGCAACAATGAGAATTGACTATGTGCAAAGTAGGGTCATTGAATACAGAATTTTTTTACTATTATATTAACAAAAATTAAAGATACTGAGCGACTGCACTTTTTCATCTTCATGGATAACCTTGTTGGCTCTTCGCAATGCGGGCTTTGTAGTAAATTGCAGTGCTTAAGTTCCTATTGCCCTCTTGTTTTTTGTTCTTGGCCATGTGTTCATCTGTGCTTGTCAGCAACTGGTACAGCCTGCTTGTAAATGGCACGGTACAACCCCCCCCCCCCCATTCTATTTTTTTCCTGTTGCATCTCTTAGTCATAGTCATTTTCATAGTTTTGTTCGCACAGAGCGTTTGTCAACCCGGTCCGGTGGTGTGCATGGCTAGACAGAAAGGTGGATGTGTTTCTTAGTCACGTTCTCTTTTGCAGTATTGCTGTACCCGTTGACAACTGCATACAGATTTCTGGTGAATGGCGCCGTAGAGTCCCCACACCTCTTTTTTTCTGTCGTATCTCTTGAAAGTAATTTCTGTGTACAATGTCTTTTATTTATTTATTTATTTACTTATTCACAGAATATTGCAGGCCCATTTAAGGGCCTCAGCAGGAGGGGCAAGAATATAATACTGCACACAGCTGTAAATCAGCAAGAACAAAAAAAAGATACATCAGATGCAAAAGATACAAAAAGATACATCATGGGTCATGGTTCAATACGATCAAGTGTTGGATCAATATGATCATGGATCAATACGATTTTGAGAGTGTTGCTGTGCTTACTGCCCACCGTGTTAGCCTTGCTTCAAAATTTCGGTGCTTTTGACATCTTTTTGTTTCTTAGTCAATATTGTGTGTGTGTTAGGTTTTAATTCATGCCCTCTCCCTCTGCTTCTTCAATCTGTTACCTATATCCCCCCTACATACACACCAGCAGGCATTTTTATGTCTGCCCAAGGGTTGAACTGGTACTCGGACTATTTGGTCGACTGTGTTCAGCCAACCATTCAATAACCCTAAATTGGACTGGGCGATCTAAACACACAGCTCTTCAACCCTGTTGCAAAGTGAACTGACAGCATTATTAGGTGACATTTAAATATGACACGTAAAAACACAGTGATTTCTACTAATAGCATCTTCGATAAACTGCACCAGTCACACCGGGGCGCACCGGTGCGCCTCTTCATCCTTGATCAACTGCGCCGGTGTGCACCATCTGTCCTCCATAAACCGGGCCACACCGTCGCGGGGCAGTTTTTGGCTGCCCCGCCACACACTGAGGGAGTCGACGGGGCTCCGGGGTGCAATCACAAGATACATTGCGAACAACGCTGGAGAAGCGGCTTCCTCCACCGTCTGCTGCAGCGACGGTGGTGATGCCGCATCGGTGCACTTGTGTGAAGGTGGACAGAGCTGTATGTTGTTGCTGACAAGGATGACTTACGAAATCATTGGGCAATGATGGAGTAAAAGTAAAAAGTTTATTGGCATAGCTTGCGACGGGCTCCGCACGGAGGCAACAACGGCCAGAGATTGTAAATGAAGACATGAACTTCGTGTACTGCAAAGAAGGCTGCATGAATTGCCAGCCAGTTGGAGATTTGCATCCGCTTCGTTCGATTGAATTTTCATGAACAGTCACTGCGGTGCCTAGACCATCAAGCGGAAGGGTGGACAGAAACAGGCACTCGTATCATGGCTTTAACGAAGATGAGAATCAGCTTGTATGTAGCTGTTTAGTTGAAGCGGTGAAAGTGCATTGTTGCGCATGTGTGACGGATATGGGTTTAATGTACACATAATCATTGCCCTTCAATAAATATCACTTTCTAGTAGCGCTGTGTCACATTATGCTGCTGTATTGCCACTTGTGAACATTTTTATGCGTTGCTTTCTTAGCTTAAGAGATGGTGCTTGGGTAGAATTGCTCAGTTTGTCCTCGATCAACGCTCCATGCCGGGTGCACATTGTCACCTGGCACTGTGCGTTGCACCGGTTTTGGGGGCAACCCCGGTGCGTGCTTATTGAGGACGTTATATGTTGACAACCGACCAAAACTAAAAAGCACCATTTATCATTTTCAGTGAAATTGACACCCCTTGTTCCTTCAGGGAATGTTTGTAAGGATCTTACTGGAAGATGCACAAGTTGAGCACAAACAAGGGTTCATCCAGAATTTCGCTTTTGGGGGATTGTCCAAATTCTCCTCATGGGGTGATGGGGGGATTTTGAGTGGGGAGGGGGCATTGAAGAAATCCCTGTTTAAACTTTACAATGCTCCAATAGGAATTAGAGTATTTGAAAACAGCTGCTGATGGGACATGCTTAATCCATAAAAGCACATAACAAGCTGGGGCTTCAGCATTTTTTTTTTTCAGTGAAACGTACCATGTACAGCCAAACTGTTCACTGTGAAGTATTTGTTTCTGTATAACAGCACGTTGCGCCGTATCCTCCAAAACAGTGCATGATCGACAGACGCTAGACGTACACATTTGTGCCCTAGCTGCCTGTCCACACTGTATTTTTCCTTTTTTAAGTAACAGTCAGACGCCCTACCAAACAACGATGTCAAGACATGCTTTGGCTCACACCAAGGCAAGCACAGTTTATTGCTGCAGCCTTGGTTGCTTTTCTTTAGCGACAAACTCAATCGGCTGTGCAGATGTATTTTAGGGCGTGTAGGCAGGGATTCTATCTTCTATTTTCACACGGGCCGCTGGGAGCGGCCTGTAATATTCTTTTCGCTCGTCGCTACCGCACACTGTACCTGTTTGCTGTACCCATCACGGTTTTCGCGTCGTTCGTCGCTTCGGTTGCTTTCTCATGTTGCGCCTTGAGCTATGCCCACGTACTCTAACTACTTCAGAGGTTTTCGCTGCTGTCAGCAGTCGTTTTACACAACAGGTTTGCTGTCATTAATTGTCGTATTAGCGTGATGTGGCTTGTCTGCAAGATCGGTGCGTGACAAACAAGCGTTACCAAACTAGCGGCGTATTTCACTTCATTCGTGGCTACCCTCGCTTGCATGGAAGAGATCGGGAATGATCTGAGATAGCTTTGTTGGGTCAAATAAGGGAGCTTTGGCTATATCGCTTGTAACACTAGCGTAGTTGGCCTTGTCAGCAAGATCGGTGCGAGAGAAGCAAGCGCTATAACTGCCGAAATGTCTAAACTACGGTCAAAACAAGACGCAAGCAACAATATCCATTGACACTTTGGTAATTATACTATATTCTTAGCCCACCAAAACCTCTTGCTAGGATAGTGCAGTGGTAGAATACTCGTCTAGCGTTTTGATAGTCGCAAGTTCGAATCTCGGCGAAGATTTTTTTTTTTTGTCCGTGAGGAATTTAATAGCTTTTTTTTTTTACAAGGGAAAGCGCTTGTTTCCTGCTTCCAATCACGTCAACGTTGGCGATTTGTTCCGTCTCTTTCTCTAAAAAAGGAAAAGAAACCGCTGAGAATTGACCGGAATAAAGGCCGTCAAAACTATCGAAACTACTTTAACATCAATGTAAATGTGTCAGAGTTTTTCATTACTATGTACTTCTGCGTATGAAAACCTCAATTTGAAGATATAAACTTGTTATAGCTTTCAGAAACGAAAAGATTATTGCCAATATTCTCGTACTAACACGACTTTCGTCAAACTGAGAGGTGCTGCTATTGCAGCCTGGCAACTATGTCTCACATTGTGTGTGTGTTTGTGAGGATCCCGCGCAATCCCGCGTTTGTGCTGTGCTGTTTGCATCAGTTTTATCTGCAGATTTCCAGCTGAAATCAAACTTATAGAAGTTTTATTGCGCGATGTCAGTCCTTCCAACCTACGCATGTGTTGAAAACATGGGCACTGGAAGAACGATCATCGCCGCCCGCCTCAGAAGACTGCGCGTCAAAAGTGGATGGCATTGCTTCCGAACAAAGTGTATTGGTGTTCGCAAAGTGAAGACGACAGTGAAGAAGGATTTTACGTAGGAAACATCGTTCCTGCTAGGGTAAGTAGGCATGTTTTATAAATCTGTACTTGTTTGGAACGGGTTCTGGTGTTTATGGGTCAGCGGTTCACTAAACCCCCATCTCATTTTCTCTTAAATCCTAGGGGACTTGCGTACTTTCTGGGCGACCTGGATTTACCTGTCCACGGTTTCCGCGGCAGTCAGCATCAAATTACGCGTAAGCTAGACCTTAACTACGACGCTCGCGCTGTAGTAGAGGGCTGCTAATTATTTGACATGATCACATCACGCGAGGTTCTTTAACACCTATGCGTTTTTGCGTTATGTGTCTACCAAAATCTGCCTTCGCGACTGCAGATCCCGTCGAAATTTCGCGTGAGCGGCACAACGCTGTGATCAGTACACATTCGTGAATGCCTGCGGTATACGATGAAGTAACGTGGACAGGAGATGCCCTGGAAGTAGTGTACATGCGAAAAAGCGGGCACTTGATTCCGTAGGAGCAGCTCGCGGGAACTGTGGGGCTCGATATCAGAGGCATCTGCATTGTTGTAAATTAGTGATGAAAGTTAAGCAAGGTGTCAACATCCTAATATCCCGAAATTGAAGACCATACAGAGACTAACAAGGAAACTGTAGGCCCGCACTCTCAACTCGATTTATATTGGAGAATCGAACTTGCAAAGACAAGCTAGGCAATGCAATAGAGGATCCTCAACAAGCACACACTAGTCCCTATTGAAAGCTATGGACCCAGATAAGCTGCTAGCATGCGTTCAATGCAAATTAGCGTAGCGGTAAGCTTTGGATATATCATGAATACCCCAATCGCATTACTGGCGTGTCTAATAAACACATCGTTAATGTGACCTAAATTTCACTTTGGATGTTGCTGGAATGTTCTTATTATTGCCTTGATGGTGAATGTCCTTAAGCGATTACAAATCCACTTGATGTAAGCATTTGATCTTTGCGTGGCCTTCTCTTGTATTTCAACTACTGTCTGTGCACTCACAGATCGTGTACCTTCAGGTGCTGCTGCTGGCTGTCCTGGGTCGGCTGCCTGTCAGTCCAGTTCCCAAGGCTTTGCCAGGGCCTCCCTGGCCAACCACCTGCTGGACCTAAGCTGCGGCCGGCCTTCCCTTGGTGCTCTGTATGCTTCGCCACCAGGAAAAGCCATTCCTTTGTCTGTCACCTGGCACCAAGTCACTCGGCACACCCCTTCAAACGCACGTCATTTCCTCGGCCCCAGGCACTGCTGCCATTCAGCGCACCCATCGATTATGTACTTGCAGGTTAGTTATTGCACGTTGTGCAAACTTCCATTGTCATGATGTATACCTGTTAGCAGTGTTCTAGCCTCTGGTTATTGGAAACATTTCGTGAAGCAGTGCTGTGCATTTTAAGCATGTTATTGGTTAGTGGGGATATTCAAGAGAATCTGGAGGCGCAGGAAGAGAAACCGAACTTTGTTTTAAAGGGTTCATTCGCATGGAATCAAGCCAGGCAATCCTTTTAAAATGTTTCTATACATATGCAGCGGGTGTGGAGAGGGCCTATCCGTAATCCACATACTCATTCAATGCAAGGCACTTGACATAACACAATGCAAACACTTCCAACAACTATACACACGACATATTCCACTTCTTCTTAGGAGACAAGCCCATGTTTTCACTCAAACGTGTTTTCGAGTTTCTTACCGACGTAAAATTTTTACATCTCATTTCTTATCATGCATCTTGACAACCTGGCCCTTTACACCAGTCATCTTAATTATGTTGTGTCTTACTTTGTTTATTTTTACTGAAATGTTTTACTTTTACTTTCATGTCGCTCTCATAACACGACTTTTGTTTGGCGCTCTTTGCCCTTAGTTTGCCTTGCGCCATTAAAACCTAAACACCATCATCATCATAAAATCTTTCTATAAGGCTTGAAGAACTAACCATACAAACTGACGTGGAACTACTTTCTATTTTAGGTAAGCTTAAAATTCCACCTACTTCAGATCCTACTGGTATTATTTACAGTGTACTGAAAAGTACAATCCACACTGTAGAATTCTGATGGCGCTATTTTCAGTCTCTCGACAGGCGCTATTCTCAGTGATGGGTGGATAGCCGAGGTAGTACAAACCTTTCCATCTGGGTACCGTGCTTCACCATTAAACTACAGGCCAATTTTCCTAACAAGCACCATATGCAAGGTTGTGGAACATTTCATTCTCTCTCAAGTCACCAAGTACTTATAAAATTACATCATCATATTTGAATATCAGCATGGGGTTAAGAGTAACTCACAAGGGTTACTCTCGTAAAACGCAACTTTCTGGGATTCTTCAGGGTCTACATTCATCCATTGACGCAGGTTTACACACTCCTGCAGTTTATCTCAATTTTTCTAAGGCATTTGATCGCATTACACACCGCAGACTACTTCTCAGACTTCACCGTAATGTCCTCATTTGGATCACGGATTTTCTTCCTTGTTGAATTAAAGGGGCCCTAAACAGGGTTCCAAATGTAGCGATTTTACGTGCTGTGCGCTGAAGGAACAGCATCCCGCAAAAAAATGGTTTAAAAGTGTTAAGTATTAGCTAAGTTATTGTCCAATAAAAAGGGTTGGCAATAAGGCCTGGAGCTTTCACCCTGTCCTCGCACCTCTTAATCGGTGTGAATGCTATGACATCACTGACATGCACAAGACCACTTAGAGACCTTACAGTTTCGAGGTACACACAGCCATTGACTCTGCTTGTCACGCTTTTCTTTTTTAGCAGGCGACGTGTATGCTCTGCCCACTGCTGGCTGCGCTGAGCTGAGTGGGGCAGTAAGCAGGCGGGCCGCTCGCACTGCCGTGGTTGCGTCGGTATGTCAGTTGTAGAATGGGGGAAATGAGTGTTTGACGGCCAGATAGGGGGTCCCAAACACAACATGCTCGCTGGAGACAGTAATTGAAGTTTTCCCCCTACGATTGGCGGTTCGCTAGCATTTCTTGCAGGTGGCGCTGTTGCAGCGAGCAGGTCCCTCTAACTTGCGCAGAAAAGGCTTAGCATCGCCGCAGTTATTCAGTCACCACTTTACGAAGCTGAGCTGATGACGATTACCAGCGCAATCTTTCACTGCACTATTTCCCCCTTTCATGCATTTGTAAACTGATTTCCAGCAATAGTCCCCCTCTGGCGGACAGGGACAAGTTTAACTGCTGCGGTTCATGCCATATCGCGTATACACTGCACAGCGGGGTCCTTGTCGACCGTGCAGGCAGATGCTTGCCACGCTCACACTTGTAGCGGCGATTCCACCTGCAGAGACTCTCCGTGTTTTTCGGTGTTATTCATACTTTGCAAACAATGCACTATATCCACAAACTCAGCTAAGCTCGTGTAACGGATGGCGACGATCGACATTTGTTTTTCCAAAGATAGCTGTGCTGTAGTGCCGTTCGGCGGAACCGCCGAACCATGCACCCGCATTTCCACCGCAGCTGGGAACGCTGATTAACTGCAGATTTAGGAAACCCGCCAAAAGCAACGCTGTAGTGTTCAGCACCAGCTTTGCCATGAAGGTTGCGTCAGAGTCGCAAAGTTACGTCAGAGTGTGTGAGAATGGCGACAAGGATTGACAGGTAAACAAGGAAAGAAGCGAAGACCTTTCTTGCACTTTGTGCAGCATTCGCTTTACGCAGAGGTATTATATTTGGTATACGTTGTCGTGAACATGTTGTCTAGCAATTTTGTATTTGAAACCACTACCTTCGGAAGCCTATTTAATGCCCCTTCAAGTTAACGTCTGCTAATACCTCTACTTATTTTGCCCCCATTAATTTGGTGTCGTCCAAGGCAGTGTGCTTGGTCCTCTACGTTTTAAATCTATTTTTATCATCTACCATGTTGCATATCTTCCCGTGCACATCTCGTCGCAGACGGTGTTGCAGTTTATCACACAATATCTTTCGACAACCACCATCAATGCTTTCAAACTGATTAAAGCACTTCTCTGGGCTAGTTGTTCATATCACGCTTGGGTTAGATTAATGCGCTGCTTAGGCTTACGATACAAGGATGGAGACAAAGAAACACACAACGCAAATGGGTAAGTGCAAACAAGCAACTATTTGTTCTTTGGAACGCCTCCAACAGCTTTACAGAAAAGAGAAGAAACAAACACTAAAAAAGGGTGGGGGGGAGGGGGAGATTTAAGGCGAGAAATGAAACAACGAATCTTAAAAAGCTGACTCTCATGCCAATGGGTTTCACAAGAAGTTCCATTTCTAGTTCCGTTTACACGTTGACGCGGAAATCTTAGTTCTGATTGCCGAGTTTTTTTATGTTATCTGAACACGAAACCAACCAACTTACAGGCTACTGTTCCGTTGAAGCGGCAAGTCCGTTTAAGCGATTTCCATTTATCGAGATTATACTGTATATCAAGGAGCTCTGGGTGCAGCTTTTTGCTTTACTGGAAGCTGCACTAACATGTAAACGTCTGGTTGCAGAATTCAAGATAGTGGCTCAGCTTTTAAATTTTATGTCAGTACTCTTATAATAGTGGCGAAGGATAGGGCAGATTGCATTAAATGGTTGGCATTAAGGGTTGTACAACCTGGGCACCGCCGTAATATTGCCATATATATGAACGTGTTTCATCTTTACAACAAACAAGTGAGAGCCAGTACTTTGTGCGTCTTTGCGAAGTCTTTGTCAACTTTTCACGTTGTCATCATATTTATGTGTCTACCAATTTGCCCAATGGCATGTTTTTTTTTTTTCAACACCACTTTAAGCAGTGGTGACCATTCAGACATGGACACCGCTTAGTTGACACGGGTATTGTAAACCTCATTGCTAGGGTAGTGGTTGTTTGAAGGTGGCATATATCTGGATGCCACCCGTCAGCCACTAGCAGTCAGCAAAGCAGTGGGTGCCATCGTCCTCCTTAGTCTACTTGCAGGCTCCTAGCTATTGCAGTTATAGGTAATGCAAGCTATAAGAGGCATAATAACAGCTTGGTTTAATATGAACTGCACAATAACAGGTTTTTCAATGTACTTGTTTCCATGAAATGTTGTAGTGCTCCTCAATTTTGTGGGTTTTGGCATTCTAGGTCGACTTTGTATAGTGAAGTGTCAAGTGCACTACAAAAACCCTCTGCCCCATAGTAGCATTAAATGGCTTATGCCGGTTGCGACCCTTATTAGTGAGACTTTGCCAAGTTTGGTATTTTATTGTAGGAAATAAGGGACCTCTGAAGATATCTTATTTTTGGCATAAACCACTGCTTCACTGAATATTATAGCAATATTGCGGACAATGGCTTTAGTGAATCTTGCAAATATTTCTCGAACATCAAATAACCAAACTAATACTGTTTTACATTTGTGCTCATAAATATCCTGATGAACTATTGCAGGAGGCATCTTTAAGAAGAATGCTTCGTAGTGTGTGAGCAGATAGAGCTGTTTGGAGAAGGTATGGACTTCACGGAAGCGATGTGCGTGGAATTTCTTCTCTACTATGTATTCAACATGGTGTACCCAGGAAGCGTAGCCACAACACTGGAATTCATTCAGAGGTGAGTTTGATCATGCTTAACCTACTCTTTAGACAGGTGTCCTCATTCCAGGATGCCTTTAGCTCGGGCTGCATCGACACCCCTTCCAATTAAGCGTACCTGATCTTCGAGGGGTGAGCTGGCCAAGGCTCTCTCCCGAAGCTTTGTGGAAAGGTGGGTGGCGGAGTCTAGGGTAGAGTCGGTGCCACCACCCACTAAGTGTTCAAGCAAACGCCGCCTGTATAATCATTGATTCATTGCATAACGCGTGAGCGAAAAATGGCCAAACAGCCACTCTCCTGCTGCTCTCTCCTACCCTTTCCACTCCGTAGCCTTCCTGCGTGCTTTCATGTCCGTCGGCCAGCGCCGCTACTCGGAAACTGTGCAAAATAGTTGGCTGTTTGTTTAGCGTTCCTCAGGCAGCGCTCCTACGCTTTGTTGTTTTTCACCATGACTGTCTGTCTTGGTCTGTTGCTGATAAAACCGCGCCACGGGCGCAAAATCACTTGTACTGCCGCAGGCTGGTGCCGGCTTTGCGCGCTTACCTACGTGGATCACCGGCCCCGAAATTTTCTGAGTGGGGCATCCCCGCTCTCTCCCCTCTGCATTTTGGCGTTGTTTTGTCACCGCTGTTCGCACTCCGCATCAGTACGCAGTTTTAAAATTGAGGACTGTACTGTAGAAGTGCCCAGACAGTGTGACCGGGCCCTCAGCTGCTTATCGTTTTGTTTTCTATAACCTTCTGAAATTTACAAGCATGTGATATTCTTGGAAAGTAATGGTAAAAGTGAGTGCCTGAATAAAAAATGTGTATGCAATTTTTCTTGCCTACATCCTCCTGAGAGAAAAATATCAGTAAAATATTGGCTGTACCCTCGGAAAATATCGTTTTTCTGCTCGCTATTTGTCCACCCAAAAATTAATATGTTCTTACACTACTTCAGTTCCGCCTTTGTCAGTTATCTTTGGAAAAATACAGCAAGTATGAAGCGAGCGACGCGTTGAACGAGATCCCCAGTGCGGCCCAGAATTAGCGCCATATCGCAGCTAACATGTGAGCGAAATGGCTTTTGAAACCCAACATGCAAGCTGACAGACACACGTCGTAGAAGTGGGGGCAGTGTTCGCGACTCGCGAGCAGTGACATAAAACGGGATGTCCGCCAGCGCGTGCCACATAGTGGATTAGTGCCTGAACTAAGCGTCCCTACCCTGCCCATTGAAAAGCACGCGACGCGTTAGGCAATGTTTATACAGGCGGCGTTGGTTCAAGGGTCAGAGGCTCACCCAGAAGCAGCAAAGTGGAGACAGTTGTGTGCAGTCAGACCGGAGCAGTCTGGTCAGGGTGTTGGAAGGTGTTAAAAGGGCCATGAAGACAAAATACGAGTTTGTTTTATTTGAGGGAGTTTTATAGTACCCCTGGCACTTGTCCAGCAGCAAACAAGGATTTGTTCACTGAGAAATTAAACAATTTAAGCCAACATTTTGATTCTCCCCGCTGAATTGTGTTTTGGGACGTCAGCGAATGAAGGGCACAAATAAATTGTAATAAAGAGCGGTACGTTTGTAGTGAGGTGGGTGGCTGCGTGGGGCTGAGACATAATCTGGTTTGTATACTGAGGTCATAGCTGTCGAGAAGGACAAGGTTTACTTTTCTGCTCAAGAACAAGGCGCATTTAAAAGCATTAGTATGAAATACGCATGCAGCTCAACTCAACTCCTCAACAGCTATGAACTCAGTATACAAACCAGATTTATGTCTCAGCCCCACGCAGCCACCCACCTCACTACAAACGTACCCCTCTATTATAAAAATTTATTTGTGAAATAATGCTGCAAGCATTATTTCACTTGTCAAATATTTGTGGTTAAAAGGGGTATGCGCCTGTGTAGCATGTGCTACAAGGTGATGGTTTTGTGTTTGCTCTTTACTAGAATGGGGAGTATGACCAATCCACGAAAAGCAGATTGGGCATGCTACTTTTGTTTAAACCATGACGCTTTCAAAAGCGTATTTGTAATGTTAGCTCTTAAATGCTACAGGCACAGAAGGGACACGACCTGCCCATTTTTTTTTTTGCATTCAGAATCATTGCAATTCATAGGAATAGGGCTGAAATAAAAATTGTTCACTTGTTTATCTTACAGACAACTTTTCAACATAAATCCTCTGAGCGGCACCAAATGTGACGGAAAGCGCAAGTCACGAACCAGCGTGAATGTAAAGGTTATGAAGCTAGCGCAGGCCCTCCGAATGATCCTCTGAAGTGGTAAGTAGAAAACCTGCACATTAGGTCATTTGGGACACTCATTTGTAGTGCTGCCTGGGCACCATGCTTAAAGGGACAGACAACTGATTTGTGTCGCGTATATGTTGTCTAGCTCATATGAAAGCCAGCGTTTTATATTGCCAGTAACCACAAGCAATTTCTAAACAAATTGGGGGAAATACTTTTAATTTGGCAGCAAACTTCCTGAAATGGGAAGGGTGGCGGTTCGTAGTGTCGAAACTTGACACTACAATATGATATGTGTCCCTGTCACGTGACCTGCAAACCTAGCAGCTACTGTAACTGCTGAAACGTTTATTGAAGTATTGAAAACCTTTCAATACAAGTATTTGTACAAGGTTAAATTGTATATGTATTTCTAAACATGCCGCCCACCGTCACTGGGGTGCTCTCAGTGTGGCTTGAACCACCATGCCCAGAATCAACGGAAGCGTTCAGTAAACAGACCTAGTGAAGGAGCTTTGACGATTCTGCCTGAGTCAGGGGCGTTCGTTCTGCCAAAATATTTGATTTCAGTTTCCAAATACGGCAATGGCAGCTTTAAAAAAAAAATGTTGCGCCCAGGAGAATCGAACTTCCCACCCTTACAATGTGAAGCCAAATTCTACCTATCGTCTATCCCAACAGATGGCGCATTCGTGCAAAAGAGACCGTTGCATTAAAAACAGACATAAAGGAACAGGAAAGCCTGCGATTCAAACTTTTTTAGCTGGGGACAAGTTTTTAAATAGCGTTTTTCATCTCGCATACAGACAAAAGTATGTTGCCGAGCTAACCCTATGTCGTGGTTGCCAGAATTATTTTTGGGAGGGACACATACGGCTCGTAGATCTTAAAAATTTCGATTTAAGAAGTTTTCTGCGACCGTTATTAGCACAACCGTTTCTCGTCAAGGTGCTCTAAGTGATGCCCTTTCATTTGGGATAGAGAATATATACTCGACAAAAATCGGTTGTCTGTCCCTTTAAGCTGTGTATCCCGTCTGAGCCACATCTGCAGATATGTTTCTCAGCATGCCCCACAAGCAATACAAGGAGTTTTGCTCATTTCAAATTTTTTGTAGCGCAAAAGATTCTCTAGAAATGTTCAAGCAGTGCTCCGATAGCAGGAGGGGCTATTATTGCGCGCTAGTAATAATGGTTCATCTATCTGAAGTGAAATTTAATGCAAAATGTCAGGTGGCTAAACATACCAACGTTACTCAAATTACGATCGTTGTGAAACGTGCACCTTGGGGATTGAAATGTTTCGCACCAGCCTCCTGCACGGAGCCTCACGGTACCGACGGAGGCCTGGTCCGGCTGCACCCATGGCCACTACGCCAAACCGACACCTCTCTATTCAACAGCTGGTGGGGTGCGACGTCTGTCACCTCGCTTTGTGAAACTTTTGCCGTGGCTCTACACTTGTTGCAGAGAGCCGAGTCTGAGATTACAAAAAATAATAATTTCAGCATTCCCACGATAAATAAAAATGCCTTACGCTTGCTTAGTTTTTCAATTCGATACTTTTCAACGGAACTCCAGGCTATCTATGCATAGAATTAAAAATGGTTTGTAAAAAGGTAGTGCAGTTCGTACCTTGTGATACTCTATTACAAAAAAACTTTGTTGAAAGGTGGTTTCAGTTTTATGTACGTTCAGAACCGATTGGAAAGTGCACTGCTCCCCCCCCCCCCCCCCCTAATTTCCCAAAAATTTGATTTTTTTTTTAGGCTCCTAAGGTGACCATAATAAATGTTGTGCTTCTGGTCCAAATCAAGGTTCTTCTGCTGCAAAATTGAGATTTCGCTGCTTCAAAAACTGCTCCCAAATGTGATTCAGTTGTCTCACCCCTGGGAATTGATTAATGCATTATGGGGTTTAACTGACGAGGGTATGTTAACCTCTGTGTGCACCACTTTGCGCCACTGTTCTTCAACCTAACCGGAGTCATGTTTTTCGGTAGCATCCTTGTTCTTGATGGAAAAGCAGGCCATCTGCTTGGACAGGCCCGTACTTATGGCGATGTCGGCCTGCTTTTTGCCATGTTCGACAGCGTTAATAATGCGTAGTTATTCAAACAGTGAAAGGACTACCCTGCCGCTGGTTGCAACGAAAAAAGTCCTCCGACACTGGCTTGGCCTGGCTGCACCCACAACCCATCTATGCCGGCATTGTTGTTAGACAGTTCTATGCGACATTGTTGCTAGACAGTTTTTCACTGAAATAAACTAACAAAAGGCATATTGGGGCTGGCACCTTGAAAGTCTGCTATTTTTTGCCCAAAATGTAGTCTGTTGTAACCGACAGTGTGCTATGTAGCCTGGTCCATATGAGCGAAGTGAACTCCACTTAAAATGCATGGGCACCAAAACAAACTCAAATGGTCTGTTGTAACTGGAAGTTCGTTGTTGCCGGATCCACTGTAACGAGTGTAGACTATCCAGGTCGGTTGAATCATTAGGCGCCACTCATGGTTGCTGTGGTCAACTACAAGGATGGCACACTGCAGTGTGTTTCCACGCCACCCCCAGCCTTCAAAGTGTTGATGTTCGAATGTTGATCTTGACCTTCAAAATGTTGATCTTGACCTTGACCTTCATGGTTAGTATTGACTATGTTCACACACACGTTCAACAGATAAATGCGCTGGTAGCCCACAAAATTAGGCCCTGTGGACTTGTCAGTCATTTGTCATAGGCAGATTCAGCAGTTGACAAGGAGATTGGTGTGAGGGAGAACTTGTAGAACCTGTCTTTGGAATGAGCTTTTTTCTTAAGTTTGTGTAAATTGGCAGCACTAACTTCGGACATGGCCTACACATTCTAGATTTAAATGCGATGTGCTAATTACACCTTTACAACTGCGAAAAAATTAGTGGACTTCGTACGTGTTAGGCTCTGAAGAAATAGTGCTGCATACCTTCGCACATATTTTTGAATTCCCAGGTGTTCACGACTCAAATAAGTGATGCCTGGGGCTTTAATATCTTGTTTTCTTCTTTTTAGGCTGCCATGAGCAAGTTTGGAAAGACTCCAACAACATGACAGCTAAAACTCTCTATTAATGCTCCTGCCTTCGCAACACCTAAGAAGTGCTTGGTGTTCTTGGATTTCTTACACAGCAGAATCTTGACATTGCATAGATATTGTAAATTTCACCCAAAATAAACATTTCGACAACTACCAGCTGTATTCATTATTGCATATGCCAAGAACTACATATTGAAAAAATAAAACTCATTGCCAATCTATCAATATTACGGAGAGATTAGTTTTTGCACTACGGAATGCCAGTATATTACGGTCTAGCCATAGTGGGCAGCACGGTGGGTCTGTTACATTACTGAGTGGAGGTTGTATCAATTACGGGGAGGCAGGTTTTCTGAACGGAGTGTTTGTTTTATTACGGTCGTGCTGTACCACCAAATACGGTGGGTCCATTATATTACGGAGTGACGGTTCTATCAATTACGGGGAGGCAGGTTTCCTGAACGGAGTGCTTGTTTTTATTACGGTCTTGCTGTACTACCAAATACGGTGGGCCCATTATATTACGGAGTCAAGGTTCTGTCAATTACGGAAAGACGTGCTTTTTAAAACGGAGTGTGTTTTGTTACGACGGCCTTTCCGTACTACGGAATGTCCGTTCTTAAAATTCTTTCCGTTGTCTAAATTAAAGGAAATTTTGTCCGGCCAAAAAATTTTACCAGGGAGCTTTTTTCTTTTCCGTAAAATTTTGGGCCTTTTTTTTTTCAGTGTTGGCATTGGACAAAAGCGGAGCATGGTGATCTCAACTACACTAATTTGTCTGTAGAACATTAGGTGCCCTTGTCGCACCAAGTCGCACTTTGATCCACACTTTAGCTGCTTCGCATAATACGTAACGAAACATTCAGGCTCGAAAAAAGGCTTTATTACAGACGGTATTTTCGATAGCTCTACAGTTGGTATTTGCGACCAGGTTTACACTACTCATGTACAGAAAAATCACCGTAGTGTTCCGTCTCCTCACAGCAGTTCTCGAGTGCTTGTCCATCCTGTCTAATGGCGGCTCAAAACTCGCAGTCCAAGATCGCCCTAGTTGGAAAGCGGCATCGCAGAAAGCTTGCCTGCGAGAAAAGGCTCAAGCGCAAATCCAGTCCCTGGCAATTGGCGATAACCTCGTTGAATTAGGAGGGGGCATCGTGTAATTGCAACGGAGCTGTAATTTCGCTGTTCACCCGAGCGCCAGTCATGACATCCTCAAATTGCGAGCGACCGGTGATCGTGCCACACCACAAGCTGAAGTCAGCATCGATTGCGGATCAAAGCACCACTCCGCATTTGCAGCTCGCTCGGGCTTGTGTGGCGCCCGTACGTCCCGCATGGTGTGTTGCTGCCCCTAGGACGGACGGTTTCCGAAGCAGAGTCTGCGAATTTAAGCTGGCTGTAATTATGATGTAAGCGGTAATGGGGATGGTTACTGCCGCGTTTAATATATGTCCGGCCAACTACCCGCGAGAAATTCAGGACTCTGATAAACTCGTTTTCACTGTTTGCTGACAGGCATCGGCCTTGAGGCTATTCTTACGCCTGGCCACAACTTACTTTGCGGAGGGGGGTTAAGGGTACAGTCGGCGGGAGTCACCTTACTTTAATGGGTTCTTGGGAGTAGCGGGTATCTCCATTCAAACGGCCGAATTATTAATGGCTACACAGGTGTGCGCATTGGAGCATATCTTCTGGAGGTATCTGGAGGTATACTGGAGGTATCTTCCGGTATAAATAGATTCATAATATCAGCCAGAAAATGGTTCGTATCCTTTACATACGAAGGTAGTGTGGGAGGAATGTTTTTAATTAAGCTATGGATAAAACTACAGATCACTTGTGTTACCGTCCCTATACCGGAGATGATTGGTCTGCCTGGATTTCCTGCTTTATGAATTTCAGGCAACAAATAATGGCGCTATAAAATCGTCCTGGAACTGGACTTAAAACTTGAAGTGAGGCTGTGGTTCTTTCCGAAAATTTTTTTTTCCTTCACGAGCGCCATCAGTGCCTGGCTTACCTTGTTTGTAAATTGGCGAGTCTGATCGCTGTCGGTCGGATAATAGAAGGAAGTATAGTTGAGCTGTCTTTCTACCTCAGGGATGTGGTCCTGCTTATTCATAATAACAATTGTGCCACTTTTGTCGGCGTGTTTGATTGTGATGTCGGAGCGCCAGTTTACACCTTTGAATGCCTTTGCGTCGTTCTGTGGCGGATTTTTGTGATGCGGTGATCAATTTTTACATTCGGGAGAATGTCACGTTGTACTGCCTTGATATAAATGTGTAAGCATTTGTCTCTTTGTGGGAGAGGAGTCCAATGGCGTAGCGATGGCCGCCTAGTCTCCATATTAGGGTGTTGTGATTTGCCATAGTAGTATTCGCTGAGCCTAAGCGTTCGGGAGAAGTTCTCTAGATCCTTTTAAAGTTTCAATTCGTCTAGTCTGCCGGTTGCAAGGGGAAAAACTCAAACCTCTTCAGAGCACGCATCCTCGTCATCAGTGAGGGGGTATCGGAACGATTTACTATATGGAACTCTTTGAGCTGTGAGGTGTTCAGTTAAGAAACATTTTGGGGGCATGCATGGGAAGGAAGCAAAGACGTGTCTACTTTCTCAACAGGGAAAGTTTTGCCGTCCCAAAGCAGCTTTTTCTGTTTTGTTAGCATTACTTGGCGCTCTTTGTTTTCTGCAAATACTTTTAAAAAGGGTTTATTTCATGGGGCGTCAAGTCTAACTGGTCAGCGAGTTTTCGTTCCTCACTGTGGATGTGCTCTACTTGTGAATTATCGTGGTCAATAACACTATTCCAAAGTTGCTTGGATGCTTCATGTATGCATAGGGCCCACCTAGCCTTAAGCTCTTGGGACTGTCGGAGGGGGCTGCTTTAACGTAAATCCGCAGCCCTTTCGAAACTACGACACATCGGCGATACAAAATAAGGGCACTAACATGACACTGATATCGCACTCGCTTTTCGACAATTTTTCTAGCTTTCAAAAAAATTTGTTCCGAAAATTTTTTTCCCGCATCTGCCATTAGCATTCTCGATGTTTCAGTGAGGTATCGGAAACAAGCTTGTCACCCCAGTGTACAGGAAGCCAACGGACCGACATCAATACTTGCATTTCAAAAGCAATTACGTTAAACACTGTAAACTGGGGATACCATGCAGTCAGTCCCTGCGTTTTAGAAGGGTATGCTCTGACCCAGCTGATTTTGCCTCTAACTGTCAACAACTAACTAATGACCTAACACGACAACAATACCCACCGTCTGTCATCAGTGATGCCATTAGGAAGTCTGAAAAACAGGCCCGCCGCCGCCTGATAACTAACTCAACAGCCAAATCTTTTAATACGACCCCCAACCATATTTTAACATATGCCGCTTCGTCCTCCAGCGTAAACTGCAAGTCAGAAAGCACCACAACATTCTACTTCAAAGCGAAAGGTTTCGAAGTGTTTTCCCTGAGCCTCCCCGCGTCGTGTACCGACGTACGAGCAACATCAGAGATATTGTAAATCATCTAAGGGCAAGACACGCAGTTCCCGAGGCACGGGACCCTGCAATCAGCCTTGGTGCACAATGTGCCCCATGATGACTAAAGCCTCTGTCGCCACCAGCACCACGTCTTCATTCTCTTTCCAGATGAGAGGAAACTTTGACTGTGACAGCGCAAACATTGTCTACCTTCTTGAATGCACCATATGCTACGCCCATTACGTTGGTCAAACTGAGAATCCGTTTAGAATGAGAATTAACAACCACCGAGCGCACACAAAGTCCCTACCACACCTTCGCCCATCTGAACATGTAAATAATCTAGGCCACCCCTTCCACCGCCACGGTGCGTAAGTCCAATTTCAAAACGCAGTATTACCATGAAACCTGTGAATCGCCCCTTGTTTACCAGTTTAACACTGTTTTAGCGGCATAAATGCAAACACAGGCCGATTGTCTTGCTTGCCCAATCAGACACCGGAAAAATGCCGATGCAGCGAGCAACTGAGAAACTTTGTTCTGAAATTGAAGCGCTTTTACTTCCTCTTGCCTCTCTTTTTTTTTCAAATCTGTGTACAGTCTACTGTGTACGTAGGGTACTTTGTACTGTGTCAGTGGATTGCTTGTGTATAGTTGCCGTAACGTATAGGCACCAATGTACATAGATTTCACCATGGTACCCCTTGCTTCATTTTTTTTTTTTATTTTTTGTGTCCTTTTTCACTGAACAGTTCGGAGGAAGATAAAACGGCTTCTCTTTTTTTGTGTGGGTGTTTTGTTTATAGCGTTTCTTATGTGTCTACGCAGGTATGCAAAAGAATACGATCTTGCGTGAATGTTCTTCGATAACTCTATGAGGCACTGTCCACTTTAAGGTTTAGTAAAACTTGTTGCTGGGCTAGTTGGTTCATGATATAAAAACTGGGATTAGCGCTTTAAAGAACAGGACACACGTAAGAGGAAATGGACAGGACTGGCGCTGGAGCGCCAGTCCTGTCCATTTTTTCTTACGTTGTCCTGTTCTTTAAAGCGCTAATCTCAGTTTTGATGATCATTTTAAGGTTGTACGCACGGTCTACGCACACACATTTTACTTGTCCTTGGCGTAGTTTTGTTTAGGCTTTTAAGTTTCCACTAAAAAAAACCCCAACAAATTGTGCAGCAAATTATTCAATTTTCCTTTTGCATAACGAAAATAGAGTTTTACAAAGATTTTTATTTTCAAATTTATTAAAGCCTTCAATATAGATGGACAAACGTATATTACGTTTTTTTTTTGTTGTCCATTAGACAAAAAACAAACTTAGCGGCCAGCCAAGTTCAGCAGGAGAGGAACGTCGCTAGCTGCAATGGCGGCGCCAATGACCGCCCGCGGTTGCGCGCCACATTTTGCTCAAGCATATAGAATTAAATGTTATGGCAGCGCCCTTTCTTTCTCCCACCACTTTTTTGGTATTTATGTGATCTAGCTCAAATCTAGCTCAAACTAGCCTTATCTCCACCTATTTTTCGGTATTTATTTGATCTAGCTCAAATTAGTGTTACTTTGCATTGCATTGTCCTTGCATTGCATGACCTCGCCTTTCTGCGTCCGCCTCGTGGGCGGCTGTGACGTTTTACACTGGAAAACGTTTCCCCGACTTAACTTTATGTGAAACAACGTGTCGTTTGGGGCTTCCTTTTAACCTCTTTCATCCCCGCATTCCCCCGCTGCCGTTCCCGCGCCCCTCCAGCTAGGAAAACCCCTTTCACTGTTTTAATCCCCCTCTTCCTTCCTTTTTTCGTATTAACGATTGCACTAGGCGTCCGTAATTAACTCTGGGCTCTCCCAAACCCCTTTTCTCCTAACCAGTCAATTTCCTCTGGTTCTTTGCACAGTTCTGTAATTTTGAAACTCCCGTGCCCTGATACCTACATTTGGCAGCAATGTTTTTGAAAATAGCGGCAGGTGGCCGTACCAGGCAGCAGCCGCCAGAAGCAAGTCAAGAAACGAAGAGGAAACGAGCCCCTCCTTAGTCCCTCACGTTCGTGGTGACTTCAGTGCCATGCAACCCTTTCCTGTTGTCCTATAGCTTCGCCTGTCTGGATTAGGCCCCCTTTCCCCTCTGTTCCCCTGCACCACTACAACGCCCTTTTTTTCCCCCCCCCCCTTGCGTTCTGGGGCTTGGTATGCTTCTGTGTGGCGTAGAGGCTACGTTTTGCTTGATACATCTCCTTGCCCCGCTCACAACTGAAATGTATTTAAACCCAACTGATCTGCACTATTTGTATCTTTGAAAACGACCGCCCCCCGGTCGAAATGTTGGAATAAATATTTGCTATGTTTTTTCAATGTGATTTCTCTGTCGTCGTACAGTTAACCTTATAGCCAGGAAGATTTTCTTTTTAACAAAAAAAAAAAAAATATATATATAATATATAAAATATATATTAATATATATTAAAATATATATATATATATATATATACAGAAAAATAGGCCGGCAGTCTACAACGCCAATGGAGGTATGGGGGTGTGTTTCGGCTCTATTGTTTACTACGGTTAATGCAGTTAAGATTTTTTTGTTAATATAAGGAAGAAAGAAAGAAAGAAAAACACGCGCCCAGAGCGGGGACCGAACCCACTTCTTCGATTAGATCTCGAATGCCTTACCAATTCGGCTATCTGGGCGACTGTATTCTCCTTCACTTTCTAGGCTATTTATATTTACTAGAAGTGTATCTGACGCTTGAGGGTGGTAGCCAGCGCCACTCTGACTACACGGGGAGAAGGGGACCTTCTTTTCAACCCCGGGGCGTGACTCAAACCTCTACAGCCTGTCATGAGCGCGTAACTGGCGGGAAGCCCTCTTATGCTACCTAGGCATCAAGGCTGCCAGAACCGAGACCCTCGCTAGGCTTTCGCAGAATAATATGTAAGGAAATGAGGGGCGCGTTGAGGAAATACAGAAACATAGGCCGGCAGTCTACAACACCAAAGGAGGCATAGGGGTGTGGTTAGGCTCCGACTTTTTACTAAGGTAATGAAGTTAAGATTGTTTTTTTAATATAAGGAAAAAAAAGAAAGAAAAAACGCGCCCAGAGTGGGGAAACCCAACCCACGCCTTTCGATTAGATCTCCAATGCCTTACCAATTCGGCTATCTGGGCGATTGCGTTCTCCTTCACTTTCTGGGCTATTTATATTTACTAGAAGTGTATCTGACGCTTGAGGGTGGTAGCCAGCGCCACTCTGACTACACGGGGAGAAGGGGACCTTTTTTTAACCCCCGGGGCGTGACTCAAACCCCTACAGCCTGTCATGAGCGGGTAACTGGCGGGAAGCCCTCTTATGGTACCTAGGCATCAAGGCTGCCAGAACCGAGACCCTCGCTAGGCTTTCGCAGAATAATATAGTAAGGAAATGAGGGGGTCGTTGAGGAAATAGAGAAACATAGGCCGGCAGTCTACAACGCCAATGGAGGCATAGGGGTGTTTTCGGCTCTATTTTTTTTCTACGGTTAATGAAGTTAAGATTTTTTTTTTTAATATAAGGGAAAAAAGAAAGAAAGAAAAAAAAAAAATATATATTATATATATATTGCTATGAAATCCCGGAACATTTCACATAGTATTGGACTGGATTACCAGGTGGTCAATCCATCGGCCCCTTCATCTATGGGTACGTAATTAATCAGTGGGCAAGCACGGAAAGTGACGAAGAAGACATCGCCCACAACCAGACTGGCAGGAGCTGCATTGTATGCCTTGGCTTTGGTCTCTTGGCCTTCAGCTGTAACTATCTGTAAATAGATTGCTTATTCACATTTGCCTCGTAACATCCTTTTGGTGGAGGTTGCGGATTGCCCTCCCTGTGCCCTTCACCAGCGCAGCTACAACCTATACCACGGAACTTCGGAGTGGGCGACATATTCGTCGGCGAACGATGCCTCCTCCCCCAGAGACCTCATCCACCGCGCCACTCATCATCGTTTCCCAGCCCCGTGACCCAGGCTTTTTTACCGGTGAGGATGATGCCGACGTGGAAGAATGGATCCGCATTTTGAACGTGCCAGCGCCCATAACAGGTGGGATGACACTATCATGCTGGCTACGACACAGGCGCCAATATTTTGGTAATGAGTTTGAACCTTCGCCGCACTCTTCGGAAAGTTATGATGCCTGCTGTATGCCGCACCGTACGAGTCGCTGACGGAGGAACGACCACCGTAGCCGGAATGTGCACCGTCCGCGTCGTAATTGCCGGACGTGACATCCCGGTCTTGTTCACCGTCTTAGACACATGCCGTTATGACATAATATTTGGACTGGACCTTATAACAGACCACGCTGCCCTCATTGATTGCGCCGCGGGGTTTTACGTCTTGAGCTGCCCTCCATGCCCCTTGATGAGACCGAGCCTATTTACCGTCTTTGCTGCACCGAGCACGCTCGATTAACACCGAAGACCATGACCTACGTGCCTTTATCGTCGCGCCCACCAGTCCCACATGGTGATTACCTTGTCTCGCCCGTCACCGATGGACTCCTCGAATGTAATGTGACCCTTCCTTATACAGTTGTGACGGTCGCGACGAACGAAATAGGCCTCCCATTTTTGAACTTCGGCTTATCCACCCAAGTCCTTCCCCGGGGAATGTCGCTTGGGTACACTTATCCCCTTGGCCGAATGCGAGCTTTCCGCTGTGACCGCTGACGCCTCTGACGGTCAACGGCATGGTCAACGGGACATTTCGCCGAATAGCAGTGATTTTATGAATATGATAGCGTCGGACCATTGACCTCCGCAAGCCCATGAACTCCGATGTCTTTTAGCGTCCTATCGGGACATTTTCGACTTGGACAACCGTCCTTTGGGCCAGACATCTAGTGGGACACATCGCATTAACACTGTTGATGCGACCCCTATTCGCCGACGCCCATACCGTGTGTCCCACGCCGAACGTACAGTCATTCAGCAGGAAGCAAAAAGATGTTGAAAAAAGATGTTATTGAGCCATCTTCGAGTCCCTGGGCGTCACCAGTCGTGTTGGTTAAAAATAAAGATGGCTTAAGGCGATTCTGTGTCGATTACAGACATTTGAACAAAATAACCAAAAAAGACGTTTACCCACTTCCTCGCATTGACGACGCCCTCGATGGCCTGCAATGCGCGTCGTATTTATCGTCCATTGACCTTAGATCCGGATACTGACAAATTGCAGTTGACGCCAAGGACCGTGAAAAGACGGCTTTTGTAACACCAGACGGCCTGTACCAATTTAAGGTCATGCCGTTTGGTCTCTCCAATGCGCCGGCCACATTCGAAGGAATGATGAACGTGCTTCTCCTTGGATTTAAATGGGCGGGGGGCCCCCCATTTTTTGGGGGTTTTCCCCCCCCCCCCCTTTTTTTTTTTTTTTTTTTTATTTCCAAAAAGGGGGGTTTTTTTAAAAATTTTAAGGGGGGGGAAGGGGGAAAACCCCCCCCCAAAGGAAAAAAAAGGGGGGGGGCCCCCCCCCCCGGGGCCCAAAAATTTTCCCCCCGGGGGGGGGGGGGGGTTTTAAAGGAAAAAGGGGGGTTTTTTTTTTTTTAATTTTTTTTTTTTTTTTTACCACCTTCTCCTTAAAGTAACCCGAGAAGGTAAACGCTAAAGTGTTTACTAGGAAACAAGGGAAAGTAACGTAGGCAAAAAGGGAAAGAGGGAGAAGGGACAAGAGCAGGAAGACGAGGTCCGTCACTCGTGTCCTCTGAAGCGTGATGACCCGCCATATTTCTCTGGGCAGGGGGCTCACCCATAGCGAAGGCTGCAAACAGCCTTGCCCGCCGTGCACCGTCTTATCTCCGCTGACAGACGACTGGCGACTTCCAACCTTGGAACCCCCGCCTGTTCCCATCCTCTCCCTCCTCCTCTCACTCTCCAACCTCTTACCAAACGCTTGTTCGGTCGGTTGCTCACGGACGTATAAACGCAACAGACCTCAATCTGAAGCCGCTCCAGCGGCAATTAATTACGCCCCCTTCCCCTCTTTTACCTCGCCACACCCAGGGTCCCCCATCCCCGGAGCCCTTTTTCTGCCCAACACTTTCAAAACGTTTTTATCTTCATTTTCTACACGCACGGCCCAGACATCTCGTCCCCGACATACTGTATTTAGGCGATTGTTGGTCGACCCGTTTCGTAAAACGTGAAAACCGAAGTTGGAGGGTCGACTTGGAATTGAAACGGAAAGTTCAACCGCCGGCGATGGCAAGCCGAACGAGAAATCAAGGACGCAGCGGCGTAGTTGCAGTTGTGCGTTTACGTTCCGAATTTGCCCGTTGCGCTTAGTAGCCAGTCCGAACGCTTGTTTTACATACTTTTTTCTAAACAGCGAAACATTTTAGCAATTCGTTGAGTCCAGTGCATTACAAAAGTCGGTATCAAGAAAAGAAATCACTGGCACCGGCCGGATTTGAGCGTCTGTCTGGTGGATTAACGGCGTTATAGTCAGTCGTCTTAGACGTGTGCTACATCGTCGTTTCAAAGGCCTTCGGAAGTTCGTTTAACCGATTGTCTATCGTGTACTTCATTGTAAATACATAGGGAGCAGTTGTGGTGGTGAGTCCAATTTAAGTCACCGTGTAGCAAAGTCATTGCCCACTCATTGCCCACTGCCCATTTGTATTCGTGAGTAAAACGGCTTACTCACTCGTCTGGTACGTGGGGAGAGGAATCCCGCCACCTGCTCGGCACACGACACCTGATAAAGTACACGTTGCGCCTCCGGCACTTAGTTTAACTGTGCGCGATTCCTTCGTTAGTTCTCCTTCTTCGATTTGCTTCTTTGCCGTTATAGAAACAAAAAATTAAGAAAGGTCGTTGCGGTAGCTAAGATGCAGCCAGGTTTCCTTCATTTGTTTTGCTCTTACTTGGCTCACGGACTTAATGGGCTCACACTGGACGGCGACGTGCTGTGGGACCGCAGCCCTAGTGAAGACACTAGAGAGGACGCGTGACCAATATATTCTTTCTGTGGCATGCACTCATCTGTTCTGTAGTTTCTTATTTTTTTCGACCTACAAGGTGGGAGGGTCGACCTGCATTAGAGTCGACCTGAATTGCGCATATACGGTACTTCCAAAATTCGGTGAAAATAACCTATCTGGATAACCACGTCCGGGCGTTGAAATGGCGGAAGCTTTGCTCGGCCGGTTATCACATAATTTCGCCGTGCTCATGCGCCCGTGGTTGCACCTGTGGCGCTACCCTAGTGCATTTTATCTATCTATTAGCAGGGAAAAAAAACCTGCGGGAAAGAAAACCTATTCCAGAGACTGGCTGACTGCACAGAGCAGAAATTAATTGCCACCGTCTTCGCGCTGCTTCTTTGTTTTCGGTTGACGGCATTCATTACCTTAACGCACGACAACGAAAACAAATATGGTGGTAACCTGGTATTGTTGCGTCTAGGATTCGTGTTACGTCGATAGCTATCCAGAAAAGTGTCATGTACCTAGCTACTCAATACAGGCCCGAGGACTTCTGGATATAAACTTGAACGCAGGTCAGCGCTAGCAAGGAAGGCCAAGCTACGTTCCACAGAGCTGAACAAAGCCGATACAGGCATAACCAACCGAGGAAGAGTAAAATAAATCCCCCCTCCCCTTATTTTTCTTGGTTCCGCCCTTGCCCTTCTGAGACGTGATTTAGAGACAGTGCTCTAATCCGCTGTGTTGGGCGTTCTGAGGCTTTGGTCTCTAAACAAACTAAAATCGGTAAAGCCGCTTACGATCTGCGAGCCCGGTCTTCACGAATCTTCAATTCTGACAAAGCGGCAAAAATCGGTGCCCTAATCCCGATCCAGCCACCTCTCCATCCTCTCTTCACCCCATCCTTGCTTATTCTTCCGCACTCTCCACCCCTCCCTTCCTCCTGTAAACGCATCGCTCATCCGGGAATATTTCCGCAAGCGCTTTCTCTTATCCCCGAATCACGCTCAGCTTAGTGGGACAGTGCTTCCTCGTTGCATTCTTAGCTCAGTAATATGCACGAACCGAAAGATGTCGGACTAGCGTCTCCAGTGGACGCCTGTTTCAGTTCTACTAAGATCAAGGTTAGCGAGAGAGTTCCGGGGGTAAAGCCTATGCAAAAAAAACTTTAACACCCCTTCCGAAAAATATATTGACACAAGGGTGAGCGCTTTCCTCCCATCAAAGCTGTGTCAAAGGGCGTCACACATACCGTAAAAGGCGTCCAACCTTCGTTGCAGGTATACGTCCAATCAGTCGGCAAACCTTCCAGTCCCCGACTTGCAAACGAAGAACGAACCCATGCGACGATTGTTCGCACGCTACGTAAACGCATCTACGAACGATCTAAATGCATACCGATACGTGGTTTATGATATGAAGATATAATATTACATTCTTTCTTCATGATCGGGGTGTGTATTGCCTTATCTAGAACCGCTCCTCTTTCGCGATTTTCAAGTAACCCTTTTACGCAACGAAAGCTTGGTTCCACGAGCCTGGCGTGAGTCCAGAGATCTTATCAGCGTGTTTCTGTTAGCCACGCAGTCTATGGCGAAATGCATTAGTTTTTTGACAGACGACATCGGTCGCACTTAAAAAGCCTTCGCTTTAAAAAGTCGGAGAAGTCACCCACGAGCCTAAATATGTCCATTGTTCAAGGACAGATATCGAGGACCCACAGGAGCGCCTTTTCATCTCTTTTTATTTGCATTACTTATAGCAAACATAAAATTCAGCGCGAGTCTTGTGTGCTGGAGGGTCTGCAGAGCGCCATGAAGGGCGTGTACGTGGCGAAGGAAGCTTTCTGTAACAACGCGCGGCCTGGCTCGCCTTTCGCCAAGCGTCTACAGGTGTGCAGATTTGGTTCCCATTAACGTGCTGGCTTCCCAACGTGCCTGGGAGCGTTATGATCGTGTCATGGCTGGTCTTCGACATCAGACGTTTGGGATAAAATTCGGTGCACCTTATAATACCCGCGCGTGCGTCTAGGGCGTATCCAAGGGGAGATGTATATATAAAACAACAGACCTCCTCCCATTACCGTGAACAAAATGTGCATGAATGTAGTTTACGGGAAATTAAAGGTATCTGAGCTTCCTAGTTTCTATTTCGAGGGCCTGACAGGGTGCCGCAGCCAGGGTACTCTGGACTAAAGAAGCTGTCCACCGGGCGGGTGCTCTAGCATCTGTACCGTAGGGACGTTGTCTACGACCTCGAAACGAAGGGAACTCCTATACCTATTTTATTATGTTGTCATAATAGATAAAAATGCCTAAATAAAGGTTTGGGTAGAGTCCCCACCGGTAGACCTTGCCAGCCCCGTGTGCAATCGAAACTGGTGTGTTCCTTAAGTTTTTCTCTATCCCGCGCCCACCCACCCGCCGCTTTAGGATCGGGCACTGTCTTGTTTCTTCTTCATCCTGTAAGTGGACCGAACTGCCAGTGGACCGGCTTCTTCATTATATTAATGGAAGCCTCATTCCGTGTGGAGGGGGCACTACCAGCGTTCTGCCAGTGGAACGTTGACCGCCCGTGTTTGCGCCCGCAATTCCCTCAAAAGAAGCCATTCCGACTTCACTTGCGCCGAAACACCGTTCTCACAATGAAAATTCGTTGATCTTAATCTGCAGCTAATGAGCGACCCGCTTCGATACAAACAGACGGTGCTCATAAGATGGCGCTGAGAATATTATCGGCATTTTACATACAAGCAGTTGACATCCACATGATGTTTATGGTCACAAGGCAGCTTCACATGAAGACAAAAGTTAAATGATTGGGGAAAAGAAAATAGACATGACTAAGGGTGGTGTTGCGGAAGAGCATTTTCCTGATTTATATTTAGCTTGCACTAGCAGGAAGCCCGAAGCTACTGCTAAACCAAGGCGAATTCTGGCTATCTACTAAAGTTTTGTGCGGCTGGTCACCCAACCATTTCTCCTTTCGTTCGTGGCAATGTTTCTCGTTCTCGCCGGCAGTATGCATGTCGGCCAGGAACTTCAGTACAAAACGATGGCACAAAACGAATCCAAAAAATATTTTGCTACCAAAGAGGAGACGATCATGAAACTATATTTTAATTTGACCTAAAATTTCTCGTAGGAACCTACTCCTGTAGTTCGCTAGGTCTGGCTGCCACTCGTGCGATTTACAACAGCCCCTGCCGATTCTTTGGGTCTACGCTGGACAGAATGCCCTCCCACCCCTCAAGTGTCAGGGCTTTGATGGTGAGATTTTCCGCGTTGTGTTGGCAAGCCGTGGCCCCATGCGTGACCGTGAACACAAACTGACCGTTGTGAACCCGCAGCAGCTTTCAGGAATAGCGAATGTATATAACCATAGCGTTACATGGAGTCTCACGTGACCGTCATCAATTTCGAAAGCAAATAATGTTCAGTGAACCTGGCGCGACACTTCTCGCAGAACTTCGCTTAGTCAAGTTATAGAGGTGCGTCAAGTTCTGCGAGACGTTTTCATGGTAGACGAAATCGGCATTGGTCAGTCCTCCTGATTACGCATGCGTGGATTGTGGGCGGAGGTTTTCAGACTGCTGGACGCTAAGTTACCGAAAAAAATTGGTGCCTTTCCACTTTGTTAAGAAGGATGACCTGCAAAGCTGCGCGCAGTCCACGGAGTGCACAAAACAAAACACATTTATTCTAATTTGCGATCGAGCTTACTTCCTAGCCAATTACCTGAATGAACCTCTGAAGGTTCCAAGCTTTGTTATTTCAGATAAAGTTGGAACTGCCTGTGTCCCTCCCGCGTCGTAAGCATCTTACTGTTTGTGTAAGGCCGGATTCGGGCTGTTGCCGCAACAGTCGTAATAACTTATGAATGACGAATTTCACCTCTCAGCCTACCGAACTGCGTGGCATGAATTTTTTTTTACTTCAATAGGTCATGATACGGCTTTTACGCCGGTACTCTGAAACATAGCCTAACCACACAAACCCAATCCGCTCTACCACTAAGGAACTCACTACAGGTCCCACTGGGCCGTTTAACCACCGCGAATAAACCTCACACAGCCCAACGGACATGATGCTACCCATCAGTACGGGCATGAAACTTACAGCTGCGCCTGCATGCCCCCCTTCCCTCCCCATTTTCTGCGCTACAAACCTGAGACCGCATAAACCGGCAACCGGTCATGTGCAAGTGCTTAGAAGTGACAGACGCCGTCAAAAATGTGCCCTGAAATCTATCTGAAGAAGTGACATTGGCTGACGACGGCGTTCTACGCGGGCAAGTTGCTGTTCATCCGGGAGGGATTCGCCGGTACTCGACAAGCTGAAAATGAGGCGGTAATGGCGGCGCCAGCACCTTTCCGTTGTTTTGCGCCCATTCGCGCTTGTGTTTGTGCCAATGCTTCAATTCTTGCTCTTCTTCCTCCAAACGAACGGCATGCATCCATGCCATAATGATTTAAGATCTGGAAGCCCTCGAGCTCTATTCTCGAGTACAAACAAGTGGTTGCCCGTTTTCCTTTCTGCTGTCCTCGTCCTTCCCCCAGACACCTTACTGTGCGTGTAAGATGTCTGTGCAACACATCAACCCACACCCGAACCATCGATTAATGAGGACAGACGACTAACCGCATTCAGCCATGTAATTTCGACATCATATCTCCCACCGGCACAACCGGCTATTTAAGGGTAGCGGCATGAAGCCTAGCTGTGCGTGCACGACCCCCTTTTAAATTTGAATGCATTTATTAGCCGGGGGTTGTCTTGCTCCGTTGGCCGGCGTGCGCCTGCATTCCTCCAGCGCGAGCGCACGTGAGCGCGCGCCTCGTAGTTCTGCCTTCGTCGTCGTCGTCGTCGTAAATGCGAATGCATTTCTTAGTCGGGGGTTGTCGTGCTCCGTCGGCGTGCGCCCGCCAGGTGCTATCTCTCCGCGCTCCTCCTCGCCCCTAGCAACAGCTGTGGCGCGCCTAGTAACCGGAGCAGGTGGTAGCTCGGGCGGGAGTAGCGGAGGGCAAGGGGAGAGGACACGCCCGAGGAAACTTGATATCGCACGCCGTTGCCACGTCTCCCGTTCGAGACACGTCTCTGTACAAGGACTTGTACACCCTTGCCTACACCGGAGACGGAGTCTTTGTGGTGACCGTGTACCTCGCGCCCAAACCTCGCTCGAGACGCCATTGCCGCGCAGCTGGACGCGGCTATGGAAAGTGTGCGCGTGCGCTCCAACCCTGTTTCCCCATAGTCTTGGTTGGCGACTTCCAACGTTGACGTGCGCAAGGAAGAGTGGCGAGTGGCTGGTCGAGTACATGCAGACCAGGCACTCTATGCATTGTCTCTCTGCCGGCTTCGACACGTTGCCCCACTACCATTCACGGGAGTGCATTGATCTGGTCTTTACGCGAAACTGTGACGCGCGTATGCTTCTCAAAACCATTTGACCGTGCACTTTAGCGATCACAAGGCAGTGATTGTGGCCGGTCAGGTACAACTATAACACAAAACAGGTGCTGATGAATAAATGATTACGTTCACACTCTCGTCAATAATTACGCCATTACTCGCAACACACTCACCGGTGCACCCAATGCATTCGCATTTCTGCACGATTCCTTCGGGGAGGTTCGGGGAATTTTTTTTTACCCGCAAATCTTGCACGCATAAACCGGCAACTGGTGATGGCGCATACTTAGGCGTGAAAGACACCGGCGAAAATGTCGCTCGAACGCCTTCCAAGCTGAAAAAAATATTGGTTCAAGCGGACGTTCCAACTGGGGAAGTTTCTCTTCTACCCGGCGGGATGGCAGCCACTTGCGAGGTGAATTTGAGCGGAAACGGCGACGGTGGGTTTCGGTCGTTTTAGGGGGCAGCCCTTGGCAGCCGTTACCTGGGCTTCACGGAAGCGGTGTCTGTTTATGGCCGCGTAAGCGAGTCAGTGATCGCAGCAGCGACAAAAGGAAAAAAATGGAGTAGAGCATCTAGCGAAGGCTGAAGTACAGTACGACACGTGCGGCTACAGCGTCATCTCTCTCACTGTCTTTCCCTCACAAATGTCTCATGCGTGGCCACCAAGGAGCACCCTCCACCTGACTTTCCTCAGACGCTGTTCCATTCTCCGCTAATCCAAACCACGTGATGTTTGAGCGGAGGTTCATAACATGATATGCAACAACATCGCTCACTGCTCCCTTGTGCTGGACTTATCCGAAGCACATGACATTTGCGCGGGAGGTTCAAACACGACTTGCAACATGCTGGCCGGCGGCGGCGGTGCACTGCGAGGTAGCAGCAGAGTAGCGCACGCCACCGTACGTTCTCTGATCACGCGAACACTTCCTGAGATGCAGCATAAATGCGCCGTGACTGAGAAAACTGCAGCTCACGCTGCACACAAATTCCATATTAGGGAGTGTAGTAATCGTCGGTGCAATTTTTACGCCCACCCGTGCTTGTGTTTATTTTTGCAATTATCTGATAACCGCACTACCGCCGTTAAATGTCGACTACGCAATTTGCCAAAGGGGCAGCGGTGGAGGCGAAGGGGAAAATAGTGGTGAAAGAGGTGTTAGCGGTGGTGAGGAGGAGCCCCGAGCGGCGCCGAATAAATCGGTGGACACCGGAATGAAAACTGGGAGGGTGGGGGGGGGTTAGAACATATACTGCTTTGCAGTAAAACAGAACAAATGCGTCACGCGACTTGGTGCGTGCGTCGAGTTTGGGTCCAAACATCCGAGCTAACAATTTCCAGTAGGTCTTTGCAACCTGGAAATCGAACATCGCATGCTGCAGTGTTTCACGCAGTCGGTACTGTGGGCACCTGTTGGAGGGTGCCACACGCACCGAAAAGAAAATTTATTACAATCCACATATCAGGGCGCAGCGACTACTGGTAACAACGCTGCCCTAAAAACAGAAAAAACCCAATCTGTTTCCAATTGCTCCCGCATTCAACAATCTGCACAACACTGTCTGTGGTGGTGAAACAAGCTACTGCAAAACCAGCCCAGAGAAGTTCACAGGTGTCTATTTACAGAGATAGCACAGATACTAGCTGAAATGCAATACGGTACAAGGTATGCTCAGGATGTTGTTCCTGACTACTATGAAGCGCGTGGACCAGCGTAACAGAAAGGCTTCTTCGCCTAGAACTGCCAACTCATTTTCTAAATGACGCACAAGGATCGACCGTACACGCCACAGCAGAGGAAAACATAGCCCGTTGTGGTTGGGTGCGAAGACACGCGGCACCACGATTTCGCCACAATACTAAAGCACCAGCACACATCAGGAAGTTCACCAACACGCCATTTTGAACGTGTGCTCATTCAAAATGTGAGACCAAACAACCTGCTTAACACAGTCCCAAAACGTTTCCGCTACACGACACTGAAACAAAGCAAGTTCTAGTGTTTCAGTGTGCCCGCAGTGGGGGCACCGTGGGAAACGCACAACGCCGAATCTCGCCAGATGGTCGCATGTCGGAAGAACTTCCCAGCCACGCAAACCATCCAAAATCCCCTAGCATCAAAAGGAAGCTCCGTCGAAGGTCAGCTGATGCCAACGAATGCCACGTGATCTTGCTCTCTGTCGATTGTCTAACTGATTTATTGCCAATTTCTCGCACAGTTCGCCTTGCCGATACTTCCCTAAAATTTAGGCTTGCCATAGTAAGACTATACGTTTCTCAGCGTTTTGACAACATAGGCATAAAATGGCGTGTGAGAAGAGAATTTATTATAAAACCACATATCAGCTCGCAGCGACTAGTGATAACAGCGCTGCCCGAAAAACAGAAAAAAATCTAAACAGTTTTCCAAGTACTTCGGGCAGCCTACACTTTGCACAAAAATTGTCTATGGTGGTGATTGAAAGCAATTAAGCTACTCTGAATATCAATGTACAAGCGGTGACTGCAGCAAGCCCGCGGAATAAGGTAAGTAGGCCTTTTTCTTGCTTCGACCGACCACCCCCGATCAGGCCTAGCGTAAAGAGGCGGGTGGTTATTTGAGGGTAAAACAAATTATACCCCTTTTCCCAACAGCTTCTGCTTGGGATTGACAATTGCTGAAGAGAACAGGAAGTGTTCACATAATATTTAATTACTTTAATTTATTTTAAACCGGCTTCAATCATTAAACTACCTTAGTACACGTTACGATGTTGTGCGAGGCATTGGAAAACGAGTGTGCCGGTGTTTTCGCCGATGACGACAGGAGTATGCATTATAAACCGACAGCCCGAGCCCCTAAGGAGCTTCGCCCTAAAACGGGCTATCGTTCCACGAACTTGCTTACGCGCGTTCAACCACGGCAAAATCTTCTGTTGGCTCCATGCGCCATCGGTATCGACTTATAAACATTGGCGCCATCTGATATCACCTACCTTCCCTCTAATTGAGGCCCGTTTTTCTCTCATCTTCAATTGCATTAAGTCAGGCATGCGGTGATCTTCGTCCGAAACTTGGCGCGGGTGGTTCAAACGATAAACTATTCAGAAAATGATGTAAATATGAAAACTGGATCGTAATGGAGACGTGGCGGCATTCTGACTGAAGATGTCTTAACCAATGTCGCATGTAAGTATAATGCATTTATCGTAGCCGGGCTGCTGAGTGGCCCTTTTAGAACGGTAGTCCAAACGAATTCTTGCAAAGTATTCAAAGCCTCTCATAATTTTTTTCGGCACTCCTGACTGATTCATCTCAATGCTTCGGTGGGATTAAGACTGCTGCGTGGAAGCATACAGGATTTTAACTTAGTTTTACTGCAACGCAGAAATACTTTCTTGTCAAATAAAACAGGCAGTTTAGCATGTCTTCGAACCCTTCCTTGCCATATAAACGAAAGACACTGTGTACATCTTTGCGGAAGTCTCCCTGAATAATGTCTTGGCGCTGTAGGGATAGACGTACTTTCGATATCTGTGTGTGCACTTATTGATTCGGTCAAAAATATTCTCACTTCAATGCGGTGGCATGAAACGCAAAAGCGTCGGCGTTATTTACCTGCAGCTCGTATTTATGGAGAAGGAAGTTTTATTGAACACGGATCAAATGTTTCCAGATGTTCGTCCTCAGCTCCGATTGGTGATCAGCCAGGGTCTTCCTTGAAGACTCTCCCTGTGACGCTCTTTTCGACATCGTAACATGCCGAAAAGAGAGAGAGAGAGAAAAAAAACAAAATAGACGGAGAGAGAGAGAGTGAGAGAGAGAGAGAGAGAGAGAGAGAGAGAGAGAGAGAGAGAGAGAGAGAGAGAGAGAGAGAGAGGAGCTTGTTTATGTGAACTGCACTTGCTACGCCAGGTGGTAATGACTACAGTGATGTGGGGTGATTGTAGGACATTGCGGGGACAGCAGGAAAGGGCAATCAAGAAACATTGAAAATAAGACGCAGAGAAACGCTGCTAGCAAAGTTCGGACGGCAACAAATTTTGGAAAGTAAACAGTACAGATAGAAGCAAGATCAAAATAAAAAGAAAACGGTGGAGAGCAAAGTACAAACACCGTAGCCCGTGGGAGTAATATATATCTTGCGAACGCTATCAAGGGATTTTTCTAGTTCAGAGCCCTGAAATAAGTCGGCGCGTGTGTTTTAGCCCAACATTTAAATTATTATGCAAAAAACACCTGCAACCACTCAACGCTAGTTGGAATAGTCAAAAACAAAGCGAAGCTGTTAAATAGTTAGCCCTCGTTTCGAAGTTGCCAAGAAACTGCGTCGCATACTACGTTACGGAACACTCCGGCTCGAAAAAGGCTTTAATACAACCGGTATTTTCGATAGCTCTACAGTTGGCATTTGCGACCAGGTTTACACTATTCATGTACAGAAAATCTCCATAGTGTTCCGTCTCCTCACAGCAGTTCTCGAGTGCTTGTCCATCCTGTCTAATGGCGGTCTCAAAACTCGCAGTCCAAGATCGCTCTAGTTGGAAAGTCGCAGAAAGCTTGCCTGCGAGAAAAGGCTCAAGCGCAAATCAAGTCCCTGGCAATTGGCGATAACCTCGTTGAATAAGGAGGGGGCATCGTGTAATGGCAACGGAGCTGTAATTTCGCTGTTCACCCGAGCGCCAGTCATGACATCCACAAATTGCGAGCGACCGGTGATCGTGCCACACCACAAGCTGAAGTCAGCATCGATTGCGGATCAAAGCACCACTCCGCATTTGCAGCTCGCTCGGGCTTGTGTGGCGCCCGTACGTCCCGCATGTGTGTTGCTGCCCCTAGGACGGACGGTTTCCGAAGCAGAGTCTGCGAATGTAAGCTGGCTGTAATTATGATGTAAGCGGTAATGGGGATGGTTACTGCCGCGTTTGATATATGTGCCGCCCAACTGCCCGCGAGAAATTCAGGACTCTGATAAACTCGTTTCACTGTTTGCTGACAGCATCGGCCTTGAGGCTATTCTTACGCCTGGCCACAACTTACTTTGCGGAGGGGGGTTAAGGGTACAGTCGGCGGGAGTCACCTTACTTTAATGGGTTCTTGGGAGTAGCGGGTATCTCCATTCAAACGGCCGAATTATTAATGGCTACACAGGTGTGCGCATTGGAGCATATCTTCTGGAGGTATCTGGAGGTATACTGGAGGTATCTTCCGGTATAACTAGATTCATAATATCAGCCAGAAAATGGTTCGTATCCTTTACATACGAAGGTAGTGTGGGAGGAATGTTTTAATTAAGCTATGGATAAAACTACAGATCACTTGTGTTACCGTCCCTATACGGAGATGATTGGTCTGCCTGGATTTCCTGCTTTATGAATTTTCAGGCAACATATAATGGCGCTATAAAATCGTCCTGGAACTGGACTTAAAACTTGAAGTGAGGCTGTGGTTCTTTCCGAAATTTTTTTGTCCTTCACGAGCGCCATCAGTGCCTGGCTTACCTTGTTTGTAAATTGGCGAGTCTGATCGCTGTCGGTCGGATAATAGAAGGAAGTATAGTTGAGCTGTCTTTCTACCTCAGGGATGTGGTCCTGCTTATTCATAATAACAATTGTGCCACTTTTGTCGGCGTGTTTGATTGTGATGTCGGAGCGCCAGTTTACACCTTTGAATGCCTTTGCGTCGTTCTGTGGCGGATTTTTGTGATGCGGTGATCAATTTTTACATTCGAGGAGAATGTCACGTTGTACTGCCTTGATATAAATGTGTAAGCATTTGTCTCTTTGTGGGAGAGGAGTCCAATGGCGTAGCGATGGCCGCCTAGTCTCCATATTAGGGTGTTGTGATTTGCCATAGTAGTATTGGCTAAGCCTAAGCGTTCGGGAGAAGTTCTCTAGATCCTTTTAAAGTTTCAATTCGTCTAGTCTGCCGGTTGCAAGCAAAAACTCAAGCCTCTTCAGAGCACGCATCCTGCGTCATCAGTGAGGGGGTATCGGAACGATTTACTATATGGAACTCTTTGAGCTGTGAGGTGTTCAGTTAAGAAACATTTTGGGGGCATGCATGGGAAGGAAGCAAAGACGTGTCTACTTTCTCAACAGGGAAAGTTTTGCCGTCCCAAAGCAGCTTTTTCTGTTTTGTTAGCATTACTTGGCGCTCTTTGTTTTCTGCAAATACTTTTAAAAGGTTGATTTCATGGGGCGTCAAGTCTAACTGGTCAGCGAGTTTTCGTTCCTCACTGTGGATGTGCTCTACTTGTGAATTATCGTGGTCAATAACACTATTCCAAAGTTGCTTGGATGCTTCATGTATGCATAGGGCCCACCTAGCCTTAAGCTCTTGGGACGTGTCGGAGGTGGCTGCTTTAACGTAAATCCGCAGCCCTTTCGAAACTACGACACATCGGCGATACAAAATAAGGGCACTAACATGACACTGATATCGCACTCGCTTTTCGACAATTTTTCTAGCTTTCAAAAAAATTTGTTCCGAAAATTTTTTTCCCGCATCTGCCATTAGCATTCTCGATGTTTCAGTGAGGATATCGGATAACAAGCTTGTCACCCCAGTGTACAGGAAGCCAACGGACCGACATCAATACTTGCATTTCAAAAGCAATTACGCTAAACACTGTAAACTGGGCATACCATGCAGTCAGTCCCTGCGTTTTAGAAGGGTATGCTCTGACCCAGCTGATTTTGCCTCCAACTGTCAACAACTAACTAACGACATAACACGACAACAATACCCACCGTCTGTCATCAGTGATGCCATTAGGAAGTCTGAAAAACAGCCCGCCGCCGCCTGATAACAACTCAACAGCCAAATCTTTTAATACGACCCCCAACCATATTTTAACATATGCCGCTTCGTCCTCCAGCGTAAACTGCATAGTCAGAAAGCACCACAACATTCTACTTCAAAGCGAAAGGCTGCGAAGTGTTTCCCTGAGCCTCCCCGCGTCGTGTACCGACGTACGAGCAACATCAGAGATATTGTAACATCATCTAAGGGCAAGACACGCAGTTCCCGAGGCACGGGACCCTGCAATCAGCCTTGGTGCACAATGTGCCCCATGATGACTAAAGCCTCTGTCGCCACCAGCACCACGTCTTCATTCTCTTTCCAGATGAGAGGAAACTTTGACTGGGACAGCGCAAACATTGTCTACCTTCTTGAATGCACCATATGCTACGCCCATTACGTTGGTAAACTGAGAATCCGTTTAGAATGAGAATCAACAACCACCGAGCGCACACAAAGTCCCTACCACACCTTCCCCATCTAACATGTAAATAATCTAGGCCACCCCTTCCACCGCCACGGTGCGTAAGTCCAATTTCAAAACGCAGTATTACCATGAAACCTGTGAATCGCCCCTTGTTTACCAGTTTAACACTGTTGAGCGGCATAAATGCAAACACAGGCCGATTGTCTTGCTTGCCCAATCAGACACCGAAGAATGCCGATGCAGCGAGCAACTGAGAAACTTTGTTCTGAAATTGAAGCGCTTTTACTTCCTCTTGCCTCTCTTTTTTTTTCAAATCTGTGTACAGTCTACTGTGTACGTAGGGTACTTTGTACTGTGTCAGTGGATTGCTTGTGTATAGTTGCCGTAACGTATAGGCACCAATGTACATAGATTTCACCATGGTACCCCTTGCTTCATTTTTTTTTATATTTTTTTGTGTCCTTTTTCACTGAACAGTTCGGAGGAAGATAAAACGGCTTCTCTTTTTTTGTGTGGGTGTTTTGTTTATAGCGTTTCTTATGTGTCTACGCAGGTATGCAAAAGAATACGATCTTGCGTGAATGTTCTTCGATAACTCTATGAGGCACTGTCCACTTTAAGGTTTAGTAAAACTTGTTGCTGGGCTAGTTGGTTCATGATCATAAAAACTGGGATTAGCGCTTTAAAGAACAGGACACACGTAAGAGGAAATGGACAGGACTGGCGCTGGAGCGCCAGTCCTGTCCATTTTCTCTTACGTGTGTCCTGTTCTTTAAAGCGCTAATCTCAGTTTTGATGATCATTTTAAGGTTGTACGCACGGTCTACGCACACACATTTTACTTGTCCTTGGCGTAGTTTTGTTTAGGCTTTTAAGTTTCCACTAAAAAAACCCCAACAAATTGTGCAGCCAATTATTCAATTTTACATTTTCATAACGAAAATAGAGCTTTACAAAGATTTTTATTTTCAAATTATTAAAGCCTTCAATATAGATGGACAAACGTATATTTACGATTTTTTTTTTTGTTGTCCATTAGACAAAAACAAACTTAGCGGCCTAGCCAAGTTCAGCAGGAGAGGACGTCGCTAGCTGCAATGGCGGCGCCAATGACCTGCCCGCGGTTGCGCGCCACATTTTGCTCAAGCATATAGAATTAAATGTTATGGCAGCGCCCCTTTCTTTCTCCCACCACTTTTTTCGGTATTTATGTGATCTAGCTCAAATCTAGCTCAAACTAGCCTTATCTCCACCTATTTTTCGGTATTTATTTGATCTAGCTCAAATTAGTGTTACTTTGCATTGCATTGTACCTTGCATTGCATGACCTCGCCTTTTCTGCGTCCGCCTCGTGGGCGGCTGTGACGTTTTACACTGGAAACGTTTCCCCGATTTAACTTCATGTGAAACAACGTGTCGTTTGGGGCTTCCTTTTAACCTCTTTCATCCCCCCATTCCCCCGCTGCCGTTCCCGCACCCCTCCTGCTAGGAAACCCCTTTCACTGTTTTATCGCCCTCTTCCTTCCTTTTTTCGTATTAACGATTGCACTAGGCTGTCCCGTAATTAAACTCTGGGCTCTCCCACCCTTTTCTCCTAACCAGTCAATTTCCTCTGGTTCTTTGCATAGTTCTGTATTTTTGAAACCTCCCGTGCCCTGATACCTACATTTGGCAGCAATGTTTTTGAAAAATAGCGGCAGGTGGCCGTACAGCAGCAGCCGCCAGAAGCAAGTCAAGAAACGAAGAGGAAACGAGCCCCTCCTTAGTCCCTCACGTTCGTGGTGACTTCAGTGCCATGCAACCCTTCCTGTTGTCCTATAGCTTCGCCTGTCTGGATTAGGCCCCCTTTTCCCCTCTGTTCCCCTGCACCACTACAACGCCCTTTTTCCCCCCACCCCTTGCGTTCTGGGGCTTGGTATGCTTCTGTGTGGCGTAGAGGCTACGTTTTGCTTGATACATCTCCTTGCCCCGCTCACAACTGAAATGTATTTAAACCCAACTGATCTGCACTATTTGTATCTTTGAAAACGACCGCCCCCCGGTCGAAATGTTGGAATAAATATTTGCTATGTTTTTTCAATGTGATTTCTCTGTCGTCGTACAGTTAACCTTATAGCCAGGAAGATTTTCTCTTAACAAAAAAAAAAATATATATATATATATATATATATATATATATATATATATATATATTATATATATATATATATACAGAAACATAGGCCGGCAGTCTACAACGCCAATGGAGGTATGGGGGTGTGTTTCGGCTCTATTGTTTACTACGGTTAATGCAGTTAAGATTTTTTTGTTAATATAAGGAAGAAAGAAAGAAAGAAAAACACGCGCCCAGAGCGGGGACCGAACCCACTTCTTCGATTAGATCTCGAATGCCTTACCAATTCGGCTATCTGGGCGACTGTATTCTCCTTCACTTTCTGGGCTATTTATATTTACTAGAAGTGTATCTGACGCTTGAGGGTGGTAGCCAGCGCCACTCTGACTACACGGGGAGAAGGGGACCTTCTTTTCAACCCCCGGGGCGTGACTCAAACCTCTACAGCCTGTCATGAGCGCGTAACTGGCGGGAAGCCCTCTTATGCTACCTAGGCATCAAGGCTGCCAGAACCGAGACCCTCGCTAGGCTTTCGCAGAATAATATCGTAAGGAAATGAGGGGCTCGTTGAGGAAATACAGAAACATAGGCCGGCAGTCTACAACGCCAATGGAGGCATAGGGGTGTGTTTCGGCTCTATTTTTTACTACGGTTAATGAAGTTAAGATTTTTTTGTTAATATAAGGAATAAAGAAAGAAAGAAAAACACGCGCCCAGAGTGGGGACCGAACCCACGCCTTTCGATTAGATCTCCAATGCCTTACCAATTCGGCTATCTGGGCGATTGCGTTCTCCTTCACTTTCTGGGCTATTTATATTTACTAGAAGTGTATCTGACGCTTGAGGGTGGTAGCCAGCGCCACTCTGACTACACGGGGAGAAGGGGACCTTTTCAACCCCCGGGGCGTGACTCAAACCTCTACAGCCTGTCATGAGCGGGTAACTGGCGGGAAGCCCTCTTATGGTACCTAGGCATCAAGGCTGCCAGAACCGAGACCCTCGCTAGGCTTTCGCAGAATAATATAGTAAGGAAATGAGGGGCTCGTTGAGGAAATAGAGAAACATAGGCCGGCAGTCTACAACGCCAATGGAGGCATAGGGGTGTGTTTCGGCTCTATTTTTTACTACGGTTAATGAAGTTAAGATTTTTTTGTTAATATAAGGAAGAAAGAAAGAAAGAAAAAAAAAAATATATATATATATATATATATATTGCTATGTAACTCCCGGAACATTTCACATAGTATTGGACTGGATTACCAGGTGGTCAGTCCATCGCACACTTCATCTATGGGTACGTAATTAATCAGTGGGCAAGCACGGAAAGTGACGAAGAAGACATCGCCCACAACCAGACTGGCAGGAGCTGCATTGTATGCCTTGGCTTTGGTCTCTTGGCCTTCAGCTGTAACTATCTGTAAATAGATTGCTTATTCACATTTGCCTCGTAACATCCTTTTGGTGGAGGTTGCGGATTGCCCTCCCTGTGCCCTTCACCAGCGCAGCTACAACCTATACCACGGAACTTCGGAGTGGGCGACATATTCGTCGGCGAACGATGCCTCCTCCCCCAGAGACCTCATCCACCGCGCCACTCATCATCGTTTCCCAGCCCCGTGGCCCAGGCTTTTTTACCGGTGAGGATGATGCCGACGTGGAAGAATGGATCCGCATATTTGAACGTGCCAGCGCCCATAACAGGTGGGATGACACTATCATGCTGGCTACGACACAGGCGCCAATATTTCGGTAATGAGTTAGAACCTTCGCCGCACTCTTCGGAAAGTTATGATGCCTGCTGTATGCCGCACCGTACGAGTCGCTGACGGAGGAACGACCACCGTAGCCGGAATGTGCACCGTCCGCGTCGTAATTGCCGGACGTGACATCCCGGTCTTGTTCACCGTCTTAGACACATGCCGTTATGACATAATATTTGGACTGGACCTTATAACAGACCACGCTGCCCTCATTGATTGCGCCGCTGGGGTTTTACGTCTTGAGCTGCCCTCCATGCCCCTTGATGAGACCGAGCCTATTTACCGTCTTTGCTGCACCGAGCACGCTCGATTAACACCGAAGACCATGACCTACGTGCCTTTATCGTCGCGCCCACCAGTCCCACATGGTGATTACCTTGTCTCGCCCGTCACCGATGGACTCCTCGAATGTAATGTGACCCTTCCTTATACAGTTGTGACGGTCGCGACGAACGAAATAGGCCTCCCATTTTTGAACTTCGGCTTATCCACCCAAGTCCTTCCCCGGGGAATGTCGCTGGCTACACTTATCCCCTTGGCCGACTGCGAGCTTTCCGCTGTGACCGCTGACGCCTCTGACGGTCAACGGCATGGTCAACGGGACATTTCGCCGAATAGCAGTGATTTTATGAATATGATAGCGTCGGACCATTGACCTCCGCAAGCCCATGAACTCCGATGTCTTTTAGCGTCCTATCGGGACATTTTCGACTTGGACAACCGTCCTTTGGGCCAGACGTCTAGTGGGACACATCGCATTAACACTGTTGATGCGACCCCTATTCGCCGACGCCCATACCGTGTGTCCCACGCCGAACGTACAGTCATTCAGCAGGAAGCAGAGATGTTGAAAAAAGATGTTATTGAGCCATCTTCGAGTCCCTGGGCGTCACCAGTCGTGTTGGTTAAAAATAAAGATGGCTTAAGGCGATTCTGTGTCGATTACAGACATTTGAACAAAATAACCAAAAAAGACGTTTACCCACTTCCTCGCATTGACGACGCCCTCGATGGCCTGCAATGCGCGTCGTATTTATCGTCCATTGACCTTAGATCCGGATACTGACAAATTGCAGTTGACGCCAACGACCGTGAAAAGACGGCTTTTGTAACACCAGACGGCCTGTACCAATTTAAGGTCATGCCGTTTGGTCTCTCCAATGCGCCGGCCACATTCGAAGGAATGATGAACGTGCTTCTCCTTGGATTTAAATGGACGACACGGCTATGTTATCTGGACGAGATTATCGTCTTTTCTCCCACGTTTGAGACCCACCTACATCAACTCTCTGACGTCCTGGCCGTTTTTCGCAAAGCTGAAAATCAGCTCAATTCGTCAAAGTGCAATTTCGGCTGCCGTCAAATCAACATCCTTGGGCACCACGTCGACGCTACCGGAGTTCAACCTGATCCCGACAAAATCCGCCCAGTAAAAGACTTTCCTATTCCTCGATCTGTGAAAGACGTGCGCAGCTTTGTAGGGCTCTGCTCCTACATTCGCCGATTCGTCAAGAACTTCGCTGCAATTACCAGGCCCCTCACAGATTTGCTTAAGCACGATACCCTGTTTTCCTGGGGCCCTGAGGAGGCTTCCGCTTTTTCAACCCTCGTCGACCGTTTCACGAATCCACCTATTCTGGCGCACTTTTACGGTTCCGTTCCTACAGAAGTCCACACAGACGCGAGTGGCCACGGCATAGGTGCTGTACTGGTTCAGAAGCGTGCCGGCCTTGAACGAGTAATAGCGTACGCCAGTCGCCTTTTATCACCTTCCGAGCGAAACTATTCAATCACCGAACGCGAATGTCTGGCACATGTATGGGCCGTGAACAAATTCCACCCATATTTATACGGACGGCCTTTTTCAGGAAATCGCTGGATTGCTGTCGCGACCGATTAGGCGACCCGCTACGCTATTAGGCGTGCCCTTCCCACCAGCTGTGCCACAGACGTTGCTGATTTCCTGCTTCACAACATTATCCTACACCACGGAACTCCCCGTCAGCTCCTCACCGACCGTGGCCTGTCTCGGGTTGTTGACGACCTCCTCCGCTCTTGTCGCACAAAGCACACGCTAACCACCGCCTACCATCCTCAGACCAACCGATTGACTGAAAGATTGAACAAGACCATCACCGACATGCTTGCAATGCACGTTTTCGCGGATCATCTGGATTCGGACGTCAGTTTGCCATATGTTACGTTCGCGTATAACTTATCCCGCCATGACACCGCCGGCTATTCTCCATTCTTTCTTCTCTACGGCCGTGAACCCACTCTTCCATTGGATGCCCTCCTTCCTGATGCGACCCCTATGGCTACAGAATATGTTCGTGATGCTGTCGCTCACGCTGATGCGGCCGCCAGGTTGCCTGTGCCAAGCACTCGGCTTTCCAGTCCTCCCAGAAGCACCGCTATGACCAGCAACATCACACCGCCCACTTTACCCCCGCTCCTTGGTCCTTGTCAGTACCCCATGCCGCCGAATTGAACTCTCCGAAAAACTGCTGCCTCGCTTCAAAGGCCCTTATCGCATCAAGCGCATGGTCACCCCGGTCACCTACGAAATCGTTCCCGTTGCTGCCTCCTCACGTTCCCTGGACCCTGCAGCTCAACTAGTCCACGTCGGCCGCCTCAGGCCCTATTTCTCAACAGCCCCACCTGCTTCCCGAGCCTCATTTCAAATATGCACCAAGACGGTGCTTACGCCGCCGGAGGGGGTCATCCTACGTAACTCCAGGAACATTTCACTTAGAATTGGACTGGATCACCAGGTGGTCCATCCATCGTACACTTCATCTATGGGTACGTGACTAATAAGTGGGCGCGCACGGCAAGCCAAAGTGATGAAGAGGAGATCTCCTAGAGCCGGACTGGCACGAGCTGCATTGTATGCCTTGGCCTCTTGGCCTTTAGCTATAACTATCTGGAAATAGATTGCCTATTCACATCTGCCTCGTATCAATATATATATATATATATATATATATATATATATATATAGCGAATCAGAAAATCCGAAATGAGGGGCTCGGTGAAATAAGACAGAAAATAAGGGATGGCCGTCAAGAAAACCTCCTCAGCAAAGGGGGGGGGGGCCTTGCTGGTGAGTCATAGAAACAGATGAAGAATTTTTTGAGTCAGAAAGAAAGTGGTGAAAAAATGCCCGCCGGGTGGGATCCGAACGCACGACCTCTAGAATACCGGTCTGGTGCGATAACCACTACGCTACCGGCGGGGCTGTTTCCCCACCACTTTCTCGGGTATTTATGTTAAGGTATTTTTTGTTTCCTGCACTTGGGGGTGGTAGCCAGCGCCACTCGGAGTTCCCGGGGTAACCCCCGGGCCGTGACTCGAGTGTTTACGACATGTCGAGATTGATCGACCAGCGTTGAACCGTCTTAAGCTACCTTTGGCACTAAAACTGCCAGAACAGAGGCCGCGAATCGCCTCTGCTTAGTCGTGGGTTCGTGGGTTCGATCCCACGCGGCGAGGCATTTTTTCACTATTTTATTTCTGACTCAAAAAATTCATTTGTTTCTACGACCCACCACAACCTCCCCTTGGCTTTCCGAGGTTTTCTTGACTGCCAACCCTTATTTTCTGTCTATATATATATATATATATATATATATATATATATATATAATATATAATATATATATAAAATATTTATATAAGAGAAGAAAAACTTCGAACAAGGTAAAAGCACGATTGTGGCCTACTACCATCTTCAAAGTTCTACTACTCCCTATATATATATATATATATATATATATATATATATAATGTAGAAATAAGATTTGGCAGTCAAGAAAACCTCGGAAAGCAAAGGGGAGGATGTGGTGGTAGGTCATTGAAGCAGATACAGAATTTGAAGAAAGTGGAGAAAAAATGCCCGCCAGGTGGGATCCGAACCCACGACCTCCAGAATACCGGTCTGGTAGCGTAGTGGTTATCGCACCAGACCGGTATTCTGGAGGTCGTGGGTTCAGATCCCACCTGGCGTGCATTTTTTCTCCAATTTCTTTCTTTCTTTCCAAATTCTATATCTGTTTCAATGACCTACCACATCCTCCCCTTTGCTTTCCGAGGTTTTCTTGACTGCCAACTATTATTTCTGTGTTACTTTCACGAGCCCCTCATTTCCTATTCTGATTCTATATAGATAGATATATATATATATATATATATCTGTGTTGTGTGTGTGGTGTGTGTAGCGTGGTGAGCGTGTGCCTCTAGGAAGGGCTTCTCAAGCAAGCAGCCTCTCTACATTCACCACGTGTGCCTTCGTACGCCAACAGTCTCTTGCTAATACATGCTAAAGAGCAACTCCATCGTTCGAATAGAGCCTTCCCAAGGTTGATCAATCACCGCGCACCTATGTTTTACTTGTCCTTGCGTAGCTTATTTTTAGGCTTTTAAGATTCCACTAGAAACAGAAGACCACGAATTTTGCAGCAAATATTTAAGTTTGCATTCGCATAATTACAATGAAGTTTTCCAAAGATTTTTATTTTAAAATTTATAAAACTTCTAAGATAGATGAACAAAAAAATGTTACGTTGTATGTTTGTGTTGTCCTCGGGACAAAAAAACAAACTTTGCGGCCAGCTACGTTCAGCAGGGGAGGAACGTCGCTAGCTGCAATGGCAGCGCCAATGACCGCCCGCGGTTGCGCGCCAGATTTAGATCAAGCATATAGTATAAAATCTTATGGCAGCGCCTTCTCTTTCTCATCGTTCCAAGTTTCACGTGTCGAGCTTCGTTTTTTCAGCTGTCCCGTGGCGAAAGGCACTGCGCGAGTGTTCACTTTACGCTGGTTGGCAAGCATCGACGCGTCACGGGTGCCTAGTTTCATGCGGATCCTCGAGTCGGGGGTTGTCATCGATTCTAGTGGGTATAAAACGAGGAAGATAATCAATATGTGTGCGAAAATTGCGTCATGATGGCCACTGATCAAAGTAATATGCGTTCTTGCGTTGTTCAAAATTCTGTGTCACTTCCGCTTTGCTGGTTGTCAGTCGTAGCGGAGAGGAATGTCTAATGATTTATTAACTAGACGAAATGTTCAAAAAGCCCTTATTGCTTACCGATTTGATGTCTTGCGAGGCATCGCTTCACCGCACTCTAAATGAAATTGCGTGGTGGAAGATTTGGTTGTGGTGGTGCCGGGCTGAGGACCCAGCAAGGAGCGCTTATTATTAAATTATTCCTTCTGCTCACCATAACCGCATGAGCTAACCGGTCAGTTTTGTCACAAATCCACGCTGGTTATTGTAGCTGCGGATGGTTGTCCGCGCACCCATGGCAAGCGACTCTTTCTCCTGTTGATAACAGTTTGTAGATTCTCTGCTGACATGCTGACATGTTGCATTCTAGCGGCATTAAAAATGTCGTGAATATGTAAGAAAGGTTGTTAGAAGTGAATCCGTTGCGGCTCCTTGGGTCTACCCTTTTTTTTCTGACGAAACTGTTGCAAACTCGCTAACGTCAATTTAACCGTTTCCGCAGGATCGCCCATACATTTGCGATTTGTCGAAGAGACAAGAGTACGCGAATTCATTGTGAGAACGAAAATGGAAATTTTAATTTGACAACAAACCTTTCTTGAATAAATCCAAAAAGGCCGAAGTAGGCAAGAAGTACGCTCGAGGTACGAAAAGCAGAGGTGACGCATTAGTAGAGTTCGCAGAGCGCAATAATCTGTGCATCTTGAATACCTTCTTCCCAAGACGGTAGAGCTGGAAGTTGACGTGGAAGAGCCCGAATGGGCAGCATAAAAATGAAATAGACTACAAAGTATGTGGTGAACCTGGCGTCGTGCAGGATGTGAAAGTGCTAGGAAGGGTGAGGTGTAGTGACCCCAGAATGGTACGATCTCCAATTTGGTTCTAAATGATGAGGGACCATAACACGCTAGTATGAAAGAATCCGATCAATGAGCTAACCGTAAGACGGAAACTTGGAGAATTCAGGATCGCGCTAGAGAGCAATATTGAGCTCTAACCGTGGAAGCAGATTTTATGACACAGGAAGCCAGTGGCCATCCTATACGCATTAGGACAGAGTGTGGAATACAAGTCAGAGGGGAGATCGCTGGACAGGATATCGGTAAACTTTCCCAGGAGGCGAAACATTTACTTAGAAAATGGCAAAGGAGGACAGTCTCCACAGCAGCTGACAGAATAGAAATAGCGGAGCTTTCGATGTGAATCAATAAGCGTGAGACAGATCTCATATGAAGGTATTATATTGATAGGATTGAGCATGCTGGAAAGAACGGAGGCAGCTTGATGGCAGTGAAGAGGCTTCAAGGCATGGCGCAAAATCAGATGTATTCCCGCAAAGACAAGCAAGGAAGAGTCATCTCAAGTAGGGATAAAATAGTTATAGTAGCCCAGGAGTTGTATAGAGATCTGTACTGCAGCCGTGACATCCAGGATAATGCCGACGAGGAAGTAGTTCAGGGGAAGTAGACATCCCACAAGTAACGAGAAAAGTAAAGAAGGCTTTTAAAGAAATGCAAGGGGGCAAGGCACCTGATCTAGATCAGACAACAGCAGACCTCTTAAAGGATGGCGGGCAAATAGTACTAAAAAACTGGCAAACCTCTACACGCAGTGCCTAGGCCGCCAGTGTACCACAATCTTGGATGAACGTGATATCATATGCCATAAGAAAGGGGAGCATGAAGGACTTCAAAAATTACAGGCCGATAAGCTCACTGTCAGTCGTCTACAAGCTACCTACCAAGATAATCGCTAACCGAATTTCTGCCACCTTAGAGTTCAGTCAACCTAATGAACAAGCAGGGTTTCGTAAAGGCTATTCAACAATACACCATATTCACATGAGCAATGATGTTATAGAGAAATGCCGGGACTCTACTGAACCCCTATATATGGCATTTATAGATAGTGAGAAAGCATTTCACTCAGTGGAAACGTCAGCAGTCATGCAGGCATTGCGAATCAGGGTATAGATGAGCATTATATAAGAATTCTAGAGGATATCTACAATGGATGTACAGCTACCATACTCCTCCATAAAAAGAGCATTAAAATGCTTATAAAAGCGGGCGTCAGACAAGAAGGCACATGCTCTCCAAAGTTATTCACAGCATGTGTACAAGAGGTATTCAGAACATAGGATTGGGAATAGGTGGGCGTAGGGGTTAATGAAAAATACCTTAGTAACCTCAGATTTGCTGATGAAATTGGCTTGCTAAGTAACTCAGGGGACGAATTGCAAAGCATGGTTATAGCACCGAAAAATCCGAGTAGAATTGTGGGACTGAATATAATTTGCAGACAACTAAAGTAATGCTCAATAGCCTCGGGAGAGCACAGCGTTTTCAGATAGGTGGCGAGGCAGTGGAAGTGGTAGGCTTATACGTCTACTTCGGCCAAGTAGAGACGCCGGCTCCCAACCAAGAGGCAGAGATAATTAGAAGGCTAAGAATGAGGTGGAGTGCATTCGGCAGGCATTCTCAGATAATGAATGGCAAGCATACCATTGTCCTTGAAGAGGAAAAGTGTGTAACAGTTCCGTGTTACCCGCACTCACCTACGGCGCCGAAACTTGGAAGGATCACTAAAAGCTCTCAACTTAAATTGAGGACGACTCAGCGAGCACTGTTCGTTCGTATTTCCGCGAACCATGTATTGGGTTTGTTTATTGATTTGCTTTTGCATCCGCGGGGCTGCGTTACCTGTGTTATACGTGCGCCAAGTGTAACACGTGTTCAATTATTTATTTTTTATTCCGCAGGTGTTATCTGCTTTCATAGGAATAGTTTTTCGAACTAACCTCACCAGCCTAGAATAATCTTCTTTGATCTACAGTGTTCTGGATGTAATTCGACGGTTCAAGAAACACTCGCGCCAAGAGATAAATGCCCGCAGAGCAGACGCTGCGGTATTCGTTTTCCCGTCACTCGACTGCGCACGTCACTTGGTTGACTGCTGCTTCGCCGCCTGTGTATTCTTTGAGTTGTTAGGGGAGCCCAAGTTCACTCCAATAAACTGGTTTTTTCCTTCAAGATAACTGCGTCGTCTTTGGCTACATGACAGTACGTCGAGCTCCATTTGTATTATACGCGCCGTCAAGGAAATAAGACATTAACAGCGAGCGACAGACGGCACACCTTGCTCCGCCATTGTACGATGTTGTCCTGCTCCTGTATTGATGTGACGAACGTACCGTTTACTTTCAATAAGTAAAATACCAAATCCCCTCATGCAAGCCAAATTATATACACCAAACTGGAGATGATGCTTAACAGCTCGACCATTCCTGAACTCTTCTTTCGCCCATCCCCCTCACCCTATTTTCCTCAGTAAGTGTAGTTTTCATAAGCCTAATTACCCATTCCCGAAGACCAAATTATTCCTTACTCACAACCAGAATCTGCCAGCATCGGCATCACCAGACCTGCATTTCATCTATCCACTTTAACGAAATAGCGGGAGGATCACAGGGAGCATCACGCATTAGATGGGGAGGGATGAGAAGAGGGTGGGGACGAAAGAGGAAGGGAGGGCCCGAATAAAGTTTTGCCGCAAACAGCGATCGAAGTTCGACGGCACCCATTTCGGATTCACCGCTCACGCACGTACATAGGGCTCCCGAGACGCAGGGCGTCATTCAAATGATGTCCCTAATTGGCTTACATTTACGCAAAACTCCGTAAGCTCCTCGCTTAGATGCACGCGTACCGCTCACTTGCGCACCGTTGCGTAAGGATAAAAAATTCCTCGTGGTCGCTTCCGTCGTAGAATGATTGTTTTAACGTTGTGAAGGACTGTATGCGAAGTTCGCGTAATTCTTTGGCATGGCGTTAATAACGGTTGCCGCTAGCGCCCGTTGACGCGACGGGATGAGAGAACAGAGTCGAGGGATGAGCGGTGTCTCGTCGAATGGAGACGCCGCTCCATCCAATGGCTTTTCGCGAAACGTAAATTGGCGCTCTTTTTTCCTTCTTTACTAGTTCGCTGAGACGCAGTTGAGAAATTTGCATGCGCTCGAAGTCTGAAACACCACGGGCGTCCTCTGGACTCTAGGAGACCTTTACTAACAAACAACAATGAAATAAAATAATTGCCGAAGTTGAGATGAAGCAGTAAACGCACTGAATTTCTGTTTGTAAAACGTTGTAAAGTACGAGTGCGCTTTGAAATTCAGAAACGTACCAGAAATTGTAAATGGCCGAAGTAGTGACCATGAAAAAGCTGCAAACGAGGCAGCATGAAACATAACAAACATGCAGTGTATATTTGTTGTATTTGTTAGATACTCATGCCTCTCAATGATGTTTCGTTTTTCTGAAGATTTTTTTATCGCTTTTCTTTGTAGTGTCTAACTTCGTTTTGTGTCAAAATTTATGAGACGTTCATTGTTTCAATGTGGATGGCCAGCTAATAACAGTCCGAAATACACGGCGTCCTTATTATAACGGTAGAAGAGAAGAACCGTACCTTGAATACGGCACAACCGCCCAAAGAAGCCGGAGGAAACTACACACGCAAGCACGCAGATCTCCGGAAAACTGGGGGTGGCGCTAAAGTGGACATGGTAGGCGCGGGTGGCACTGGAGCACACCTTTGATAAACCTCTATTATCTAACTCGGGCTCTACTGATCTAGAAAGTGGAAGAGTAATCTACTAAAAATGGATGTCCAAGTAATGAGACCCAAAACTGTAAGTCGCAAATGTTTGTGAATGGCGTTCGATCCTGATGCTGGTGGTGACCTATAAGAAAAGACCCCGGGACGTCAGTTTTCTGCTATGATGAAGTTCTTGACTGCCTCGCGTAGGGCACGACACGTGACTGAACCTAAGGTTTGGCTTCTGGAGGGCATTGTGGAGATCAGATAACCCTTTACTGGCAACTGTCCCCGACTGTAATATTTAACTAGTGCTCATCCTTGCTGGCACCCACAGTACATCACTGTATTCACGCGAGTTGATAGTGTGTCTATGTATTCATACAAGGATAACGTATCCCTAAAAATGGCTACTCATCGTGTGCACCACTTTCCTGTGTGGACCTCCCCAGTTAAGCAGAAGGTTACAAATAAATAAATAACTCGTTGCTTTTTCGGTCAATGTGGCCCACGCTAACAGGACATTGACTAGTCAGTGAAAGCGCAACGTACGCTCCGAAAAACCATGTAGTCACATGACGTGCGAGTTCCATAGTGAAGAGGAAATCTCCAAACGTTTTGGGGAAGAAAATTGCAGGCGCTTTGGTTGCTCCCAGTCCCGAACCCTGTGGGTGCAACCCACCACCCAGCTCAGAAATAAGCTGCGTGCCTCTAACATGGGGCCGCTTAGACAGACCATATGTGGGTTCTATAGAAAAAAACATAAAAAAATACAGTGGGATAAATAATGCATGCTGCCCGTTGAGGTGCTCTGATCGGTTTTCGGGTTTGAAGCTTAACGTCCCGCGTGTTTTCGGTGCAATAAGTGCCACGTCTGTGTTTATTTCTTTAGCTCGACTGCGCACTTTCAATGGCATCCCGGTTTATCCAGTTCACCTTTTTGTCTCTCCCATCTAACCTCGATGCTGTCTTTTCATCTTTCCATTCAGCGCTTCAAGGCTCTCAACCGCGTGCAGAAAGGCGATCGTCCCTTGGGAGGCGGTTTGAGACAACCTTATTTCGCGGCGTGTTTCTGCTTTATCCTCGATCGAGCCTCTTCCCAAGAGAGAAACGTACACGTCAACGTCCAGAGATATGAGGGAGGCTGCTGTCTCCCCGGGGATTGTCGAGGACTGTGCTCTTACCGAGCGTGTTATAAGAACTGGTCCGTTTGCAGGACAAACGTGGACGTTAGAGGCAGGTCCGGTTTTTCTTGTAGACGTCCTTATCTCCCCTACCGCCTTCCCCATCCCTGGCGAGACCTTGAGTCGCCCCTACCGAGTAAATAATAATAATAATAATAATAATAAAAATCTTTGTTTCCATTCTCATGAAAAAGACATGATGTTCGGGCCCGTCAAAGCCACCAACATGCTAGAGGGACTGGGCCCGGCAATCGGCGAATGAAACAATCGCCGAAGGAAATGAACACAATGAAAACAAACAGTAGATGTCACTCAAAAAGAAGAAAAAGAAAACAACTACGATTGCTGGCTTCCAACAATCTAGATTGTCTAATGCTTTGAAGCGAAGAAAAAAAATTAACGAAGCGATTTTAGCAATTTTTGCAGTTGTCGTTTTGAGGTTAGAGGAAAAAGTATTCAGACCGTTGATTAAAATAAACAGGCACGTACACATTTCGTGTCGCTTTAACATATCTAGTGGGGCACGGGGGCACCAAAAAGCGAAGCTCCTTTCTTCACAGTCTTGAAACCACGGGTTCATGCTTGAAGTAAGAGCTCCAGAAATGCTTAGGAATGACACTTTCGAACAACAAAGAATGAAATAAAGGAAGTTAAAACAGCTGTGAACAAATTACCAGAAGTGAGTACCGAAGAGTTGTAAACAATACGTCAATATCTTTTTGAGCAGACTATCTATTCAGTCTTTCCATATGGATGAACAATGCGCATATACTGTGATGTATCTCATCACGCTGTAGGCCAGGGCATGCATGACCGTTTTCTTTACTGGAAGCGGCACAAGGGATTTTATTGTCACGTAGACAAAGAGGACGCAGCTGTCCTAAAGGAAAACTAAGTTTATTGGAACCAACTTGCGCTCCCCTAACAACTCAAAGAATACGCAGGCGGGAAGCAGCAGTCAACAAAGTGACGTACGCAAGTGAATCTCGGCGAATCGAATGCCGCGGTGTCGGCTCCGCGGGAATATGTCTGTGTGCGCGAGTGTTTTGGAACCGTCCATTTACATGGAGAACAAAGGAGAATAGTCTAGGCTGTTCACGTTAGTTCGGAACGCTCTTCCGATCAGAAGAGATAACACACACGGCATAGAAAGAAAGAATTGGACACGTGCTTCGTTTGGCACACATATAACAGAGACGGGCGCTGCCGGGCGGTAAAAGCTAAACATAACTAAACAAACAAAATGCATAGTTCCCGGCAGTGCGCAAGCAGCCACCCGCCGCCTACCACATACAATAGCTAAGTGAATGTTCCATGACCAGTCGCTGTATAAGAAGAGCCCTAAATATTTTATCGAGTTTGCGTAATCTAAAGAGCACATTGACACTCGAAGCAAGTCTGCTTACGCTTAAGGTTACCTTTTTCAATGGGTTGCGGAAACATAACAGTTCAATTTTTTTCACGTGAACTTCCAGAGCATTTAACGAAAACCACTCCAAAGCAATGCATACATTTTTTTTGCAATAAACATGCCGCTTTCGTGAATGACAAGTGTGTAGTCAGTACACCGTGTCGTCTGAGTACTGAAAAACTTGAACATTTTGAGATTACTGCTGAAAAGTCATTCATATATACATTAATAAGGGGGACAGTACTGACCCTTGCGGAACACCAGCCTTAATGGGTAGTTTACTGATGAATGTAGTTGGTGGGAGGAAGGAAGGATAATACAGTGCATGAAAGGCAAGGAGGTTAACCAGGTTACAGTCCGGTTGGCTACCCTACACATGGGAAGTGGGGAAGGAGGGATTTAAAGAGAAAGAAAGCGAAAGAGTATTGGAAAAGACAGGGAATAGAAGCTTGGAGGGAAAGCAAAGAGAAAAGAAAATTAAGATAGAGGAACGTTCACGTCAATAAACTCTTACGTATGGGCGCGGAACGGTACACGAAAAATGAGAAGACACAACTTCAGCAGCAAAACGTTGTTGTCCAACGTGTCACATCCCTCTGAAAGGTCAAAAACAGTGCGCAGGTATTTAGGTTTCTTTCAAATGCAGAATAGATATAATCGGAAATATCATCAAAGCAATGTAAACTGTCCCTTTCCCAGCCCATAAATCCCGTACTGTCGATCTGAAATCACCTTAAGTTTAAACAAGAATGACGTCATGCACTGGAAGTAAAAACTTTCTATGATTTGCCGAAAGAATGGGTAATATAGATACACGGTTTGTAGTTTTCTATCATGTCTTCCTTTCCTTTTTTGAACAAAGGCTTTACATCTGCTGTCTTCAGAGTTTCAGGTATTATGCCTGTTTTAAAGGATCCATTCAATATGTGAAGTAAACTCCAGGAAAGGCCATGGAAGTTACGTTGAAGCCGTGCTATCGAGATTACATCTATTAACGGAGGCTTGTTTTTTCGAAAGCTAAAAATGATACCTGCGAGTTCACCTAGCGATAACGATGGAAGAAAAGCCGAGGCAGCCGTTGCATTAGCTAGTGCACAGTAAACATTTCCGGAAGAAGTAGTCGCTGATGCACGCGTAAAATGCTCATTGAATACATTGGCGGTTTCTACCGTATCGCCAGAGAATATGTGCGATAGGGAAGAACTTCATTATCTTCGCACCGGAGGGTGGTAATTAGGGACCGAGTTCTTTTCTGGCTTTTAGCGTAATCTTTGGTGGAAGTATCTATGTTTAGAAGCACGCATAAAAGGTTCGAATTCTGGCCTGTTTGTATTTAAGCTTAGGGTAGCGTTTTTAGGAGCACGTATCGAACGATGCATAACCAGTCTCTATGCGATATTGCCTGCATAATTTCAGCAGTCAACCATTCATGCTTTTTTCTCCGCTAAGAAATGACGATGCGCTGGCATTGTTATTCAAAAGTTCCCAATTGTGTAATAAAATCCTCACAAACTATGTGTGGCGGACTAGAGATGATAAGCAGTGACCAATTATGATCTCTGACCATCTTGTCTAGTTTTGCTTCGTCGGTTACTTTAAAAGTTCTGTGTGATCTGCCGGACCCCGAGTTTTGGAAAGGTGCGAAATGAAGGCATCAGTTAATCTACTTCTGCTAACGGTTGGGATATTACGCAAGAATCTATCTTGTGGTTTGGAGCCCAAACATTTATATGATCTAGGTGGGAGCTGACAAACCTACCGTTTAGTGTGCTTTCACGCGTAGGGGCATTTATGGCGCAATCCAGGCCATAACACGAAAGGACAGATTAGTCTGACGTTGCTTTGTTTGCGGCCGGTAAAGTATCGAAGTTTAATTCACCTGCCACAATATTTTTTTTCTTCCGAGCTGTGTGTCCGCAGCGCATCGTTTCAAGCACGAAACGGCTTTTACTGTTGCATGGCGGCGGTAAATGGCCAGCAGTGTTAAGGAGCTGTGCAGGTAACTTAATTTTTGCGATAAACACTCTGCGTGAGTAAAAATGCTATGGAAACGTGCCACTACGGACCTATCAATCACAAAAACAGCAATGCCGCCTCTATTCTTCTAGGCCCCGTAATATAAAAGCAGTGATAACCTTGCAGGGCAACTGAAGACATCCAAGACTCTGGCACGTTTATCTATGGTAAAATAAATGCATCAACAAAATCCTTCGCCAATTCCGCCACCAATTTAAATTTGTCCCAATATTTACGGAAACTGCGAATGTTAAGGTTTAACATTGTGAAACTGTTCCGTGGTTTGGACCAAAATTAGCCTTTTTCAGAACGAGCTTTCAAGTTACAGAACGAGCTTTCTGAAGACGTTTTCATTTCCGGATTTCTAAACGTTTCCTTCAGTGTTATCTGAGCCGGGAGTAGGGCTTCCACTCGTAGTTATTTTTCCGATGTTTGCTTCGCTGTTCACCCAGATAAGCGGTGCATCATCAAACTTCTTCACAAGATTTTTTCCCCCTTTTCACCCAAGCAAACTTGTAGCCATTTCCCTTTGCATCCACCCTTGCAAGCCAAAGCACTTTCTATTTGCTCAGGTGAGGTTTTCATTGAAGAAAAGCTTTAAAATGGTATCCGTGTCGTGTAGCTGGCGAAGCTTTCCGCGCAAACCAAACCCCTTTTCCCATGATGGCCACAGATGCAAAGCGTACCAGAAAGCGGGAATCACCCTGCTTTGGCGGAAGCCGATGGATTGCAGCTATGTCCTCTGATGAAAATTTCGGGACCTCAAGCGTCTCCGGAAGCTTTTCGATCCAATCAAACAAATTTCATTTACAGCGAACTTGAGACCATTAATTTCCGTATTGTCCCTCCTAGTGTATCGCGCGCGTCGTTTTGTTCGCAGAAACTTTGTTCCAGCTGATGCGATTGCGTCTGAAACATTTCCTTCAGAGACTTCATTTCAACTTCCTGCGTGGCCACCATTTCTTGAGCTTACTCCAGCTCATCCAACATACTATCATACCTTTTTGAAAAAAAAGACACAGACCCCTCTATGTCACGAACTGTCCCTGCCAAATTAGATGCTTGGGTCTTCAGCAGAAGAAGCGGGATCTAGCTTAATGTGAAGGCCTCTCCCTTCTTCCATCAACACTGACAGCACTTCACTACCATCGGTGGCAGTACCTGGACCCTGCGCACCAGAGCCCCCCGTTTCTTTGCCGTGCGACAAGTTTTACAGACCCAGTTCTCGCGCTTCGTTTGACACATAATTGTGAAAGTGTTGGCAGCTATACCTGAACAGTTCTGCCCCGATATGATAGGAGAGCTTACATTCGGCACAAGTCATCAGGTGGCCATCTGAAGGCAAATCACCCATAATGCAATGCACTTATTGTCGCCACCCGCCATAATCAACAGCAAAGGTTAAACAATGGGAACTCAAACAAATTGCAGTCAGCGGCAAGTGACAACACCTCATTAAAAAACATGGATTAGTACTGTACAGCTCAGGCCAAACTCAGCCGCACTAGGCAGCTGCGAAACGATGGTGGTATCGTTGATCTGGGGGTACGCAGCACTGGCAGGGGAAAGAGAAACCGAGGGTTCCCATCATGACTCGGAACCCCCACCCCCCAAAGAAGGTCGCGATTATTTTTATTTAAAAAATAATAAATAAAAAAAAATAAAAAAATAAAAATAAAAAATAAATAAATAAATAAAAAATAAAAAATTAAAAAAAAAAAAAAAATTTTTTTTATTTGGTGCCCAGGAACACCAAAAGGCCTGACTCGCATGGATTACAAAAACAACACAAGAAACATATGCAATTAATAATAATAATAATAATAATAAAATATAATTGTTTTTAAACCCATACTTTTTTTGGGGTACTTAAACCTCAAAATCTTGGAGGGCGTCATCTGTTACCCCTCGGCACTGCTATCCGCCATTATTTAAATCTTGCATTCGCTCCCTAAAAAAAACTACCCCCCAAATTTCCCTAACCCGATACCTTCCAAATACTCGAACACATAATCACCTCTAGCTTAAGACCTACCAAAATCAATTATTTTTTTATCCGCCCCAAACATGGCTTTCGCAAAAGGTTCTCAGTCGACCAGCTGGGCCCAATTCATACGTGATATACTACGGAAAGGACAATACCCCTCAAGTAGACGACTTTTCTTGACTTCTCTAAAGCATTCGATCGTGTCAGCCACAACCACCTACTTGCTAAGCTATCATACTAAAACATTCCTTCTAACCTATATCATGGATCGAACACTTTTGAAAAGGGAAACACGCCATTCACTTCGGCTAATGAGCCAAGTCTTGTTAACCAGCGTATCGTCCGGTGTCCCGCAGGGTGGAAACCCATCGCCTCTGCTTTTTAATATACAAAATGACCTGCCTACTAACATTACAGAAAACAAGGCTCTTTACAGAGGCTGTGTTTGTACCAAACATTCGCCGCCATGGTCATTCTAACCTGCAATCAAGCTTAGGCAGCATTTCATTATGGTGACAAAATGGCACATGCCATTAAACCTAACAAAATGCAAATCACTCTCATTTTCTCGGAAACATGCCATATCTCAATACACCTATCACGTCAACATAACCGATCAGCTCATTCCTATCATATAAATACCTCGGGGTGCACATGACGTCATCGCTTTCTTGGGCAACGGATGTCGACACCATTTGCTCGCAACCTCACGTATCTCGGATATCTTCGCTCGATAACTTAAAAGCTAGCTCTGCAAAAATAAAAATACTACTGCCCATCTGCATTCGTAAAGCCGAAACTGGAATATGCATCGGCATCTGCATCCAGAACAAGCATAGCTAACTGTACAACTGAATCCATTCCAAAACCGTGTGCACGCTTTATCACACTCGCAGTTCAATCAAATCATGCAGCGTCACTGCCCCTTAACTACCCTCGTCCCTTCGACCCTTGAATCACGCCGCGGTTATTGCTCGCCTATTCCTCCTTATAATTTCTTTATCGGCCAGAATCATGGACACACGCACTAAGGCCGCTTCACAGAATATCACCCGCTTAAATCACACTTGCCCATTAGCTCCGATAACCGGCAGAACGTCAGCATTTGTTTCGTCATTTTTTCCTAACGCTATTATTCTATGGAACGCTTTACCCGCCGACATCGCCACATGCACCAATAACAAACAATTTAGAGAAAAGCTTGAAAAGACGTTCACATGATGCATTAACATGTATTCTACTGTTCTGGCTTGATAGTTTTATTGATGATTCAACTGCTTTTCGTATTTGAATTCTGTTCGCTTGACTTCACTGTTACCTTTGTACATTTTGTGTAATTTTTATTTAAGGTATTCTTTGTTTTGTATTTTCCGGCTTTCATGTTCACCTTCGTTGTTTTTTTTCTGTTCGTTCAATAGTACTCCTGCAAACCCTGTTATCCCCCCCCTTATGTAATGCCTCCGGGCCTTAAGGGTATAATAAATGAAATGAAATGAAATTATGGACCGAGAGGTCTATACAGGCAAAAATATTCCACACGACAAAAATCTGGAAAAACACTATTTTCCTGTCAAACTTTATCAGCAAAGTCATTAAGAATCCTTGATGCAAAATGCAAAACATCAATACGTACACCTTATTCGCAGCATTTTTTATTGTTTAATACAAAGCCGCTAAATGTTTGGGATAACTAATAAAGAGAACGCGTTCGAAAGGTGTTTTTATTAAAAATACAAAAAAGTGCTTTGACCTGACCGTAGTCCCTGCGGCGGCATTTCCAGGAAGCCTAACAGCAATAAAAATTTTGTAGGCGCACGCGACCATTTCAAGGCGGTAAAATTAAAGGAATTCAGTAAAAATTGTACTTCGTTATTGTGGGAGTACCGAGACGGAGGGGGAGGGGCGTGAGAAATGGGCCAGAAAATGAAGACAGGCATTTAGGTAGCAGAGGCGGCAGACGACCATCCCTTTCGACGATATTTGCACAGAAGTCAGAATATACCCGACTAATATTTCTGTTGGTTGGGAATACAGCATTTATTTTGGACCATGTTGGCTATGATACAGAAGATCTAAGCGGCACCTCATGTGCGGGTATCAGGGGGGATAGCCGGATAACGTATTATTATGCATTATAAAGTATATATTTATATAGGATTTCATTATAAAATTATTTTATTATAGTGTAGTAGTTGTACAATAATTTATATAATTTGGTACGATTATGCAATAATATGAGATGAAGACTACCCGGTGATCAATGGTTTATTAAGTTCCGGCAACCCTGAATAACACCAATGTCTCGAGCGAAGTGGCATGTTTGAAAGACCGAAATCACGTGGGCAGTAGCAATCGTTTGAAGGCACACAAAGTTCACCAACTCGCCCAAACCTACAGCCGGCGAAGTTATGGTGACGCGGTATGAGATTGAAACTACATGTTGTAACGAGCACCACGGGTACAGAGATTACCAGGCTTCGTACCTAAAGTCCTTGAAATGTGATAAGCCGTAGGCTTTCCCTGGCAACTACCATGTTTCCGAAGGCGACAAAGAAAAAAAACGCTTTCCAATTTACGAGGTTTCGACGAACGCTAAGGTCTTCAGGTGGTCTGCAATAATGAGGCAACACCACAAAGCGAGCAAAATTAATCACGCTATTTGTCTGCTTACGTGGCTCAAGAGTGAAAGTATTACGACTTTGTGATATTTATTAACTAATTATTGCAGCGTTTTATCGTTTTTCTGAACGTGATTTAGGAGGCAGTGATATCTTTTGAGAAGCAACAAATTTCCGCTCCGTGGCTTTCCTACGCCCCCTACGCTACAGCGTGGTGACGCATTTGCGTGGTTGACCATGCGTAGCAGACACAGAAACTGGCGGAGCAGCCGAAGTCAAACACTTTCCACGACGAGAAACGGGTGAGTCCGACAGTTTCTACGAGCGCATGCAGGCTGATGACTTCCCCGGGTTTAGCTATGTGACCATAGGAGCCGACGCTTGCAGAGACACCAGGGCTGACGCTGCTGCTGTGCTTCATTGGTTTCAATAAATGTTGGAGAGAGGCACGTGTAATCATCTATTCACAGACCCACGGTGAACGCCGGATTTTATGCCTCATGGGGCACATATGGCTTTCGCCATTGTTGACAAAGGCACACTCCCAGAGCTCCGCATAAACTAAAAAAAAGTTGGCGGTTGTCCATATTGACTTATTGTCCTGTGACCTTCATGCTCAGGGCGGTCGGGTATTAATCGCCAGCTGGAAATATCGGAGCCAAGAGCACGCTCAGGGAGCATAGAAGAGAGGGAGGGTAAACTTTATTTAGCGACTCAAGCACGGGCCCCGAAGTTATTCAGAGGCGGGAGTATTCCACGGGCTTCTCGTTGTGGCGGTGTTGGCGGGGAAGCACAGAAGGCTTCAATGTCACACTCAAGCAGGTTATCGGGGAGAGCGGCCCGGAACGACCGGGAATATGGAAGACCAGCTGATAATGGTTTGGCCCAAGACATGTGGGAGAGAGGAGGTGGCTCGTACACACATCGTCAGTATGTGTATTCATTATAGCGAAGGTGCGCCTTGTGCGCACCTAGCTGGCTGCGCACAAAGCGCACATGCTGCTACCTGAAGTGGCGTTTGGAAGGTGCGGCATTTGACCGCAGTTTGAAGTAAAACAAGGACGGACACGTTAATGTTTTGACAGCAAGTCTGCAAGCTTCGCACAGTCGGCATTGTTTATACCATAATGCCTCGTACATCTCCAGAATGACAAGCCAAGAAATGATATTCCTTCTGACGTGAAAGTTCAACGGAGGCCGTGGCATAACGCTTGTGGGGATAAGAAGATATTGTCAGGATCGCAGCCGCCACATTCCATCGTGCTATACAAGCACGCAAAAAGTGGTTATCACGTGGGTAGGTGCCCGTCCTGCCGGTTATGGCTTGTACAGGCTAAGTGGCTTGTGGTTTCTACGGGCCTATTACCACTCCGCTTCAAATGCTTTGCTGCTACGCCATGCGTGCGGGATACGCTGGCGAAGTTTTGTGCATCGCGGGAAATTTTCATGTGTGACGGTGAAGGAAGCACGTCAAACAAATTTCGAGACTTCGGAGCCTGTCCATCGCACGGCCCATCATGGCCGGTGAATCGAAAACCCGAGGCAACTGGCTTCAGCAGTTGTCCCAGAACACGACCAGCCTTTAGGAAGTCCGAGGCATTTTCTGAGGCAGTTATTAATCGCCGCCTCCAGCTGTCTTTTGCTTGGAGGTGCCAGTTGCTGCAGGGCAGGAAGGCTATAGCGCAACACGGCATCCACATACGCCTTGAGCAGCAAAAAACGGCTCCAAGAAACGCGCATTCATTTGAGGCGTACGCTACATGCAAGAACCCATTTCCTGTCCTTTATTGCTGTTCATAATGCGAAGTCTAGCTTTGGACAAACAATAAAAAGTATTAATGCCTCAATTCCAACTCAAGCACCGCCGACCATGCCACGGAACTTCCCGCCCTGGAATCTGACGCCTCTCCGAATAAAATCATTTATACCTGGAATTATTAAAAAAAAATTATATACCTCAAATTGTCCTGCTGCAGATGACGCTTGCACATATTAAACAGATTTTACTCTGCAAACTACTCACATTTTATACCCGATGATCCGGCAACACCTGAATGCAGCTCCTCGGGAATTTTTTATTCCATCAAAAGAAAAAGCGTTGTCCTATCGGCTTGCACGACCGACTTCGCCTGCGTCAGCAGAGCTGTACGGGATTAGAGAAGCACCTAGATACATTCTACGCCAGCCGCCGACATGTTGGACCGTTTTCTCTGATTCAAGGGCAGCACTTCAAAGTTTACAACGCGCTAACTGTATCAGCTTTCACGAACATATCCAGCGCGACGTAAAGTATTTTCAGCATCTCACATACGTTCGCTGGACGTCGCGTTACCTTCCAGGTGGCTTCCAGGCCACAGCGGGCATCATTGGAAACGAGAAATGGACGAGGCCTCCCGAATGGGGCCTACAAATAAGAAAAGAAGAAGATTTTCTTCACGAAGCATTGCTGCCGCCACAATGAACAAAGGCACTAGCTCTGTCGGAAAGGAACCCTTTATGGTCATTGCCGCAGCACCATTACGGTTTTTTCCATTCCATAGACCCATATGTCAGAATGCCGCTGCCAGAACGCCTACCCCACCACTTGGAGACGTTGTTCCATAATCTGCGTCTTAACGCAGCACTAACAAATTCCTATCTACATCGGATCGGGCAGACATCAAGCCCATATTGTGATTATTGTGGTTCACTTGAAACTGTTAAACATATATTACTGGAGTGCTCTGCCTATGCCGACTAAAGGTGCCGTTTACAACATAAAATTGATTGCCTCCACCCTGGACCATTGACACTAAGATTGGTACTTGGACCATGGCCCTCTTCCTCTGCTCAGCGCAAAGCCCCGTCCGCGCTATTCGAATTTCTCCAGGACATTGGTGTATCAACGAAAGTGTAGTCGTACCTTAACTTCAAGGAACTTTGAACTCAATACCCTGAAGAAGGACCGTATTTTTTTTTCCTTACCACTACTCTCCTGTCCTTCACTACACTTACTCCCTTTTTCCCTCTCCTCCTTCCCCCGCAGAATAGCATGCCGGCGAACTGATGTCTGCAAACCTCTCTGCATTTCCTACTCAATAACGTCTCTCTCTCTCTCTTCTCTCTCTCCCTCTCTCTCTCTCTCTCTCTCTCTCTCTCTCTCTCTCTCTCTCTCTCTCTCTCTCTCTCTCTCTCAAACCCAAAATGGCTGAAAGATCCCACGCAGTGGTGATCCAGAAAAGCAGTTTGGCGCTGGCCTCTCCTCTACCCCTTCCCTCTCATTTGCACAGCATCCACTGGCTTCTGGAGACATTCGCCATTGATTCTAGGGACTGCGAACACTGAACCTAGGGAATATATTTTTGTATATGCGTACCTTTGATGCCGTGGGCAACCCACTGAACACCTGTTCACCATTGGGACTTCTGGTTTTAAATAATCGTCTTCCACCATCGCAGAATAGTGAGTCCCGTACCACCTTGGAGAACGTTTCTTTCCCTGTTCGAGTTGTCATGTTGTCAGAACGCCAGTATTCCGCTCCCTGTGTCGTCACTGTTTTGCACTCGCCATACATCAAGCAAGGTACATTTGGAACTCGGCTCGGCATCGTAGAAACGGAGGCAACTCCCCTGCAAGCCGCTCGCCCACCACGCGTAGTATACCACGACATGGAAGAGCTTGGTACTTCGACGGCCACGCCAATGTAACAGTCCCACAACTGGAGCTAGGGCTGCGACTGAGGAAACATACACGGGATAGAAAGCGTGTGCTTAAAGCGTGTCATCTTCTCTCTTCGCCGCAAAAACTGCCCCAACGTAAGGGGCTCCATACCGCGATAAACCGGTTATACAGAAGTGATTACGGACTTGGACGAAGAACGATTTTTTTGCGCAGAGCTCCGTGGGTTGGGAATCATTTTACAGCATGACCAGGAAAGGAAACAGGCAAAGCCCGTCGTTTCGGAAATGTAAAACGTTGGCACGAGGGTTTCTTACTCATATCACTATATCGGGCATCACTTGGTGGTATAATTGAGCCGGAAAATTACACTACCGATGAAAGAAAATATTGGTTCACGTATCCGTTTTCAAAAGGTCAATAGGTCACTCAGAACGTGTGATCCCATTCAACCACTGTCTGGATCATTTTTTGTTTACAATTTCAATGTTCTAGGATGACGTCTACCCTGGTGCAGTACATTGCTTATTGATCTGGGTAACGCAACACGCAAAATATACAGTGCTTTGTATAGTGTCGCCATTGGTGGAGCTTAACAAGGCGATGCTGGACGCAGTTGCTGGCGAAGGTGTAATGGGATACGTAAGCGGCTGGCAATGACAGCATAACTTACACGACAGCAACACATAGCATGCGACGTCAGGACAGCGCGAGCCTACACTGCCTACTACACGAATGGCCGGCAAACGTACTGGAATATCACAACTTGTCCTCCCAATATAACATGGCTGTCAACATTGGCCAACCGGACGCTAGGCAACAGAGCAAATCGTTTCAATGGGCAGAGCTCTGGAGTGTCGTTCTTCATTAGCGTCTTCATTTTCGCGCAAGTGGGTAATCCGAAATTCGAGCGGGATGAACTGCGAGGCGCTCAGCCCGTTGGGAATGTACAGGTGTTAGCGAAACACGGCAGACAAGTGGAAGGCGAAAAAAAGATCTTGTAATCAACGAAGCAGCGCCACGTTTTTTTTTTTTTTTTCTGAGCGAGAGCAGATTGCGACGCCGTTCTACGGCTGAGCTCTGATCTCATGTGGGTTTTCCTCATTAACAGGTACGTGCACCCCGAGGCAACTAATTAACCTACGCCAGACTGACGTAAAGTGGTTTCACAAGACGGGATTTCAACCATGATCCTGCTGACACTGAGGCGCCGCGACTGTCTAAATTTTGAGGTAGTAATTACAGTGGTAGGCACTTAATTTTTTTCGTTCATCACGCTTGCTGGTGTTGAGCGCTTAGTTACATTAGAATAGGGGCCTCGTTAGGGTGGCACCACAGACTCATGCTTTGTAATGCACTGGGAGGGCGAACATTATCTGGCGCATGCGCTACCTTCTTTTTGCGTTAACGCAGGATGGGCCGTAAGCTGGATTCTTGGGTCTGGGGAATGCCGCCTGTAGAACTTGCCTGCCAGGTCACTCGATTTCCAATGAATGCAATAGGCACGCCTTACACGTGACCGCTTGCGCACGGCAAACCATGGATGAGCGGCCAAACCAGGAGCCCAGGGTACATGGCGGCTAGTTTGGATATAAGACGCTACCCCGGCCGGCAGAACGCGTAAAAGCTAGCGAGGCGGAAAGGGTAGTAAAATTCGACGGGAACGTGGCGGTTTGGACACTGTCGCTGGTGCCGCAGTCGATGTTATGCAGGCGGCGTTGGTCTGATCATCGCTGAAGTGTGGCATCCCAAAGTTCGTTCGTTAAACGGCGCCACCAGACTTATCAAGTGGAAGCACAAAATCCACTCTTTTGAAGCGTCCGGGAGGGACACAGCAACTGTTACTAGAAAGCAACCTCCGCAACGGGGCAGAAGGAAAGGGCTACATTTGTGTCGATAGGTGCACATATTCAGTATGGAATAGAGAGTCTGCTATTATAACAAAACTTTGTTACATATTACAAGGAGACAAATTCTGATGGCAATCAGCTGGGGCGATATTTCAAAGAAACTATATCAGAAGTGGTGGTTGACGTGTTGACGCGGTCACCGCTGAAACGCAAAATATCAAGCCTCTGCACACTTCAGTGTTCTGCCATAGACAGACCGCAGCGGCTGCTGCTGTTGCTGCTGCTGGTGATGGTAATATTGTGATTGAGGTTTCTTTGACAAAAGAGCGCCCATAAAAGGTTCCATTTTTAAATGCAGGCATTTCTTTAATCACAATGTCACGTCCGTTGGCGATCGGCGTCCGAGCCAGCCAGACGTGCGCCTCCCCCGCTCCTCCTCGCTCTACAACAGGTGCGGGCGCGCATGCGCGTGCTCCGCGCTGAAAGAGGCGTTGCAGCAGCAGGTGCTACCTCCTCTCCCTCTACTGCGCGCGCAAAGGCAGCGGCGAAGCGTCAGCGTCGAGCGGCCGATCCCGAGCGTCGAGAACGAGAGGCCGCCGCCAGTCGTCAGCGTCGAGCTGCGGATCCATCGAATCGAGAGCGAGACACGGCTTCGAAACGTCAGCGGCGAGCGGCGGACCCCGCGTTACGAGAACGAGATGCCGCGGTCGGCCTTGTTGACGTAGTCCACGACGTACGCCGCGCACGCGTAGTGGTCGAGGATGATCTGCAGGTCCATGTTGGAGTCGAGAACCCTTCCGATCCACGGGTTGAACGCGTTCACGCGCTTCTCGGCGGGGGTCCTCGCGTGAAGCACGCACGGACGCGACGCGCCAGCCCGCAGAATCTCCGAGTACTCCTCCCCGGACCGCACGTCGAAGGCGCGCAGGAACTCGTCCAAGCTCGCAAACTCCCCGTGCTCCAACGCCTCATGCATTTCGTCGTACTTGGCCTTCAAGCGCCGTCGACGCACCCGTACGACAACAACAACTACAACTACCACCGCCAACTACCACAACCTACGCCACGTGACCACCCCCAATGCTCTGCATTTACTCGTGTCCCTCGCGCGGGGGCATGCGACGGAGGTTTTTCTTACATTGGTTCTGGTTGCATGCGAAGAGGTAACGTTTTGTATCGTCTAGTTTTTCCTAATGGTGTTTTGTTCTTGTCTATGGACAAACAGGACGCGCGCGTCTTCGCTTTCACTACTACAAACTTTTACTACTACAACTACTTGAACGATTATACAGTTTATTAATCGGCGGACATTTACCTAGGTCAGGCGGGGCCACGTCCACCATACGCTTACGAGGAACCAGTAGGGCCTAAAGGAAACAGTGATGCGCCCGGCGTACATCGCAGACAATGCACCGCAGCGGCATAGCACGTGGTTGCGATGACTGTACAAGGCATTTACGGCGAGTGCACCGTCGCTGTAATGACCACAAAACGTATCAAGGAGAGCCATTGCAAATAATGCCTACAGTTGTCATAACAGCCTGTATCCTTGAACGAGCACTTGCTGTAAACTTCCGCTTGCGTCATTTCACGAAGTAGTGTCTGCGAGTTGACCGACTCTCATTTTTTCTACATCTTCAGCGCACAGCGTGCCGCGAAGGGAGAGGAGTAGATAACCTTCTCATCCCTCAATATTTGATAATATCAGAGCACGTTTCAAGAGTGTGGTGCGCATGCGCAGTTAGCGCGTCCTGTCGACTGCACCAACTAAATCGGGCTAGCACAGTCAGTGATAAAAGGGCTGCTCCCAGGACGACAAAGTTGACAATGTTTAGATAGAAACGCATTAGTAAGACCCTGGATTTAAAACTGGGTAGCCAATCTTTCAATAGAAAAGAGAGGAAAATCAAACGCGTGCACGCATATTACAAAATAGGTACACCACACAGCGCCCACAAAACCCACAAGCAACCAAAACATCGTAGGCGTTTTGAGCGTAGTTAGCTGAGACTTTGTTTCGTGTTTTTGACCATTGGATCTCCGCTCTCTTTAATGTGTACCGATTCCGATTAACTTATCATTGAAATCTCAGTAGTGCAGATACGCTATTCAGTCAGTAGCATGGTGCAAAAAGATTGTTCTTATTTGAAGACATCAGAAGGGGTCTGTAACAAACCTAGTAGTAAGTGCTAGCCCTTAGGGTCATGTAAGCTCAATTGTGGGCTTGACCCTTTGAACGTTCGGTGAGCGTGGGATTAAGAGAGTGTGGATCTCTCTTCCTTGCCGATGTGTCTGTGTTAGCTGTAGCGTCGTGGCCTGAGCTTGAGTCTGAGCTCAACTTCCTCCCCGGGGTTAAAACGACACGAGAGGTATGCCAAATCAGCCCTACAGTTTACATAAACTTGCAGTTATGAGGATGCGGGATCTTGCTGAGTACGGAGGTCCATTTACTCGTTTATACAGTGAAAGAATGTTTAGAGCTTATCCAAATATCGCTGAAGGTCTTCTTTCAGTTATAACCAAATGCTGATACCAACACTGGTACACTGGTTTGAAAAAAATTAGCAGTGGCTTAGCCTCGCTATGCCAGGATATACGTAGCGTGAGCTAAGGTTCAACTGGTTATTCTTAGGGTTCCTGTTTGTCTAGGATTAGCTGATTATATGCTTACTGCTGCTAAAACCATTTCCAATCCAATCGAGTGAAGTCCAGTTCAGTCCATTCAAGTCCAACCATCCGATCAATCCAGTCCGGTCCAGTTCAGTCCAGTCCAGTCACTGCTCCTCCGCGCATGCGCAGGCACACGGCTCTCCAGAAGCCACACGAAACGTCTTCAAGCGGCTCCTCGCAGCGTCAGACTTGGCTACTGTGCAACCGAGGCGCACAGCTGGGCACGCTCCGGCGCCAGTGCTTCTGCGCGCTATGACGTCACTCTCTGGAATGCCAGACAGGCGGAGGTGCAGACCCAATTCTCACACACCCGTACTCCAATTGAATTTGATTTCAAAACCAATCCCATACAATACAATTTACTCCAATCGAATACAATTCAATCTAATCAAAATCTACAATCCAATCCAACCTAAGCCAACCAATCCACCAATCCAATCCAATGCTTCGTCGCGCTTGCGGCAGCACGGCCCTTCAGGTCCACGCGAAACTGCTCAACCTCGGCCAGTGTAGCTTACGCTACGAAACCGGAAATTTACCGTAAGTCTGCCTAATTTCTGCCGCTTAAACGTATTTTGCTCTCCCATGCGCTTGTACAGTGCTTTTTAGTGTACTCTTTTTGCAAGTTTCAGCCATGTCTGCGCTAACTATACCCTATTCCCGAAGATTCAAATGTACGACCCGCTAAAGGGCGTCAAAGCCTCTCACTCCAATCCGTAGTGAGCCTTCTCATGATAAAAAAAAATATTTGCAGTTTCTTTTATAAATTCATTTCTTCAACTGCCTACGTTACCTTCCTAACTCATGCTCCTCCTCAAGCACGCGCGCACACACACGCACACGCAAACAAAAAAGTGCATTGAATTTCCCTGCGACCATCCTCCTCCTCGCCCTGGGCGCGTAGATGGGGGAGGCATACTAGGCCTGAACTAGGCATCGTGACGTTCTGCGCGTCTTCCCTACTAACACATCCCGCACTGTCTCACTACCTTACGGTACTGTCACTGTTACTTTGTTCCGTTTGTTGACTCGCACTTCTCCGGGCAAGCTAGGCGTTTTAATGGTTGGTGAATGGAGAAGCCGGCCTTCTCCGTCACCCCCCCCCCCCCCCCCGGACCGTTGTTTACGGTGGCTGAGGCCGTATATTTTATGGCTTCGCCCGCCGCCTCCTGTGAGGCATAACGCTCAACCAGCGCGAGTGCGCTGACGAGTGGTAGAAAAATAAAGAAAAAAGACAGTGCCAGGAGAGGAGCGAGAATGAAAAGGAAGATGAAGAGGCCCCAAAGCGGCAAAGATAGCTGGGAGTGAAAAACCCACCCTGTGTTCAGAGTGGGGCGCGAAAAAGGAGGAGGAAAACGAAGGGAGGGAGGATCAGGCAGACATAAATAAGACCGTAGGGGCGCCCTCTGCTGACATCACGCTTGCTGTACTCGTGGCGGAGGTTATCTGAACCCGCTTTTTCTCGGTTCTAAAGTATGCTTGCCGGTGCAAGTGTTATACGGGTTACTGGCTCGCACGTTTGGCAACCGCCAGGTAGGGTATTAAGGACCAATCCAGGCGGGAGTCCACATGGCTTGTGGTGGTGGGAGCGAGGGTAAAAAAATACAAGTTTCTTTTTCCTTGAACTGCGGTGACTTTGTAGGCCCCATCCCTACCACTTTCCTGTCTGATGTCCGTGGTATACATCCTGTGCAATCTCAATTACAAGGAGAAAGTTTGAGCCCCGTGCAAGGAGGAAGGCGCAGATGTGTAGGCCAATGATTTAACGGAGAACAGGAAAGGTAGAAGAAGAAGAACAAGAAGAAGAAGAAGAGAGAAGGGTCTGGGGGGAAGCCGCTTCACAGGCTGGTCAAGGAATGATCCTTCTGTGGGTAGTAGTACCGTATACGCGTCAGAGGTATGCGAGACGCAGAGAGTGGAGGGGAGGCTATCCTCGCTAAAGGAGTAGCAATGCACAAGGTAGGACTCCGAGAAATGTACTGTTATATGATGTACACATGAACTGAACTGACAAAAGATGAAGTGTAGTTATCATTCGTCCATGACGTCTTGACAATTATGCATTAGCAGAGAAAGGTAGGCCGTAGTATTGTGGCTTTTCATTTGTACTGTGGGAACCTCTGCCTCTCGTTCACATTGTATGAACATCATCTTTTTAGTTTCTTGCGGCAACTAAATGTGCTTAGGAGGTTTGAATGCGAACACTTTGTTTGAATGTGAACTAGATGAACTGGCCGAGAACCTCTGACTGCAGCTTTGGCCCTCATTGGCCAATGCCCTTAATTGGCTGCTTGGCCAGTTCAATTTCAAAGAGGGATGATTAACGCCCACCGTGCTGTTCAGCACGCTAACGTTAATTACGATGTCAGCAAAATTGAAAGCCTCGGTTTACGTCGATTCGCAGGTATTCGTTGGATGCGCGAATCTTGATTAAACAACCTAACTTAAAAATGTACGCTATCAAGGGTCAAGGGAGAGCAAAACAAATAAAAGAACATTCCGGGACACCTAAGAACTCTCTATGATGTAGTCAATGTAAAACCTTCAGTATTAAATGGCGGAACGCACGTGCCAGTATCGCTTACGCCGCCCATATTTCATAACAACTGTTGATCAGTGGTTGATCAGGTTCAGAGTTCACCGGAAGCTACACCACACTGCCCACATATGTCGTGGAACGTGCCCAGAGATGCCGGTGTGTCCTACATTATTACCATCAAATTTCTTGTTTTTGGACTCTTTCTTCCTCGTTCGGTTACTGAGATAGACGCTCGACCAATGGCCTCTTTCAGCGCTACATACGCGCTTTTAGCAAGAACTTGCCTTTCTACTCCCCACTGGCTACTTGTGTACAGTCGTCCACAGGCTTAGCTGGAGCATCATATTCTACTGTAGCGTAGCATAGCGCGAACATTATGACGTAAAAAAATCAAACTAAAGTTTGAGAACGTGATTGCCACTTTTAAATTAGGACTCGGAGAAAATTTGTGACTTAATTACCTCACGCTAAGAGAGGACAAGAAGGTAGGTGCGGAAAGTGTTGCTCCAACAAAGACGATGGGCGAGTGTACTTACCGGGCTCACATTTCTGGCGTAGTACTCTATACGTGAGTGCAACACATCTTTATATGTCGAGAGCCACAACACTTTCACTAGGTTCATCTTTAGTCGTCTAGAATGACCCAGCTTTGGTGGTCCAGTACTGATCATAGAACACTTTTTCATACACTGTTAGATGGCGGCACACTTCTGGGATCTGCGGAAAGAACACTACGCAGACAGAGACAATGAGGGAGGGGTACCTTGGCGCTTAATGATGCTTCTGGGCCTCTACAGAATCTGTCATGCACACATCGCTTAGGTCCACTGCGACGTGTAATGCACGCCCGGCGCGGCAGTTTTTTTTTTTTTTTTTCAGGAAAGCACTACACAATTTGCAAAGAGGCAGAGAGCGCTACAGCCAGTTCTGATTGGTTGGACTTCGTTGAAACACAAACTGCAATTAGGTAATGATAAAAGGACAAAGCAAAGGGGGATTACGGCGAGCTGCTTAATGCATGTGCCTGTTGCATTTTGTTTTGTTTTGACTAGCTTCCTTTAGGTCGAAGCCAGGCAAAAAAGAAAAAAAATGTGGTGGTCCAGTATTTTGGTACTCGTTTGGCATTCGGGACGACTGTTGCTGAATCCCACTCGCGCGAAGTTGAATCATTTTCTTTTAAATTTTGTTCTTGCATGCGTCCAATCAAAATCGGTCGTCATTTCAAGATTTCAGTTACTTGTTCGTGATCTTTTGAGCAGTCCATTTTGTGTACCGCGCGTTGTCGTTTTTGTCCCCAAACATTCTATCACCTTGTGCACCATGGACGGCAGATTTTGAACAGCAACAATTTTAACTAATGCATTTGCATTGGAACGCACTGTAGAGGGGCTAAAGGTTCGTTTCCCAATACAGAAGAAAAAAATCTTAGTATTTTTTTTTAATAAACTCATTTTCGTTTCGTACCGCTCAATCGGGCCGATGCAATTATTTTCTTGTTTTTCAACGCAGCCATTTTTATTCATTCTTTTGTGTCTACATCTGTTTGGTCATATTCGCATTTGGCTAAGGGGTCCACTTGTTCAATCACGATTTCGTATTGTAGCTTTGCCAGCTTCCATCAATTCTTTCGTATCGGTATTGATTTGTATCTCTGTGGTTCAATGGGACGAACTGACCCACCCTGCTCACACCTCAGAACAGGGTCAAGGATTGCAGTACCAACCACTGAGAGCGTTATGCCTTTTTGTTTTGCAAACGGAATGGTTGTGCTCACAATTATTACCCACTAAAGACTACGCCATGCTACAAGTATAAAGAAATTTACCACCCCTTCCTAATGAAAGTTAGGAAAACCGCGAAAGCTTGCTAACATAAAAGCTCCGTCGTAAGTGGGTCAAAGACGTCGCTAAAAGTGCGTCCGTCCTTCTATGAAACGGCGTCCAATCGAGCCTCAAATTTCTGAAGACCCAAATCGCAAATGAAGAAAGAATGCAGGCGACAATTTGTCGTGCACTAAGTAAAGGAAACTATGGACAATCTAACTGTATACCATTTTACGACTTCTTCATGATCGATGCGTCTATTGCTTTAGCTAGAACAAGTCATTTTTCGCGACTTTCAAATAACTGTTTTGACTGAATGGAAGCTCGGTTTCACGAACGCGCCCTGTGTCAAGAGGTCTTTTCAGAGCTTTTAGATCGGTCAACTGGTCTGCAGGGAAATGCATTAGTTTATTTAACAGGATACCATCGGTTCAACATAAAAACGTTTTAATGAATAGCGTTGGTGGAAGACCCCACCATTGCGAGAAAAAAACATCATTTCCCAAGCCAAAGGCATTGCGTTTCTGAGAGATTACATTTTCAGTATTTTTAGACTGGTTTACACGAAGTTCGAACTCCTTCCCTGTTTACGACAAATCTCCAAGGGAAGAGCTCTAGAGGACAACCGTAACTATTGTAGGGCAAGCTTACGGTCTGGAAACTTAATGTAAGCCCAACAAGCTACCGCACTTCCCCTCGGAAGCTGGATCCACATCACTCAAGGTTATATCGCACACCAACAAGATTACATGTAACGCCTTCGCGAGCCACGCAGAACGCATGCAGACAGGTGTTTGACTAAAGGATTATTGGCCACAAACGAACGCCCGTTGCCATTTTCAAAAAGCAACTCAGTTGGTTCCCTTGATTGATGCAGGAAAAGTTATATTTCTGAGTAATCCAACACGTTTATGGACACGTTCAGCGCAGGCTCCGACGCGAGCTACCGCAGAAACGTCAAAAACCGCCAAAACATAATATCATTGACAACTGAATTATGATACTAGTAGTGCCATAAAATGACAGATCCATTTCGAAGATGCATGTACCACATTGAAAGAAGTGAGGCGAACTCGATTCTACACGAAACATTTATAGACGTTATTTGTGGTTACTGTTAGGGCCAAATTCGCGCTTCGTATTCAGTGTGGACATAATTTTATACGCCGTCTTAATTGGGAAAGCAAGGGTTGCACGTCCTGTTCAAGGCTCAGACGCAGACCAATTCCCGCTGCAGATACCCAATAACCTCGTGTTCATCATGCAGGAATTGCTCACTTTCAAGGCAACCGCCTCGCGACCACCGGCGCAAGTGTTTGCCTTCCAGACACATCCAGGATCCATTTTTCGTCATGTGGTCCCACGAGCAAAAAGCGCCGCATTGTGCTTTCGGGGTGTGTGCCGCAAAACCAGTTGAGCGGAACAACGTCCAGCCTATGCTTACGGCCACCATCAGCGGTGTAGATACTTTCCAGACGCTATAGCCACATTGGTCTTTCTTGGGAATTGACACCTCCAATGTTACTTTGAGCTCGGGAGCGTTCAGATTCCGCACGCGGTACGGCTCCGCGTCTCCCTTCAGGGGCAGTGCACGATGGATGTCCGTAACCACAATTCCACGTCCACAAGATACCGGCTGCCGTCATCGTCCGCCAACTGCTTGCAAAGAATGAGTTGTTCTTCTTGGGTAATTATGGTCGGATTGTTATTTGGCAAGAGGATGCGTACGATAGAAGTCCACAGCTGGAGGCGGTATCCGAGGGCAAGCAGCAGACGCCCAAAGAGGGAGTCCAGCTCGAAGCAGCAGCCCCCACTACCGCTCCTCATCACCTTGTGGAACACAGCTTCGGCGTGTAATAGTGCCGGTCGGCCCAATGATTGGTCGATATTCGTGAAAGGAACACGCTCCAGGTGAGCTTGGATTAGAGTGTCGAGGTTGCGTCTTGTGGGCTCAGTGGCGACGCCTACTTGAAGGAGCCTGAGGTACTCTTGGGCTTGAGAGGCGGAGAGCGACTCCATGGGGACTCACTCCAGCCCGGTGCGCATTCTTTCATGGATGAGGAGTAAGGACCAACATGACATTGAATACTCCCTGTCTCCATGTTATGATTGGGCACTTGTTGATCTGGCGAGGGGTTCAGGAACTTTCTTCAACCGCGTCGCTACAGCAATAGGGTCGCGTTAAGTGCATGCGTCGTGCGCCCTCGTCGAAATGGGGCATGGTACAGACACAAGTGTTGCCACGGATGCTATCATTCTAAAACGGAAAAGACTATAGTCGGTCGATGGCATTAACGGCAAGCGTTTTAGATGCGAAGCATCTCATTGTCGGGGCTATGTCCCTCCCTTGTTGTTGTTGTGCCGTCCACACCCCCACTGCGCATGCTCGGCTAGCTGAACGCCTGCTGGTGTCTTATCCTTTAATGGCTCTTGGAGCGACAGTGTTGCCGGTGTCTTTCCTGGGCCGCCACGAGACGAGCACGCTTCCCCTTAAGGGCTCCTGGAGCGACAGTGTTGCCGGTGTCTTCCTGGGCCGGCACGAGACGAGCACGCTTCACGCGCCTTCGACGTTTCATCATCGGCGGCGGCGGCGTGCGTCGGCGAGTCTCGGCGGGCCGTGATTACAAGCATCCAACAACCATCCGGGGAACGTGCATCGACCTCATCTTCAGCAACTTTAGGGTTCATCCACTACAACAGCCCTTGACTTTACATTTCGCAGACCATAAGACGGTCATATACAAAGCGGAACGGCAACCACAGCTCGACGTCACCTACGTTGAACATGATGATGATAATGCCTAAATAAAAACAAACTCACACCACGTATAACGTCTCTCTCTCTCTCTCTCTTCTCTTCTCTTTAATATCTGCAATCTCACTCTAACACCCCCCTCCAATAAAATTACACCATCTTCCCGTAGGATGCTTATGGTCGAGCCTGTCCCTCCCTTGTTGTTGCGCCGTCCACACTCCACTGCGCATGCGCGTTCTCTCCTCCATTCTCCTCCTCACATCCGTATAAACCAGGTGTTGCCACGCGCTGCGTGCTACTCCACTGCGCATGCGCGTCTCTCCTCCATTCTCCTCCTCACCTACCCACGCGTCTCCTTACTCTAACACCACACACCAACTCTACTCACACTACTTACTTCAACTTTACTTACACCAACCAACCCCCACTGCTGCTTCGCATCCTCCTCAGGGTTCCCCCATGAGAAGATGGTGTAATTTTTTTCATGGGTACAGAAAGGGTTAGTGCGACACGCTGCGGATTTCATGGAGTGTGTATCTACGCGACATCCGAACATCCTCGCTTCCAAATATCTTTGAGGCTTAACTTTATGCTGCCCGGAATTCTTACGAGGTTTGAGATTCTACCGAGGTTCACGCCATAACGTATTTAACGGTATTGAGGATTACGCGGCTGCACACGTTTCGCACGAAGATTGCATTCTCCCGGTACAGGTTTTCTTACCAGAGGGGAATATTTTATACAGTGATGCATGTCTGGATCTGAAAAAGTGTATCTCTTTACGTGCGTACTATCCGCATTAATCAGCCTAGCCATCGTTGCTACGAACTTCTCCCAAACAGCGAGAGGACCTCAATGAGGTGAAGGAGTGTAGCACGTCAAAGCAATGACGTCACTTTGGTCCTACTGAATGACAGTAACAGATAATGTGTGTATACTACATGTCACAAATTGTTCTCAGTGCGGCGAAAGCTAGGCATATTTCGGCCAATAAGGAAGATGAGCTTCTCTGCATTGTGTTAGTACGTGCCGTATTGAAACCGCGGCAGAATCGAATGCACGCCTGCATCGCCAGATTGCGTCACTCTAAACGAATACGGGTTCGAATACGGACGAGCTAAAATCAGAGGTGTTTTCAATACTTAAACATTCTATGACGAATATACACCTCCTAAAAAGTGTGGCACCTTGTATCGACTCAATAAAAGCACACTTATCAGGTTGGTCGTCGTGCGAGAGTTGCAAGTTATTCACGCAACAGTCTGTTGGTTTCTTTTGGCAAAGGTTTACTGGCTGAGCGTTTCAAGATCTTTTTATCGTTATACCATTCCCCGCTCTTATACACCTTTACCACCGATAGCCACATCTGATATTGATGAGAGAAGGGGCTTGTTGCGTGATGATAGTTGACATATTATTGAATCTTGATTGATTAGTTTGATTGAAGGGTTTAACGCGCCGCCGCAACGCAGGCGATGAGGCGCGCCGCAGTGGAGGGCTACGGATTAATTTTGACCCACCTGGGGATCTTTAACCTGCCCGAAATCTCGTACACACGGGCGTTTTTGCTTTTCGCCTCCATAGAAAAGCGGCCGCCCACGGCCGGAATTGAACCCGCGACGTCGTGCTCAGCAGCGCAACGCCTTAGCCACTGAGCCACGGCGGCGGGTATTTTCCACATCTGAGTGGCAGTCAGTTTATATTCAAGCACTAAACGCTATATACTGCAAGCTTGCTTATCGAATTCTGCAAAAATATACAAGACTAGTGTGCACAGTCATTACTAAGTCTTGCTAGGTCATACAAGAACAAGATTCTTTGTGAAAGCCTTGTGCAAGCAGTCTTATTTTTCAGGTGGAAAATGCACAGCAGTTTTCTTTCTTTGCTGTCACAATGATTTCACTCAGAGAAATGCCTTTGTATGGCTGGAATTGTTATTTTAATGCGTTTTATTTAAGATTGTGAGTTTTCATTCATATTTTTTGAAGAAGAGTGCTGAAATCAGAGGAGATAATTTAATCTGCGTCCATTTGTTTGGATAACGTTTCGAACGTGTCACCCGTATTTACTTTCACCTGTTTGTACACTAGCTCTATCCTTACTGCTTTTATTTGTGTAACCTCCTGTGTAATCTTTATTTAGTCACAAAAAAGGCGCTTGTTTCGATCAGAAAAGAAAAAGCCGGATCTGGAATCGCATGGAATAAATACTACAAACCTACAAAGCTACAAAGCTGCAAATTGCCGCCACGTACTGCCTAAACCCGGTACTACCGTACGTAAACAAATATCTCCGTCTGTACCAATGCGTGATTTAAAAACGGCATGCAGGAACAGGAAAGGCTGTGTTTTATGGTTGTGCTAGCTGGGGACAAGTTTTTAAATGCCTCTTTGCATTTTAAGTATAACTAAAACCATAGTGCCGCGCAGCTTACTGCAAAGTTTGCCAGCATTCCTTCTGGCAACCTAAGTAAGACTGTTAGATTCAAAAACTGCTCTTGTAAACGTTCTAAAGCCCTATCAGGGAAACCGTTCGGTTCAAGGTGTTACAGGTGATCCTCTTCCATTTTCCTACAGAGAGGTATGCGCTACAAAAATCGGTTGTCTGTCCCTTTAAAGCGAAGACTTCAAGCGCCCATTCTTCAAAAAAAACAGTAAGTTGTGGTTGTGTTTTGTTGTCCGGCCTAGAAAATGGCCGCCGCTGGAAAAGAGAAAACCAGACACACTTAGTTCGCATCTGGATTTAGAACCCGGGTGTCCAGAGAAGGGGCACCAGTGCTTTACCACCTGGCTATTTCGCGGGTTCCTAGCGGAGGAACAAAGGTTAATCTACTAGGTTGCCCCGTGCCTTGTGACACGTGAACGTGACGGCAGGGAGTAGAACAGCAGCACCCCAGCCGCACTGAACTCTGATCCTGGGAAGCTGTGGCATGTGTCACCAGTATGCTCGTTGATTATTTCACCAACAGACGAAAAACGAAACTGAAAAGCTCGCACCCGTTGCAGCAGCAGTAAAGGATCCGGTCGAGGTAATTCGCGTCATGGGCAAAGGAACGAAACGAAAGAAAGAGGCAAAAACGCTATGGAACAGTAAAGAAGTATGCGATAAGTATCACCGGGATCCGCGTTCATGGGACGTAAGCCGACATATTATACATGTGCTACACGGCTGGTTCAAAGGCCTTCCGGAGGCGGTTAGACCAATTTCATCTACTGCACCATTGTGCTTGATATAGGGCACACTTTTAGGTGCGCGTTCAACTGCCCGATTTCAAGTTGGCGCCGTAGCACAGGCATTAGTGCCGCGAAAGTTTGCCTCCTACCACTTTGCTTATTTTTAAAGCGAAGCTTTCTATGTTCGACTGATGGCGGCATTGCTCTGAAGCCACTTCTTCAAAGCCAACTTTATTGACGATGATGATCATAGTGAAGGATGCTTGAAACGCGAAGCCTCTCGGGTCGAAAGCGTAATATCTTCAAAGGTCCACAGTTAAAGTCCGAAGCCTAATTCGTTCCGCCCCAAAACGCCTGCAGGAAATCCAACTTACACAACGGGTTTCCAGAAAGGCACATCAAGCACCTAAAGAAAAGAACTCTTCCCGCGGTCGGAATCAAATCAGGAATCGCTGGCGTTACGAAGCGGTGTCTATCTTATTGCACATCCCGACACGGTCGGAGCGTTTGAATTTTCGACATTGATTAGGAGACTGCGGTTGCACGAAAAAAGCGTCTTATCTTACAAAAGGGGCTTTCTATTTCATTCCTCCACTGGTTTATTTTTTATTCGCCTTGCCTAATCCTTCGAAGGTACACTACCAAAGCGGGGAGAGAGAGCTACGACGGTGACATTTTTCCCTTCTTCCCTAATTCCACAGATAGCATACCACTTTTTAACAACCCCTTCGCCAAAAACCCCTTGCACATTACAGTACGCGGCTGTGGCGTCGCATTTCGGCGGCGAAGGTACAACGATCAACAGCGGTGACAGCGGCAAGGAATAGGCATTGCATTGTCCGCCAAGTTGACATTCTCCTCAGTTCTCCCGTTCTCACGTCTGCATATTTATACCACCCGCGTGACGCTTTCTTAGCGCTCACACGACGGCCAAACCCAACCGAGCCCGTAAACGCCTTTTTTTCCTGCTATCGTTCTCGTGTTCTCTGTGCCTCACGGGGATGTTCACCGTCCTCATACTTCCCGAGATGCGGGTTTCTCGTGTAGTGAGGACAAAGGCGCAGCGTAGAAGGCTGTGCTACCGGAAGGAGGTCACCCTCACGGTTGTATGCACGAGCTCTTGGGAGTGGACACAGCGACGCGGGAGTGTCCCCGGTGGACTTCAACGCGTCTTTTCTCTCCATCCCTCACTTCCCCAATGCTTTATCTTTCGTACCGTTCCGGTTTCTTGCGCCTTTTTTTCTTTTCTTCCGTCTCTGCTTGTCAGCTCCCGCGCTAGAAGCGAACGTGGTCCCTTAGGAAGAAACTACGCTCCCGCGTCTTGCAAGCAAGACGGACGATTGCATTAGGGAAGCCCGCAGTGGTCCTCTTTTGCTTACCGCCAGCGGAGCCTTTTCTCCCTTGGAATAGACTCTGGATGCGGCGTACTGGGACAATGGGACGTCGATGAAAGGCAGGGAACCTGCGAGGATGGCTTCGTCAGTGGCAGAGGTGCACAGTAAATGAAAACGCGCCGGATGGTGGTTGCACTAAGGGGATTTCCGGGTAAATCCTCCAGCAGCACAAAGTTTACTCAGTAGTGCGGGGTGTATAAAACAGTATACAGATAAACGCTCCTCTAGCCAAGTGACGGTGTAAATACGCTGTAATATCAAAACATTGCTCCGAACGAGAACGGAGTTAAGGGCATAACCTCCAAGAAACTCCGGCTGGGGATATTCATGCCCGGAAAAGCCTCATCTTTAAGCGGGGATTAAAAAACAAACCTCTCGCGAGATCTCGGCGCAAACGAGAGGGAAGCCGTCAAAATGGCCGCTGTGGACGTGCAGGAAGACAACGAGCTCTGATATAAAAAACGTGGACTGTCATGTGCATTACCCAAAACGCGGTGACCTTGCCACTTGAAAGGCATGCAAGAGAAAATGTAACAGCAAGATCCCCAAAAACTGTTCCCAGAACGTTGTGTGGTGGAGGCGTTCAGACTTGACCGTGATGGAATGTGGTGTTGTGTGCGTGCAGGACCACGAGCAGGATGCAAAAACCAGGGCGGGACTCGTGGACGCACAAAAATGTTGCTCTGTGACTGCAACGAACCTTCCTGCACAGGGACGTGAATGTCGAAAACGGTAGGCACGCTTTATGGCCTATACTTCGCATTTCTGAACGCGCATACTCGATAATATGAGCTAATGCCATTATGTTTTTCAGAGCCTGGAGTTTCATTTTTGATTTTGAAATGCAAACCGTCGCCGATGTAGTGGTGTGAAATTGAACATGTTAATGTCTCGCTGGAATCATTTGCTAAAAACAACCCCCCCCCCCCCGTCTAATCCCCTAATTTTTCATAAGCAATATTCTAGAAGTTGCACTTTCTTCAACTACAAAGAAGTCAGTCAAGTAATAGGCTAGTCTTATGCACAGCCCCAATGTTTGCAGGGTTCAGGTTACATTGTTTTGTTTGTAAAGAGCACATCATGTTGCAACGTACCTATATATTTTTATTTATTGTTATTTGTTTTCTTGGCCTAAAGACCTCCCCCTGTATATCCTCGAGTTCCTAGTGCCAGAAAAGCTCTAAATGCACCACAACCACGCCGCGAAAGTGTTGCTTCAACACTTCCGCAGGCGTCACCACGCCTTCTTCGCCGCCCCATCACACACCGAGAGAAAATTGTTCCATCGTTTCTGGGAACGGTCGCCAACGTCATACCCGTGCACACTGAGGACAACCACTCGCCCCCCGAAGATTAGGAAAGGGATTAGAAGAAGGAGGGATACACGCCAACATAGCATGTCGACTGGGACCGAAAATGTTCACTTTACGCAAGTTCTAAGACACATTATAATGTCGTCATCTAGTTTACTTTCTCACAGTTAAATTTCTTCCTTTTCCGCCATTGAGACTTTTTACATTTTTGTCATCTCGGAATGCTTGCTTACTTTGTTATCTTTTGGTGACTCCTGGTATTTTTTCACAGGGGACATCGTATGCGGGTGGCGTGGCTTATTCCGTTGACGTTATTTCCAGAGTACCTAGTCGTGCCATTCGTATGAACTTTGCTACAAGGTTGGTGTTAGTAATAGTGGTCGCAGTATGGTGCTGATTTCTTATGAGAGAGAGAGAGAGAGGAGAGAGAGAGAGAGAGAGAGAGAAGAGAAACTTTAATCACAGTTGAAGTGAGCATATTTGTGGTCGGGGTCTTCAGTCCAAGACTCCGTTGGTACGACCGGCTGTCTTCGCCCTTTCCGCTAGCAAAAGCTGCGTTTCAGGAGAGGAGCTGGCCAGCGTACTCTCCCACTGCTCGCGTGAGGGGTTGGGGATGGGGGAAGATCTGGGTTCAGTTGACATTCCCCAGACAATATGGTACAGCGTGCCTGGTGCTTGGCAGTGAGTACATAGGGGATCGTAAAGAGTAGGGTGGATGGCGTTGTAGTCGTGTTGGGTGGGGGTAGGTATTAGTCTGTAGTTGTCTCAGGATGACTCCTGTTCTTTCGTGGCCTGATCGGTGACTGGGGGATAGAGTTGTCCTCGCTAGTCGATAATGTTGGGTGATGTCGGCGTATGTGAGGAGCGGTTGCCAGGTTCGCTCCGACTCTTCTTGCGGTGCCCGGTGGGCGAGTTCTCGGGCCAGGGACGTGTGCCGTCTGGTTGCCGCGAAGAGCAGAGTGGGCCGGGGTCCAAATGATTGTGACCTGCTTCTGCGGTGGCCGTTGAAGGAGAACCCCGAAGCGCTTGTCTTGAAAACCCTACCTGCTTGGTATGCTCGGCAGGCGGCTTGGCTGTCCGTAATAATTACGCTAGGCCTTTGTCTGGGAGAGGGCAAGGGCGATAGCCGTCTCTTCAGCCTGCTGGGTGTTCGACGACCGAGCGTCAGACTGGAAAGGAGGTCGGTTGTGGAGGTAACGGCCGCCGATCTTACCCGTACCTCGCGTATTCCGCCGCGTCTGTATATACGACGTAGTCTTGTCCTCCGTACTGTTTTTCTAGCGCAGTTGCCTCTTGCTAGGCGTCTTCCCTCATGATGTTGAGGGGCCATGTTCCGGGGTATTGGACGGACAAGAATTCTGGTCCTTAGTTCAGGCGGGATGTCCACTGCGTTTTCCGTGATGTGCGGCGCCGTGTAACCAAGCGTAGCTAGCGTTTCCCTACCCGTTGGGCTTGCTCCGAGTCCTACTTTCTGCGCCGTTAGGTGGGCCTCCATGAGCTCTTCGATGGTGTTGTGCAGTCCCAAAGCCGTGAGTCGTACTGTAGAGGTGCTTGGAGGAAGTGCCAGGGCTTGTTTATATGCCTTTCTAAGAAGGACGTCTAGCTTTTCGCGCTCCGATGTCCCACAAACCGCATAAGGAGCCACGTAAACGATTCTGGATGACGACGAAGGCCTGCACAAGACGGACCATGTCGTTTTCTTTTAGTCCATGGCTCCTGTCGCCACCCCTACGCAGCATCCGAAATAATTTGAGCCGTGGTTTCTTGGAGCCTGTTGAGAAGCAGGGTGTTTTTTGCAGTTTTCCTGGTACGTCATCCCTAATATCTGATTGAGGGTTTCGGTTTGATGAGTACGCCATCGAGCCAAATTTTGATGTCTGAAACGTCCCTGCGGCATTTTTGTACTATTATAAGTTCCGACTTCTGCGGGGCACAAGTTAAACCACATCGGCTGGCGTAGGTGCGGACGACGTCCGCTGCCATTTGTAGGCTGTCTTGCATAACGCCGGGAGAGCCTTTGGCAATCCAGATCGTTATATCGTCCGCATACAGGGCATGCTAATGTTGGGGATTTTCTCTAATTGTCGGGGAAGGCCTATCATGGCTATGTTGAAAAGTAGAGGCGATAGCACTGCCCCTTGTGGTGTACCACGACTGCCACACTTTATGGGAGGACGACTGGATGTCGCCAATCTTAATGATCGCAGTCCTATCAGACAGAAAATTCTTGATGAAGGTAGTACGTCTTTTCCCCGCAACCCAGGTTGCCAAGATTTGTGAGGATTGCTTCGTGCGTTACATTGTCGAACGCACCCTTCAAGTCTAAAGCCAGGATCGCTTTGGTGTGGTGCGACTGGCTGCCTCAAATATGTCCTTCTTCAGCTGCAGTAGTACGTCATGAGCTGAGAGGTGCGGGCGGAACCCGAACATCGAATGAGGTATTTTGTCCGTCGTTTCAAGAAACGTTTAAGCACGGTTAAGAACGACGTGTTCTATAAGATTTCTGATGCGCGAATTGAGTGAGATGGGGCGAAGATTATCCGTGCAGGTGTTTTGCCTGGTTTTGGAAGGAGACGAATCTCTGCTTCTTTCCAGGCCGGTGGCACCACCCCCTTCTCCCAACACTCGTTCATGTAGGTAGTCAAAGCCTCCACGGAGCCGTCATCCAGGTTGCTTTAGGGCCTTGTTCGACACGCGGTCCATGCCAGGGGACGTGTTCCGGCGGATCTTCAGCCAAAGCCGCCCTCAATTCAGCTGATGTTATTGGGCTATCGAGATCTGAATTGGGGCGTCCCCCGTACTCTGGCAAGTGCACCCTTGATGCAGGCAGAAAATATCTTGCGTGTAGCTCCCGTAAGAGGTCTTCTTGCGTGCCAGGAAATTGGTGAATGATGGCTTGCATTCGTCTTACTTGTTTCACTCCGACTTTTAGTACGGTCGATTAGGTAGCGGAGGATGTTTCCACGTCTTGGATGTACTTAGTCTTCCTTGAAGAGCATCGCACATCTGAAGCCAGTTCTGCCTACAGAGCTCGGCCGCGTACGCTGACGCCTCTTTGTTGAGCAAAGATATTCGTTTGCGGAGTCTCTTGTTGTGCCTTTGCACCTTCCATCTGCGAAGAAGGCTGCGCCTTGCCTCCCATAAATGTAAGGCAGGGGTGGGTCGAGACCGCTGGAATGTCATCGGAGAGGCCTGAGTTCTTCGTGTAGTGCGTGATTTCTTCCACAAGTGTCTTCGCCCAGTGACTTATGTCTTCTATCTTTTCTTCTGTTTACCTCTTCTATGGGAGCGTAGTGCTTGCCATCAGTAAGTTTTGCTACACCCGATGACCCTACGGAACGGAGGCCCTGGGATTTTCGTCTATAGTATCATATGATCACTCCCGAGGTTGTCCTCCGCAATTGTTCCAGGTGCATTTGGGGCGTGTGCAATGAGCGTACGGTCAGGGGCTAGTATCCCGGGCTGTGCTCGTGCCTATACGAGTTGGGGCACTTGGCTATGTGAGGAGAGTGAGGTTTTCCTCATCTATTATTTTCGACAGTTCTTTGCCCCGTTTGTTGACGTACGTGTATCCCCATTCAGAGTGAGCAGCGTTAAAGTCACCCCCACAACGATGAATGGGTTGAAACCGCCAGGCACTTTGCTTGTCGGATCATGTCTGCCAATCCCGGCGCTTTGTTTTTGGGGCGACAATAAATGTTAAGGATGAACAGACTGCTCGTACATTTGAGTTTTCTGCGAAACCAGCTCTGTAAGGACGCAATCATGGGGTTACTAGAGAGCTGGTGGTGGATGGCAGTAATGTTTTTCTTAATTAAAGTGCACACGTCTCTGCCTTCTTTCGTTGTCTGTGTAATATAGCCCGGGAGCTTGGCAACCACCGTTAATTTTTGAATCGCTATTACGTCGGGGGTTCTTGTGGATGAGCAATATGCTGTTGAAGGTCACCTTTCTTATTTTTGAATCCCCTGCAATTCCACTGCCAAACGACAGTGGGACAGCACGCATTATATTTTGCACTAGTGGTCATTATGGTTGATGGGGAGGTCAGTAGTCGTGTCATTTAATACCGGGCGATGATATGGCTTCTCTTTGCGCGCAAGACGGCCAGGGAGGGTTGTAGTCTGTGTTTCGAGACTCTCCACTCTATGTTGAGTATTCTGAACCTGCGCCGAAAGCTGATTAAGTTGGGAGGCGATGGCTTGGAGTTGGGTTAGTATCGGGGCTGTAACATCACCAAGGCTGGCATTTAATGTTTCTCTGGTGACATACTGGGGGTTTGTCTCCATGGTGTCTTCTTCTTGGTTCTCTATTTTGCGTTTCTTTTCGATTATTGGCTGTTGGTCTGGTGGGGGGTGTTTTTTCTTCAGAAGTTACCTCTCTGACTGCAGAGATGGATTGTGTAAGAGTGTTAATGGTCTTAATCTGTTCTGCCATGAACTTCTTGAGCGTTTGTATTTCTGTCCTTAGTGTTTGAATTTCTGCCTGGAGCTTGTTACACTTGATACATTGCTGAGAAGGGATGGGGGGCGAGCAGCGGGAGAGATAACTGAAGCCCAGCTCACCTGGTTGTGCTTCTCTCCTTTCGCTTGCTGCTTGGCCGGTGGCTTGGATTTGGAGCGGGATCGGGACTCTGACCGAGATCGAGACCTCAACTGGAGCTGCAGCTGGATGAGTTCTTGAAATGAACCGTTGATTTGACTCCTGTTTTACATGAATCACATAGTTTAAACAGGCGCAGATCAAACTTTCGTTTTACATTGTCCAGTCATTTGCTTTGGAATATGCACTAATGAGTGATGAGAGTAGGTTCTTATGTGAGGGGCCTATTTGTAGCTGCATATAAAATATTTTGGGGGCTTCAACAAGCCCAAGCTACTACGGCTATGAGGTGCGCTGTGATGGAGGGATTTTGACCACCTCGGGTAGTTAGCCGGCGCGTAAATATGAACACAGGAGCATTTTTCTTTTCCGTGTCCATCAGAAAAGCGCCCACCATGACCAGGATCGAAGAATCATCCTTGGGCTCAGCCCACAACGCCACTGAGCCTTTGCGCGGGTGCTAGCGGCACATATTTTCTACCATATTTCATGCGTTCCAGTAATTAATCTTCTATTGGACTTGCTATCATTTATTTCTCGATGTAGCTCCGTCTCTATCATCGTATTTATTTGTGTTGCACTGATATGTTTGAGTATAAGGTAATTTATTCTTGAACGTAGGCAGCTTGTTCTACTGTCCAATTGAAGGGACCCTAACTGGGTCGATAAATAAATATCTCTTCCGATCTTTACAAGTCTCCAGTAAATTTCTTATGGGCTCACTGCAAGTCTCCATACTGGCCCGCTCATCAGGGTTGTTATTAACACAAAATACTCCACTAGACACTCCAAAACACTCTTTCCGTGGCTGAGCTCTGGGTAAAATAAATTCTCCGCCGAGCGCGTAAATACACCCTCTTTCAGAGGGGTTCCGATACACAGGACATACTCCGCTAAACGCCCGAAAAAACTCTTCTTGAAATAGCAAGAATTCGCAGCAAAAATGCTCCACTAAATGCCTGAAAGTACTCTATCCTTTAGGGTAATATATAAAGTACTCCCTTTTAGCGGAGTAAATAAAACACTTTATAAAGAATGCGCTAGATGTCAAGATATTTACTCAATATCCGGAGTATTTGCGTTTAGACTGTGAGGTGATGGCGGGGAATCTTGGATGGATAAATAATCGGCGAGTGGCAAGAAGGGAAAGGGGTGGAGAAGAGTAGATGCGTCTATTTGGAAGCTTGAAGAGCTCAGGAACCCACTGTGGTTTAGAAGCTTCCAAGAATTATGCGACCGAAATGCCGTTGGGGAGTTCTCAAGAAACAGCGGAAACTTTACCATCCTTTCCGAAAAAAAGTTGAGAGAAGCGCGAATTCTATACGTGTGTCCAGCCTTCACTGAAACGGCGTCCAATCGATCGTTACACCTACAAAGGCCAAATTTAAAACGAAGAACGAACCCATTCGGCCATTTTTCGCGCCCCAAGTAAACGCATATACGAAACACCTAGGTACATATCGACACGCGGGCTATTGAGATAAGGTTATACTGTTGTACTCCTTCATGATTTATGCGTGTATTGTCTGCTTACATATAACCGGGCTTTTCTGGAGATTTTCAAGTAACCGTTTTCACACAATGGAAGCCCTGGTTTTACTCGCGCCGTGTGTACAGAGACCTTGCTAGTTGTGAAACCTTCTTTAGCGGCAAAAATTGAGCTTCTTGCGAGGGACTCTTTATCCTTGGTTTGCGTGCTATTATGAAAAAAAACCGACCAAGTTGAGTGTATATGTGCCGGCGCAACGCCGGGCTCGGAGGCGTTCCGTAGTGCCGACATGTAAATGCGGGGATACTTAACGTGCCCTTAAATCTCAACCCACCGAAGGGTTGTTTACTTCTCCTAAAGAAAAGCAGCCGCCATGACCGATGACGACGACGATGACGACGATGATGCTGATGGTGGTGGTGGTGGTGGATTATGGTGATTGCAGCAGTAATAGTGCCTTGTCCAGTGGTGATGCTATGCCAGACCCCCTGCCACGCTATTTCGTCCTAACGTAACCGGTTCGTGCGTTTTTTGCGGGGGCTTATCTGTATACTCGGGTACACCTTAAGAACGGCAACGGATGTTGCCGCTGTGCTTCATCACTGCAGCCGGATTTTACTCCGTGCGGCGCAAGTAGTGTGTCGATAGGAATATTTTGAACGTGGTACAAGCGACGACAACAAACTGTATGAGAAAAGGAGAACGATATCAAGCATCCATAGCTTTCTCCTATCAAAAAGTGTGCGCCCGTTGACGTTCGGGTCCGTCGTTTAGGCGTAGTGATAGCGTACATGAGCTATTGCCGTGCTTAACTTGTCCCCGAGTATAGAACTCTCTGCGACTGAACTGGGAACATTCAATGTTACCGCAGGCGTAGGTACCTTAGGAAGTTAGGTTGATTGATTATAAGTTTTAACGCACCGACGCAACGCAGGCGATGAGGCGCGCCATAGTGGAGGGCTCGTAGTGGAGGGCCCCGGATTAATTTTGACCTCTGGGGATCTTTAACGTGCGCCGAAATCTCGTACACATGAGCGTTTTCGCTTTTCTCCTCCATCTCAAAAGCGGCCGCAGCGGCCGGAAATCGCACCCGTGTCCCCGTGCTTCTTAGGATCTTGGGGTACATATATATTTGGGGTCATTGTAATGTAGTACATCAATGTTTCCGTAGCGGCAATCAAAACTACAGTCAGACCAACACAAATGATCAGCAGTTGCTTTCCGTGTTTTCGTTACCATATGAAGCAAAAGAAGTCTAAGTAGCATAGGCAATAGAGCCGACCAAAGGAAATAAACTCAGAAACCCTTTTTTGCCCAAAACATAAATTATGGCAAATTAGAGTGAATGACTAAGTACAAATTATACAGTTGTCAGATTGTTATAGTAGTAATTAGGGAGGTGACAGAACCTCTGGTTTGCCTTCAAATCACGATAATATTAAGGACTAAATGTGATTGATTGGTTATGGGTCCTTAACGCGCCGAGGCTATACCTGGGCTATGCGGCGCGCCGTAGTGGAAGGTGCAGGATTAGTTTTGACAACCTGTGTACCTTTAACGGGTGCCAAAAAAAAAAAGGCAGAGACAGATACTTTGCGTTGTGAAAGTGGCTGTGATATTATATCGATTTTGTTTCTGGGAGTGAAGTCAAATCCGTGACGAACTTGCCCGATTTAATCTTCCGTCGCATGAAGCTCGTCGTTTTTCCACTCAGTCACTCTGATTTTACATGGGCCGTTTTTATCAACGACACCCTTTGGTTGTTTGCTACACGCTCCTTCTCAACTCGAATGCACCACGGTGAACGTTGATGTTTATTTCTTTTCCTTGTGCTTAACAACTACCTTGGTATATAAAGCAAATAAAACCAGTGAAACAAATCGCTACACTTAAGAACACACACAACGACTGCCACTGGCTGTCCAGTCACTGCCCTTGTGTCTTTCTTGGGCTACTTAAATGCGGAAATGTTGTCTGTATGTCTCCCGTGATTCATCCACCCGGCGAAAAGTTAAAACAATTTCTGAACAAGAGGTTCAAAAAGGCAAAACATTTCCAAAAAACTGAATCTTGTGGCGATGTTCATACTTAACTCTGTTGACCAAAATGAAAGCATTAGGCATATGTGAGGCAAAACATCCATGTATAAGTGACATTTACAATTAAAAATACGCCTTGAAAGAATGATTTTACCCATAAATACAAGAGCTCTCGCGCGCGACACTAGAACTCCTGACGGCATTCTAAATATTCTGTCCAACAGTAGCAAAAGGTTCCAAAACATGGCGCGCGATCAGTGCAACGCGCTTATTTTTAAATTTGACTGTGGCAAACCCCCACCGTATTTATCGTTGGAGGGGCAAGGCGGGAGGGGAAAAGCGTCACAGTTGGGGGGAAGGGGTTAAACTGATGCATTTACGTGGCAACGGCGGTACAACATTATCGTCTTTCGACAATATTTGCAGCGAATTTAAGCAGATACGCAGCCAATTTTTCCAACTGGTTTTATTTATTTTAGTCAACTTCATTCAACAGGCCTACCTTTCCCCGTCTGTTACGTGGGAGTGGCTTCTCAATGCCGATGAGCAATATCGATTGAGTCGGGCTACCTACATTAGGTTGCCCTCCTTGGTAGATGGAAGCTACTCGTCCCAGGATCATGTCGATACCTACACTCACGTAAGTACACACATACGCGAATGGATCCACAGCGCGTGCACAAACGCAAACAGAGGCAGGCAGATGGGACCGCCCATGGTCATTCTCTAATCAGACAAAGGCTATTGGCGTAAGCAGCAAGGAATGGAACCCGAGCCTTCGGCGAATGAAGACAGGGAGGGACTGCACTTGGACAGAAGAGGCGTCCTAGGCGCAAGCATAAATGGAGAGAAAAAAGACATGACAAATTGAAGAAATCAGAGGGGTGAACGCACTCTAGAGGCATTGAGTAGCTTCCACAGAAGCTCTCATCCCACCACTCCACTCTCTAGCCATCTAATCCCTCAATCCTTTATTTCATACATCCGTCAGCGGTCCGACCGACTTCCGAAGGAGCAAAATCTGAGCGGCTGCGCCCAGGAGTGTGTGAGTTAGCCCCCGAGCCACCAAGTATACATACTGCCTTTTTGCGCTCTTTCTTTGTTTTTCTTCTTTCCACTTGTGCCCAATTGATGCCCCGAGCACCCTTCATTGTCCTTCTGTCCGTTCATCCCCCGGGCGACTGGCCTTACCAGATTCACTCGGAAGAGGAGAAGCGACGAACATGCGGTCGATAAAATCAACAATGCAGCCCAGGAGGTTGGCGTGTCCTTCCACCGGCGCGGTTGTTTGCCTTCCCTAGTGCCGTAGCTTGGCCTGGAGGGCTCTCACAAAAGTTGCACTTGAAGGGAGAGTTGGGTGGAAGGTTCTGGAGACCACGCCAATATTAAACTGCCCCCGTTTCTATATATAGTTCAACTCTTAAGCGGCTGTTGGCGCGTTTGGCGTCAGTGTAACCGAGCGGACGATCTATTGGCACAGGGGAGGGTGAAGGAGAGAGAGTGTGAGAAGACGGGGAGAGCGAACGGCAGGAATAGCGAAGACAGCGCATGACGGAAAGTGCAGGAGGAGGAAAGTAGCGAATGAGAAAAACGGAGCCCTGCACGAAGAACTTAGGTCTCTCTGTCTGCAGTGGCTGAGAGGAGGCGTTGGTACCCTCCTCCCTCGTCCGCTTTGTCGGCTGTCTGCCCTTTCTGCGGTGCGGACTCCGTTCTGAACTTGCGTTACCTTATATGGAGGTGCCGTGCCTCTCCAAACGGTGCGATACCTTCATTCAGAAATTGACCAGAACGCCTTCAGAGCAAGATCACATCGACGCGTACGGAGAACGGACCCTCCCGATCTTGAGTCTGCTGCGAACTACGCAATTGGGAGTGGCCATGTTCCAGGCAGTGATGTGTGTGCTCCTACTACATGCGCCACGACACAGATGTAAAAAGGAGGATTACAACTGTGACTTGAACGCTGAAGAGTAATATTGGCACAACAAATTTTAATTTTTTATTCGCTTTACCATGACACAATTTCCAGCCGGGGCCTATCGCCGCCTTTTCATTCATTCATTCATTCATTCATTCATGCATTCATTCATTCATATCATTCATAATCCCTCCCTTCTCTGTTCATTCTACCCCCTAAGCCAACCGTTTAACCAAGACCTTACCGTCTCTACCAGGGGCACTGCACAGGAAGCCCGGTAAGGTCTGCTGTACACAGTATAGCGTAGTGCGAAAACGGCCCAGACTGCCGCGAATACATTTTTAAGGGCTGAGGCCTGTCGGCGTCTCCTGCGTCTCATGTAGTCACGGTACTAAAACGTCGGGACACTCGTGCTCCGACGCCTCGCGCTAGAACGTAGCGCATACTAAAAGGACACACCGGGACACTCGTTTTCCAACGCCTCGAGCTCGAGCACATGCTGCGGCGCGTGACACGAAGACAACTGCGGCCAGTCTATCTCTCATTTATTTGCTTGAATCCAGCTCAACGCAGGAAAGGGTGCCACCGCCTCAGCAAGGGTGCGATTGCTCCTCCCACCGGTGCTTCTCCGGCACCCAATCAACGTGCGCCGTGTGGGAAGAGGCAGACTTACAATCTTTTACTACACTTCTACACTGCGTATTTCGCTCCTCCACAGGTTTCACGTTAGTGGAGATGGCCCGGTTGTTTGTGTGTGTGTGTGTGTGTTGGACGCTGCACTTGAACGGTGTACAATCAGTTGTTCTTTGAGGAGTTGGAAGTGAAGGAACTCGTAGGATCCATAGGATGTTTAAGCAGAAGTTACTCAGCCAGTTTTGCTTTTTGTTGTAGTTGCTTTTGGTTTCAGGCTCACCTTCCGCCATTTCAGCATCTGAGGACGACGTATCGTGCACTTGGCCAGAGCCACGCACGCTGTACTTCAAGCCGGAAAACAGCTGGCATAGCAACCTCCATTTCGTCTCCACGAGGAATGAAATAAAGGTCACGGAGATCAGTTCCTATACTCCTCCATTAGTAGGGCAACCTGAGGTGGTTCTATCATGTAGCAGCGCGCAACTGCTGCATGTATTGTAACCGCGTTTTATTGACCTCTGTTGAAGCTTGCCATGGATCAAGGGGCATTTTATTGTGCAATTTTGTGACAGTGCTGCTTCTTTACGGTTAACCAACATAAATCGACGGCAAATCATTCAAAAGTGCACTATTTAGCATAGTAACCTTGCGTGGATCTTGGAAATGACAAGAATTACGACGCCATATTATTGAAAGAATTTCAGTGGGTATAATACATGCCTTTGCTCTACGCTCAATAGGTTATACATTAACCAAAGCACATTTTGTGGTGCTTCGATATATAAACGAAAGCTTATAAAGTGTGACATCCGAGAGAGTCCCGGTAGCTGCTGTCCTGAATCCCGCGTGGTGATCACACCTCGAGCTTCATTAAACATGGCCGCCAGACGAGCGCGCATGCCGTGTGAAGGCTTTGATTCCCTCCATCGGTTCTGCGCTGCTCGCTGACACGTATTCGCGTACCTCACAGCGTCGCGCGCTACGCGATCGGGCAATGTTGCAGGCCGACTCGTTAATCTGAACGGGGTAAGGGTCAACAACTAGTATTTGGATGAGGAGGACTTGGTGAAAGCGACAGTAAAGCGAGAGCCCGTTTTATTGACCCACCCCAAGATAGACAGGCCTCTAGTAGCATCGGTGGTTCGACCACCCAGGCCACAGAGAGAATAACGTCGCTGAGAAAACAGATCAAAAATTAATTTGTTGCAAAGCTAGAAGAACGACACGAAGTCGCGACATCAGTATACCTAAAAACAAGCTCAAGCGGCATTGCAATCTCGGTACTGTTTTAACGCAACTGCGACGTCTCCTGGCTGAAGCTTGACCCGCTATTAGTGGATGCCGTAGTTAGCTAACAGTGCTGCTCGTTCCGAGAGAGCACGTGCTTTGGGGACGAGCTAAGTAGCGGCGCGTTCCTTGGGAACCGTCCGTATGAGGGAAGCAATATTGCGCCAGGGGGAAATGAACGGGTTGGTGTCTGGGCGAGCGTGCGTTGGGCTTAATGTTAAGCAACGGTAAGGACGTTAGCGTAACGCGGAAGGAACTTCGGCGTCGTCCGGAGCGGCGTAACTTTCGGGTTCCTAATGATTCGGACTCGAGTCTCGTACACGTTAAGAACTGCTCTTCTGGGGACTCACGTCCCGACGTTATTCCCCAGAGATGCGCTCGTGGGCTCGGCTATGCCCATATCCCTCCGCTCAATTCCGCGAAAGCCGTCATTACGGAAAGAGCTTTGAGCAATTTTAGCGCTATCAGACGGTCAACGGCCAAACAGACGCTGCAAATTGGTAGGACGTTGAACGCTAAAACCAAGTTTTGCTCTTAAAGACCTCACGCCGCTCAGGCCGTGGAATGTTCGGGAGGTTGAGGCGCAAGGTAAATGGCGGGAGCTACAGACTTAGCACAGTGTATTTTGTGGACACCGTGCTTTAAACCTTAATACTAAACTTGTACGCTTGTTTTCCGGGAAAAACTTGCTGTCTTACTGAGAACCTTGATGAAACCTCAGGTCCTTCCATAGAGCCATAGAAAGAAGGGTGACAGGAGTAACACTTGAGGACAGAAGACGAGCGTCAGTAATAAGAGAGCACGCTTACACAGAAGACACCGTAGATCAAAGCTAACATTAAGGCTAAATAGTGAGCTGTGGCAGCAAGTGGACCACATGTGTAGAAGAAAAGATACCGGGGGAAGAGTCGAGGAGCAGGAAAACAAACAAATCGGTGGTAGGACTAAACAAGAAACGTTCAGGTGCAAAGATTGCTGCGGATGGCCCCGTATAAGATTGAAAGTCTATGGTTAAGCATTTTGATGATGATGGCGCTCATTGTGTGACTGCCACGAGACGACGACGATGATAGTGTATAATGATTAACTAGGTGGGATGACGAAAGCGGCGATTTTCTACGCGCGTCATGAGCGCAGTTATATTTCGTTGGTGTCGTGCCCGTTGTCAATAAAAAAATTATCCATCAACACTCTTTCTCTATACGTCACTAGTCTCCGATTTAGTTCAGAGTGGAAAGCACAGCATGGCACCTTGCTGATGCAAGGGTATTGTGATTACTCGCTTGAAGAGGTGCGGAGGAGTGGCGTTTGTGAGAAGCGGTATGGTTGCACTGCCTTTTACGACTTGAAAGTGCATCTCTCTAATATTCTTTACTCCCGTGAGTGGGCAGGGCGTGCATTGTGACTCAAGAATCGAGCTATGGTTCTTGTCGAAAGGGAAAGATATCGCATTAATAAAGGGTGGATGAGCTTCAATTCAATTATTAAAGCGAACACTCTTACAGAAAAGGTCGTGGCAGTTACTAACAAAGCCCAAACTAGTTAATACTCACAGTACCCACTGGGTACAGGTGTCTTCATAAGGAATTGGAGCACGGAAGCAGTGGCCGAACCGCATATGAGCGCCGTGTAGCTGCTCCGGCAGCAAACGAAAGAACGAGAACACGCATGCGCGCCTGGTGATGGCGATAGCCCACCTATACCTGGCTTCGAGAATTCTTCGCAGCATACTGGTCTCGGCGATGGCGCTGATAGCATCCACACCTAAAAATATTTGAAGAAAAATCTGTCACTGCAGATCCCTGTGAGTGCGCCGCTTCTCCGGCAGCTCGCGTGCGCTGGAAATGCGCCAGAGACGTTGTCAGATGTGCCTCTGCTATCAGCGCCGTCGCCGAGACCAGTATGCTGCGAAGAATGCTCGACGCCAGGTTAAAAGAAGTGGTTTGAGATGTATAGGTGGGCTATCGCCGTCGTCAGGCACGCATGCGTGTTCTCGTCCTCTTCGTTTGCCGCCGGTGCAGCTACACGGCGCTTCTATGCGGTTCGGCCACAGCTCCCGTGCTCCAATTACTTATGACGGCACCTATATACTTCATGCTTTCACTGTCACGCGTAACCTAGTAAAAAGCTACGCGAGACATTGTGGATCGGCTGAGCGCGCAGCATGACATAGACACATTCAACAAGCATACCACGCTTAGACAACAAATAAATTGAGCAAGAAAACCAAGGGGATGCATTGTGAGCAGCGAATATAACCCGTGCCACACGTACAGAAAAAATGACATTAAGTGCTGAAGGCCTTAAGATGCCAAATGACATTAACTGGTTGGGCCGTGCTACACGGGAAACTGCAAAGGCATTAAATGTCTTAGGCATGATGGTGATCATGACCAAAAAGAGAAATTCACTCATCATTCAGAAGTCTTTAACGTAGAGAGAAACATCTTACAAGAGTTACAAATGTTGTTTTGGGAAAGAAAACGTTATGAGAAACAGTGTTTTCTTAAAAAGGGTGTGAGCCATTTCTAAAGTGGCTTCATCAGCTGCCATCGCCTGCCAGTGGTGGCGAAATCCGAAAAATTTAGCATGACGAGTGACACGATGTTTTTGCCTTTTGCCGCTGTTGTAGTGAACTTCGTCTTCTTCAAAACTTCGGCACCAAGGGTGCACAAAAAATCGCCTTATTTTGAAGTTCAGCTACGTTTCCGCGTCAACACTCTGGTGCTGAGAGTTTCGTTGGTTTCATTTGGTGCTCATTGTGTTCGAGAGGTAGGCAGATTTAAGGTGTTCTGAAGGAATGAGTTGTGCGGAACTCCTTAAACCAAGTGACATTAATGCATTTTTGGTGTAGCAGCGAATTAATGGCATTAAAAGGTAAGGAAATTAAGCACTTAATGTCATTTTTCGTGTACGTGTGGCACGGTATTAGTTACCTTAGAAATATATCAGCTCTTTTTGATTTTATAGCTAGCAGCGGGAAGTCCTCTGATAGAGTCAGTGGGCTTGTCACCAAATCGAATATTTAATCGATAATTTTTAAAATTACGCAATTTAATGTGAGCATGTACAAGTAATCGTGCGGATTTGCAAAAACGTTTTAATCGTGATTTAGAGTGGGATAGGTGCAGTAGTTATTATATTATAATTAATAGAATTTGATACTATCGGCGAATGTTAATATCAAGCAAGCAGAAGTTACGAAGTGCACAATCTAGACTGGTAACGACAGCATTTCGGGTTCATACGTCGTGGCAGGAGCTACGGACCGTCCTGGGGGTAGTGAAGTTCGTAAGGAGTTAGTAAATTAACCCGTTACTTCCTTTTTATGAGCATTTTTCTTAAGAGTAAAGTTTTCACCCTGTCACTGATCTTGTATCTAGTCCACCCAAAACGGACTGCAGGAAAGACGACTTTCTCTGACAATGATGACGATAGAGGCTGTAGTGGAGAAAAACAAACTCTTCCCGTTGTCGGAATCCAACCTGGACGCTGGCGTTATGAAGCCGACGTCTATCTTTTTGCGCCATTCCGACGCGGTGGAAGCACTTTGAATTTGAGGACGAGTGCATGGAGGTGCAAAAATAGAGAGAAAATGCACCTGTCTGTTTAAAGGAGCCATGAAGAGAAAATACAACTTCGTTTAATTTGAAAGAACTAGGATTCAGTACTCACTCAGCTCCATTACAGCCCCAAAAGATGTTTTTTAACGAAAAAAAACAAGAAGTATTTAAAAAGTTTCAAATTGTGCGCCACAGTGACGTGTTATGAGCAAGAATGACGTCATACGGCCAACAATAAAACATAATTTTCAGTGCGTTAACTGCACGTTAGCATTCAAGTGATGCGCTCAAACGGAACTAGAGGCCACATTACAGACGTCCAGTCATGTGTCGTTGCGACAGGTCACTTAAGCGGCCGCCAATCGCACAAACAAGGTTCCGTGACGTCATATAAAAGAGGCGGGAAATTGGCTAGGGGGTCGCGACTGCTTCACACGTTTTCTTTCATATCTCCGTTATTTGTTCGAAGATTGCGGTGATATTGGTATCATTGTTATCGGGACTAAGCAGTCTTTCTAATGAAACCAACTTGTATTTTGTCCCCATTGCTCCTTTAACGACGACGATGGTTGACGCTAGGTTATGCCGTGAATGTCAGTATCCGAAAGCACTAGAGAGCACAATCGCAGTGCAGTAAACCGTGCCGATAAGAAAAAGGCGCTCGTATTAAGAGCGCGAAGTCCTACGTCATACATGTGGTAAAGTGATTTGTACCATATGGTAAAAATAGCTGGAAATGGTAAGCGGCCTGATGTGGGTCCGCTCGCGTGGGGTGGTTCCTTTGGTGTTGTAATTGATTTCGGAAAGCTTCGCGTTACCCCATCCTTGTCGCTCGACACAGGCGTAGTTGATATTACAGCAAAGCTGTTAGCTGCTTCTTGGTCGGAAAATTTAGCGTCGTAAACAAAAAAAAAAAAAACACGCAGGACGCAGCAGTGCTCGCGCAATATGCTGAGTGCATGCATCAGGCTAATCAGTTATTCGATGAAAATGGTGGCTGTATTAGTGCCTTTTTAGTCGTAGTAACGGTAAAAGCGCGCCATTCGTTTTCTCAGCGGATATATAAACGTTTATGTGGGCTTACTTTACCCAATTTTAGCCAGTTTTATCATAGCGAACAATAACGACAGCCGAATGGCGCACCTAATAGAGCAACTATTGTTGACTGCTGCGCCATGTAGTACGTAACAGCGTGACGTTTCCTACTAAAATGTACTGGATTAAAATCTCTCGCTACAATCTTCTGCTGTCGCGGACGCCGCCATGGTATCTAGCAACGTTCTTCCGCTACTTGGCTTGGCTAGCCTGGCTACGTCCTACTTTTTAAGTCACAGATAGCACAAAACTTCATATTTTTTGTTCGTCTTGCATACGCTTATAATTGGGTCCAAAGAAATAACTCTTCTGGAGCTCTATGAGTAAAACAGCTTTAAATAGTCTTTTAACAATACTATTGTGTTCTTGAAGCCACAGACTACTCTTCAGCTTTGTTTGAGCCATGCCAAGGACATTGCATCGTTCCTAACCACACACAAGGGCACGCTTGCTGAAACGCAGATCACCCATATCTTAGCACCACATTTCCCGCTATATATCCTTATAAAACTCTGCGTGTAACACAACCCTTGGACCGTTGGTATCGACAATATGACATAATCTACAATGGCGGTGTACGTTGGTGATTGGCGCGGCCTTAAAGGGGCACTGAAGGGATTTGTAAACATTGCTGGATTACTTGCACAAATTACAGTCTGCGGTCCTAGGCTACGTTTAACCAGTCTCGGTCCGTTTACGCATCGTTATTTAGTAAAGCAGGCTTGGCGAGACTGCGCTGCTACGCGATTCGCCGACCCTCCGGCAGAGTCAATCGGGCGGCCGCCGGCGCGTCGCCGCAATTCGTCCCCACAGTTAAAACTAAGCCACGGCACGATTCGGGCCTGAAAAGATGTGCTTTAGTTTGTTAGTTGCTAGACCGTATAAAGCTTACTAAAGTCTATAAACTCGAAGTAGGCCTACCCGAGCGCACATGTTACGCTTCGCTGACTGGTACGCTAGTAGAAAATGTAAGGCTATTTCAAGGCGGGCGAAGAGTAAGCGAATTTGATATCGCTATTAAGGAATTAAATAAACCGACACTTCAATTTTAAACAACAAAGCCGATGTACGGAAAGCACCTTTTGCGCTGGGTAGACTATCCCAGCGGTCAGCGTCCCGACCACACATTTACGGTGACTTTTTCCTGCCCAAGGAATGCAGTCGCAACAGATAAGATATTCGTGGAAATTTGGGCGCGCTTACTGCCCCAGCGTTATTCGAAAAATAGTCATCTGAGCAGCTGAGAATACTGCACTTAAAAAAATAAACAGGCTATACGATATGTACTTTATATTTCAATCCGCGACATCTCTGGGTCTATGACCGAGTGGTCTGTAGCACTGGACGCAGTGTGTCGCCATTACAAAGTTCGCATTTTCAATAGGACTTGTTTCCTTTTGCAGTTGATTTCTTTTGTCCTTAGGTGATGTTTTCTATACTGAATCCATCATTTCGCACAGTAACGTTCATTTAACCACGAGCGAGTTAGCGGTATGTGTGCAGACGAGGTGGCGAGTTCCCCCTGGCGTAGTGCTGATATAAGTACCGGCTGCTTGCGCGCACAGAGAGGATTCAGCCGACCTTTGGCCTGGTGCGAACACGCCTCTTACGACACAGGGACGAGCCAGGACAACTCCGATCATGTAGGCGAAGCGCCTCGCGGTTTAGCGTCTCTTAAAGGGGCCCTGAAAGGCGTTTTGAGCACACTAAATTGACTAGCGCAATCGTTAGATTGGGTCGTCAACATCATCTGTGCCAAGTATTACTCTTTTACGCGCAGCGGAAAGCTCACACTTTTGTTGCAAAGTTTGTCGCTTTTTTCTCACCCTTTCCTTCGTGTTTTTGGACGCCGCCATCTTCACATGTCTACATCATCGATTCCCAGATGTTCGTCATGAGCTAGACATCCTGCTATTGGGCGGCTTTTTCACGCACTTCCGGCAAAGAGATGAGTCGTCTGCTCAGCGTCGGCTCGCCGGCTGATCTGCCAGCGGAGTGCCGGAGTGCTTGGACATTTTACGACAAACGAAACAAGTGTAAACAAACGCTTAACCGTTTGTATTGAATGCAACAGGGCCATAACACGACATGAATATTCTCTTACTTGAGTACGTTCCATAAAGAAAGCGTTGAAGCCCCGTGGCACTTCTTTCGTGCAATCGCAGAGAACGCCCTGAGCCGAATGCCCGGGTTTGACGCATACATTTTATTCAACTTCCAAACAATCCAGAGATGCGTTTCGAACGAACACAACGTCACAACATGCGTTGCAAGTCCCAACCGCGATTGACAGACGATGGGTTGCCTCCTCCTGCCCCTCGTAAATTCGGCACTCACCTCGCGCGCGGTTTGCGGGGACGAACAGCAAGTCACTTAACTCTGGCGCACAAGCCGAGATGGCTTTTAGCCACGCACACTGCACATACGCCATGCAAGGTTGAGTCGTACGCCGCTTGAGAAAGATAATCCAGACCATGGGAAGCACTATCCACCCGCAGAAGCACAACGTCGCATTTCATCGCGAAACAAAGGCGTCCACAACACACACACCATCGCCTCCTGTAATGCCAAACGCATCTCGCACTTCCAAATGGGAGTGAGTAGTATGCCTGCAGTGCCCATATGCCGCGAGGTGGGGCCCCAAGCTGAACCGGGATCACGCAACCGTAACTGACTTCTAGAGCGGTTTGTGCCTTGTTTCTAGGGCAACCGATGTTTGATATTGTCAAAGAAATGGTGCTCGCTCCAGCGCTAGAAAGCTCGGAGCCGCGGAGGAGCATGTTTTGCCAACGTTGCCGCTCTCCACCACGCGTCGCCCCAAGCTGAACTGGCGTTTTGTGCACGGGTTCTGTATCGGTTTAAAATGTCTTTTTCACATGCCGCCGCCAGGAATTACCACCGCCACAAAATAAGACCCGGCACCAGCGGGGCCACATCTGATACGGCGCTTTTTGGATAAACAGTGCGCTGTGCATCCAAGGGAGCGAGCGCAGGATCCTCCCGTGCGGCTGGAGTTCGCCGCCGATAAAGAGTCGCGTGCCGCCGATAGCAAAGTTCTGCAGAACGTACACCGCGAAAGAGCAAGGCCAGTCCGCCGCACACATGCGGCCAGATTTTTCGTTCGCTTTTCCAGCCTTGAGCGGAGAGCGGGATTCATGGTGTCAACAAAGCTTGCCCGTAGCAGACGGCTGTGTGAGCAGCGCAATAGCGGAAGTACGTCACCGCCGAGGAGCGCAGCATCATGGGAGGGAAGGCTCGCTCGCCGTCAACAGCGGAGAGTAGTTGAAAGGAGGAGGAAATGCGGCGCGACGATAATCGCGGTTTTTGATTTACGATTTCTCAGCTAATACTCATCGCTTCAACAATTTTTTGCGGGAGGAGATTGCTAATACATTGCTTTATTTGGTTACATGTACATCCACGCATCGGCGGAAGGTATTTCAGGACCCCTTTAAGACGCGGAGGGCGTTTCACTGCGTACGCCTAGGCCAGTAAACGCTTACGATTCCAAGTGGGGCTAATATGCTTATCTGCACCCGACAACATGGAAGAAGCGCCGTATACGATTACTGAGACATCTAGAATGCCCAAATAACAATAACGTCAGATTCCAAGCATGTTGTCGCACAGAACCGAAACCGAAACTGGTTTGAATCCCGATCTTGCACATCGTCCAATCACATCTCAACTCAAATACGCGTCACTACTCTTAGTTGTTGCGGCCACCGAAAATGTCTCGTAGTATTTTTTTTTCTTCCAGGCTTTATAAATTAAATACCGCTTTATCGACCAGACAAACGAAATCGTGTGTTTGTTTTGGCCAGTCAATACAGTCCAAACAAAAAAAAAGTAGATTAGAAAATTAATTTCAGTGTCCCTTTAAAGGAGTCTAAATCACTTCGAGTTAAAGCGCTGTCATTCTAGCGGGCGCAAATTCAGCCACGCAACCCTTAAAGCCTGGAGACCTCCCTATACGGGGACATGAAATGCACTCTATGCCTCGTCAGAATGAATACTCCCCTGATGTGCGTTTACAGGAACACCCTCAACGCGCAGAGGAGTGGTCGGAAACAAAGGCGGTGACAAGTTGGCCGGGGAAAACGCTTTTCACCCGCCAGGTTGTTGAAAGTGGGGTCTGGCGAAAGTGCCAATTTAAAGCAGGTTCGAATTTGAGTGACTGGCGAATGAAATGACAGAGCCGTCACTACTGTTCCGCATCCTGACAAATCAGGCAAGAGCACCGGTGTGGCTTTATCAGCTGAAATTTACATTGTAACGACTGTGTTCAAAGTGCGGTGTACCAGGTGACTTCACAGAGTTTTCATGGACTTCCCGGAACATGCCAGGATCACGTGGCTTTCTTTTAACGACTTCAAAACGAGAGCCGCACAACATGTCAATTTCAAAAGATGTACTATATCCCATACTGACACGCGATAGCTGCACGAGACATCTGCGCCTGATTCTCCGATTTCCAAGGACCCAAAACTTTGTCACGCTCGGTGATTTGCCGCATGTAGTTGTAAAAGCTGCTGCTCGAGCAGAGCCATTTCCTCCGCCAATCCTTGGCAAGGCTTGGTCCCTCGGTTCGCCAACAAAACTCACTCAGCTCACTCACTCACTCACTCACTCACCACTCAGCTCACTCACTCACTCACTCACGCACTCACTCACTCCACTCACTCACTCCGCACTCACTCACTCACTCACTCACTCACTCACTCACTCACTCACTTAAGGTGCGCCTTTCCATAACCTGGCACTTTCTCCTCAAAGGTATCTATTTCATCGAACGAGAAAAGTGCGAATAGTGCATCCACTAAGCAGCAACACCCTAAAAACTAAACTTGCAATCAAGTTAAAGTAATTTTATCACTTTTAAGATCGCGTTCAACCCTCACAATCTTGAGCTGTGTGCACTCATTCACACTCACGCGCGCACGTTAGCAGAGGTCCCTCCGTTAATCAAACAGTCAATCAAATCAAGTCAAATCAAATCAATCAATTGATCAAACAGACGAAATAAAGGTCAAAAGCGGCAAAACAAACATGAGGAGATATCGATTTTCTTGGTACATAGGTAGGCCGCGCACGGGGGTGCGGCGAAATGCGGGAGATTCGATTGCAAAAATAATTCATAAGGCAGCGGGACGCCGGCTGGACTGCAGTTCGTGAAGTTGTCGACGTGTCAACCATGCATGAGGACATGCCTGACTGATCGCTCCATCGATCATGCTTCCTCCGGGCGGGAGCTGTCAATCCAGCCTTCGTTGTCGCCGAGCAAAAATAAAAAGATTTCGCTCGGTATTGCAAAATACGCACAGTGCCATTCTTAGAACATCGCTCACATACGCCCTCCGCGTTCAACAAAACATCCCACATCTAGTGAACGATTCTGCGGTACTTCACTGAAGTCTCCCTCCCTTCTGTTAGTGTTTTTTTTTTTTTAATTTTTTGTTCGTACCAGGTTCATTGTGGTAAACGCACCACACGAGAAGAGGCTAATACGAGGCCGAAGATGAAGAGCCTCTAAGTTCGGTTGCTTGTAGGCTTCTTAGGTGTATGTATTGCTTCCACGGAAAACTACATTTGGCAGGCATCGAGAAAGTAATTTTCTGAAGTACAAGAAAACAAGGATACGTGCAGGGGTCATCTTCTGAGGAAGGATGTCTTATCGGGGGGCCCGTACGCATTGGGGCATCGCTGAGCGAGCGCTCAAGCCCATTTTGATGCGAAAACATCAGTTCACTATGTTGGCCGAAAGCCTGATGTTCCTTGCATACAAAATAGTCTATGGTTAAGCAATAAAACTTGCTCCTGGGGCTACTTGGTTTATAGTGTGGTAAACAAAATTTCAGGCAGCTCACAGCATATCAGCTAAACCAAACAGCTTTTGTGTCGGCTCCAACGCCAGCGGGCGCTCGTCCGAGAACGGCAGCGCCGTCGTCGCGCAGCTCTATGGTTCACGCAAACAGTGCTGCCAACCTGCAAAGCCACTTTTCTCCTAACTCGGATAAAGAAATTCCCTAGATTTCCCTAGATTTTTTATGAATGCGGTTATTAGTTGTTCTATCAGACCATGTGTTTAGGGGCTACCAAATGGAGCGATTTTTTCGAGCGACGCGATGAACGATGCGACTGGGATCCGCCATCGCTCGTACCAATCGCTCGCTACGGCAGACACATGACGGTGATTGTGCAAGCGACGGCGAAATGTGATCCCAATATTGCCGCACAGCACCCAATAGGATTATCGAAGTACCCAAGGCAACAAGGATTTTCATGTATGCATTTGCCACAAAAACTGGAAAGCTTGCACTACACATTTGGCACAAAAATCTTGCACTACGAAACAGTGGACTTGTAATAGCACGCAAGTACATTAAAAAGAAGAAGAATAGGCACAAGCACAGACGATGCGCAGTGCACGAGAAATTCGAGCGAACAAGTTTTTATAAAATTCATGAGTCATGTTCTTTTCAAATTTACACCAACAACGTCACACGTACGACAGATAGCTTTGCTGAATGCGCATTCATGGGAAATAGACTTCTGCGCTTCATCGTGAAATTGAAATGCATGGGTACATAAAAATAATAAATGCTAAAATAATAAAGGGAACCATGAGACGACTGAAGGAATTAGACAACGTAGACGCAGAAAATTCCCTAGATATTGACAAATTTCCCTTTTTCCCCAAACAGAACCAAAATCCCCCAGATCTAGGGAAATTTCCCTGGAGTTTGGCAGAACTTCGCGCAAAGGAATCGGCACCTAAACGTGATGGGGTGAAACCTCCCTCTCTTAGCGGGAGGGAGATGGACGCACACTCTGTGAGCCCCTGGCCCCCTATCCATGGGTCTGGTATTCAATTTCTGCGAGGCCGCCGGCTGCAGACCAGTGCGCCTCTGTCGGTGGGTCTGGAGACCTGCTCCTACCCAAGTGTGACACAGAACTACAGTGAACTAGAATATTCTAGTTCACTGTAACAGAACCTACCGCAAACGGACGAGAAGGTTCGACCTACGCTAGCTCTGCTGTTAAAAGCACGTTAATGAATGCTTAGACTATAGCTCTATTTCTCAGAAAACGTCTTGCGCACGGATCTTGCAACATTATTCATATTGTAAAAGTACAATATTTACGATATTGTACATATCATGATATCGTAAAATATTCTAAAATATTTTCCGTTGACATTATATGTTTACGTGTTTGCAATATTAAAAGTACGACGGATCTTCCCAAACCATTGGCACTGCTAGGGCTCGAACACAGGCCGTTCGCGCCAAAACCCCCCATTTCACCCCTGGGGTACTGGGACGAAGCAGCGGGGTTCTTCAAGCATTTGCCAAAAGCAATAAAAGTGTTCGAAGTGAGTCGTTGACGGCGCTGGGTGCGCACGTGAGGAAATGGCGGGTTCGTACCGACACGCGAACGGAATTTTTCTTCTAGCAAATATCCTATAGACGGTATTCAATGAAAAGTTTAGCGGGCGATTTCTCCGCCTGGAACACATTGAAAACCGCATGTCGGTGGGCACCGTGGCAGCGCATGCGCTTTAAGCCTGCATCTCGAAGGAAAAAAAAAGAAACACCAGCGTACATCGTCTGCTGCGTTCCAGCCCGATTATCGGTAGTGGCCGTAAACAGATATAATATTAATTGCACTTACATTAAGTGGTGGGGCTCTACCTACCCTCGAGCTCTTCGAATTCACGGAGGATGAAACCGCGACTGCGAACGGTGCGTATAAGCAGCATAAGTCCGACGCTGCAGTTGGCTGCCGCCGCGGATGTCGGCGCAAGTGCCCTCGCACCGCCATGCATCGCATCCACGAGTTTATGTCTGGTAAGTGCCCTCTAATACGTGTTTGAGTACAAAAACCGAATAATTTCTTTAGAGAAATGGTTCACGCGTACACCGATTTAGCGCTGGCTTTCTCGCGCGTTGAATGTTTCACACTCAGCAAACCAACTCCCGTCTGACGTTAGAGCGCGGCGGCTGGCAATCAGCTGATCTGCGGCTGCTACTTCATACGCGTCTGGCGATAGGTAGATCGTACTGTGCTGCACTCAACAGCACTTGGCGCCGAAGTATTACTTTGCGTTCACTGGGCAACAGTTTGGAAATGCTGCAGTTCCTGCTGTCAAACAGACCACATCGCCCACGTTCAAACATTTGTGCCACGACCGACTCGCACTCGCTCGTAGGGATGCTCGGAGGCTGGGGTTGAATTGCAGATAATGTGTCACACTCATGAGCGGAATCATGACTTTTCGCGTAACCAACGCTATCGCGGTACAACTGACTATCGAATCACTTGCACACGCCTTGCACGGAAACATAAGGTCACGTCGGCCCACGGCTTGCCTGGCCGCCATGAAGGCAAGGAGGAGAAGAGGGGTGCCTGGGTCAGGGGGCCGTGCGCAGAACGTCGCCTTGGCAACAGACGCTTGGCCACAGATATGGCGGCGCACTCGCATGGTTGCCTGCATGCATTCCACGCTATTGAATACCGGCTATACGTAGGGATAGCCAGGCCGATAGGCCTATCCTTGCTGTCATAGTAGCCTCATGTGGAACGTGATTATGGCGATAAAGAGAAGACCCAGGCGCACCACTGGACACGTGACATTGTGGGCACCATGTCACGACCCCCACATAGGATGAACCGCGCTGCCTTCACTCCACACGTATTCTACAAATTTACTCGGCGTTATGTATACGACAGATGCTGGACCGCCTGCATCCAAAAGCAAGCTGGTGACATGGACGTGAACACAATACCGGTTATAGCTTCCAAATTTAACGCTAGTTATTTTGCATTACTTATATCATAATAGGTGCTTTGGTGGCTTATAATTTTTCGTCTTTCTCCCTACTGCCAAGCGAGCCCTAGCGGAAAGGGCGCATTAATATTTAGGCCCAATTCCTCTACGGTGAAGACGGGAAGACCGCAAAGCTGTACTGGTGGATGACGGTACTGAGTTATCTCTGGTGACTTAGTAGGAACCACGCAATTATGAAGAGTAGACGAAACTACCTTAATGACAGAGTCGCCTTAGTGGACAATTGTAACACTATGCATTTCCTGGATTGTTTTGATAAAGGAGAGTTACAGCCGTTGTCTGAATCATACACCCTCCATAGTCTTCTGTATAATGAATGAAACTGGAAGGCTGTGACGTTTAGCCACTGCACTGTGAAGCTGCAAACAACTCATGACAACGGAAGAAACTTGGCGTACTAACGTCGGTGAAATTTTTTTTTCCGAGATTCTTATATAATATTGAGAGCGCAGAGCATTTTACACTGCGTCTGGAGACAGAAAATCTTTTTTTTTTTGTGGAACTCTGTCAACGTGGGCAAGTTTGGTCAGAACCTTGCCGCATACAGCTTCGCTGTAAAAGTCGTTCCTGGACCGAGTTTGGCCTCCCTTCCGTATAACCCGTTTTCGGTGGTGCGGAAACCGTTCCGTCGGGGCGCCTTTTTTGCAGAATGGAGAGAGAAGAAAACATACTTCAGAGAGGACGCCAACTTCGATACCTTATATCGAGTTTGAAATGGGAGCCGTCCGTACGAACGTGCCGAACGGGTGAGTAATACGAGCTAAGGCTATTACGTTGGTTAATTCAGAGTGATAGATTTCACTCAGTTTAAATGCGCGAAAGCTCAAGATTTTGCGGTTAAAATTTGCATCGCAGTGAAAATCTGCTCGCTGCAAGCGCACTTATCTGCTGGAATGTTGCGGCTTTATGACCGCTGATTTTTTTATTGGTATAAACTAACAAACTGTACCGTCATCACACGCAATCGTATTGGCAAGAAAGATTTCTGACTGGTAAAGGACAGTTACGGAAGTTTCTACTGCATCTACACGCGTGAGTTGAATTTCATTTGTTTTTTGCAACTTTTTTACTTTAATATAGCGAACAGTAGCGGCATTGCTACGGGAGTTCTTCGTAAATTCGCATAGGGATGATTGCAGGAATGAGCTCCTGGGCCCGGATAGTTTTGTTAACAGGGCCAGGATTTCACGTTATCGAATCAATGTAAACAATATTATTATTTTAAGTAGTGTTTTATGCACTTGCCGTTTTCCTTGTAGTAGTATCTGTCATTTTAAGCGTAAACAAGGAGCTCCTGAATTGCGTGCTATTAGGCAGCGCAGCGGCAATATTTAACAAATCAGCTAATGTGCTGGGACTATGATACGAAATTTTAAATACGAACGCTTCAATGGCCTATTGAGCGAAATAGTAGCAGGCATCGATGGATTTCGACGTCACTAGCAGCTCCTAAGCTCCTATTAGCTGAGACGTGTTAAACACTCCGTGCTTGACATCAATAATAAAGTACAATGAAAGTACACGTGTCCATGGCTTCGCCTAAATCTGGGCACGCACAGAAAGAGCTCCGTGGCAACCGGCTGCTTCCCTGCTAAGCCGACCTTACAAAGTCCCACGAAACACATCAGTCTGCTACAAACTAACACATCCCTTCACCCAAATATGCTACTCCGGATATCCTGCGCCCAATATCCAGCAGATTGCAAATACTGCCAACATCCAGGCACGCTCATTCATGTTATCATAGAGTGTTGGGGAAAAGTTGCTGCGGCTTAGCTCAGCCAACCCTGTATATGCAAAGCGAAAGCTTGGCTCAGCCTGTTTAAGTCTTGGTTTCACTTGGCTAACCTTTGCTTCAGCTGTGATTATTATACCATTCGTCCAAAGCCTGGCTTTGTCTGCGGTTCTGGTCCAGCCTCCGGCGTGTTCCGAGCAGGGCGGCTCGCTCTTCCTGTGTCTCCTACGGCTCAAAGCCTCCGGCTTCGCGTGCAATGCTCAGAGAAGAGAAGACGGCCCGGCACCACTCTCATCCATGGCCGACCTCGCATCACTCGCATACACGCAACGAGTCACGTGGTCAGGCGGCGAACCAGCTGCGGAGAGCGCATGCGCCAAGCCGCACTGGCGGCATCACAGGGCGGCTAGCGAACGCGATTAACGGCGGAGCTAGGCTCGGGGAGTAATGTGCGGTGCAGCTGCGGTCAAATGAAGGTCAAATCATCCGCGATGGCGACACCGCTCCACGATATTCGTAAAGCTTCGCTTTACAACAAGCACCTACCACCCCTTGCCCAAACCATCTACCTTCGAGAGCTGCGGGAGATCCTGCTGTCCAGCCCCTGCCTCTCGTATCAGTTCCTGCTCACCGCGAGAGCCGCCGGGGCTAAGGCAGCTCATGGATTCCTGTGAAAAGAAAGCCACTCATAGAAGAACATCATAAATGCTCACAATTAACGACTTCTCTCTCTCTCTCTCTCTCTCTCTCCTCCTCTATCTCTCTCTCTCTCTCTCTCTCTCTCTCTCTCACCTCATCAGTACAAACGAGCGTAGGAACGGGGCCAAACGAGAGACAGGACATTCATCGTAACTCAGAACTCGAAGTACCACTCAGCTACTTCCGCTTGGAGATTGAAATTTTCGCATTCAAAACTAATACAAAGTGCTTAGGTCATTCGAATTTTTTTTTGCCTGTAAAGAATGGGAGACAATCTCTTTACACACGCACAACGCATCACCGAGTTTCGTGCCTGGTGTCTCAAAGCTGGTCTGAAGTACCCGATGTGGCGGCCTCTATAGCGGTCACTGATTCCAGATCAACCCAGATCCGTAGACCATTGAAAGCCTAATAGCACTGTAATATGTCTCGTTTGGAGGAAATGCGTACTGGCGCGAAAAAATGAAAATATTGACCAGAGAGATCACCCAGAAATACGAAAGTGTAGCTGACAATGTAGTGGTAATAATCTGGTCCCTTCCATGTCGAAATAATGAAAGTTTAGCTAATACCACAACTGAAAACTTCTTTTGTTTTGATTATTGGTGTCTCAACAGAAAAAAGAACGTAGAGATTTAGGCACAAGAGATTGGCCAGATGTCCAGTGGTTTATAAATGACGGGGGAGGGGGGAGTAGGTTGTGTACACTTGTGATGGTTATGTCATGAAGAAAGGTCTGTCCCATGGAATCGTGGATACCGATAGCATTGTTTGTAAGGCCACTTTCACCATTATGAAAAGAGTGAGTGAGTGAGTGAGTGAGTGAGTGAGTGAGTGAGTGAGTGAGTGAGTGAGTGAGTGAGTGAGTGAGTGAGTGAGTGAGTGAGTGAGTGAGTGAGTGAGTGAGTGAGTGAGTGAGTGAGTGAGTATGAGTAGTAGTGAGTGAGTGAGTGAGTGAGCTTTTTTTTCTTTGTGGTGTCCACAAAATGTTGCGCATACGACGACTGTGGTCAAATTGCGAAGACTTTAATGTGTACCAGTTGCGAATCGATATTGCCCGCACGAAGTTGGATAACATCGCATTAAGCAGTAGCTTGCTGAAAGTGTCCCTTATAGCTAGCTTTGACTTTTAAATCTTCCAGCCGAGACAAAACAAACGGCACATGCGCGTCACATGTGTTTCCTAGACAAATTTCCAGACCAAACCTTACCTTTAACATGAACACCGTTCATCCCGTACTATTAGCTCTCAGCGTAATAGGCATGCTGTGCCTACTTTTAACCTGATTTGTTCTGCTTTATTCTTTATTTCTCTTTTTTCTCTTTCCCCACGTGTAGGACAGTAAACTATGCAATGGCCTGGTTGATATCCCTGCTGTTCAGTTTACCTTTGTCCTTGGTTTCTGCCTAAGTTCCCTGCTGAATGAAAAAATTACAAATAATATGTAACACTTGTAATTTTGAGGGCATTTATATTTTATTGACGCGCCTTTTGTTCCTCTCTGCAGCGGCATTCCTAGGATGCCTCCATGGTATTTTGTCTTGAAGTCAGTGTACCCACTGTCAGGGCAGTACTAAGGGCGTTGGTTGCTCTGGCATTTACTGCTTCCGCAATTTTTTCCAACTCTGCACAAATCCTTACTTTAACCCGTACTTTTTTTCTAACTGAATTATTTATTCGCTGAGTCATTTCCTTCCTAGTACGAGGATAAACCAAGTGTCACAACTTGTTCTACCTGGACGCACAAATTCCTGCCCTGCGTTCCCTCAATGGGATGATTACACCTTATAACACTAGCTATAACACTTCAAAGGCCGAATTCTGTATGAAGTGCTGCAAACAGCTCAACACCCAAGTCTGATATATTGTGATATATTGTTTTCTTTACCATGACGCCTGTTTAGAGGAGGGTACTCAGATCTCTCAACGTACGCAACGCCAGGTACAAAAAAACTAACCAACTCCTCTTCCACTGGGTCAGGGGTGCACGAAAAGCTTGTTCAACCCTGTGAAACCCAGAACACTATTCTTTGAAATTCATGTAACACCGAATGTCCAACCTCTGCTTGCCTAAAAACCTTTAGCGGCCCGCCGTTGTGATTTGTGCGGCTTTCTAAGTTGCCGTAACTCAGGATTAGCTCACCGAGCACACACTCGTTCCCAGGCCCACTTCCTTTGTCGTTTTCTCAGGGCTGCCGGTCCTTCGGCGGAGCGGACCAAGCGCGGCCTACCCACGGCGCTGCGGGCATTTATCTGGCGAGAAACGGCGCGTGCGGAGCGACCTAACCGCAATTTCTGTTCTTTGGATGGAGGGAGCGCCTCTCATTGGCTGGGAGTATGGCTTGATCCGTCGCGCCACATGTGGGAAGAGGTACGACCGCTAGCGGCGGGTGGCGAAGGTGAGAAGGAGGAAGAGATAAGGGAAAATTTTGGCATACGACCCCAAAGGAGCCCTGGCAGCGACACGAGTCAGCCAACGCAACCTTTGCTTGAAAACTCGCTGTGATCAATACTTCACGGCAAGCAGGTAATACTAAGGAACAGCCAACTTTACAAAGATAGAGGTGGAATTTTTGCAACAATTATTTAAGAGAAATGCCGTTTTTTACCGATATTTAGAGCAAGAATCGATCATTACCATCACGGAAGACTTGCCCACAAAATGAATGTGAACCGAGCAGATGTGTACGATATCATTTACCGTCGTTCCATTCCCCTTGTCACCACAGCCGGCCGTTTAAACTGTCAGGGTCTCCACTTTCATCTGAGGGCTTCAAACCGCAAAAACGTCTTACGGCGATGGTTTTCTGAAAAATATTGCGAGCTCAGTGAAAGGTTAGGATGTGAGAAAAAAAATAGTGTAGGCTTAGACCATTCACCAAAACCTGCTATTTATTCTTTCGTTATGCAACGGAAGCTTATACCAAAGCCAATATCATCTGAACAGAACGCTCGAATCACATGCGCTAGCTTATTATTACAGCTAAGCTTTAAGCCTCTCACTGATACTGCCTTTAGTTCACCCAAAACGAACTGTGGGACTGCCAACTTCGTGTCAATGATGACGATCGTGGAATAAAGGGAAGAATAATTGAAGCGTTCCTCTTGTTCAGAATCTAACCTGGGTCACTCGCGTTATGAAGCCGCTGTCTATGCGATTGTGATATGCCAGCGGATCCACACAACCTAACTTTACCATGCATATAAGGTAGAAATCGCGTCACGTCACTATCATCATCATCAGGCGCAGCCGCCGCCTGTGTACGCCCACTGCAGGGCAAAGACATCTCCCATTAATGTCCAAATACCCGGTCCTGTGCTATCTGCGACCTATTTAATCCCCGCCAAACTTCTTGATCTCATCTGCCCACCTAACTTCTGCCTCCTCCTGCCACGACTTGGCCTTATTAGGGATCCACTCTATTACCTTGATGACCTCGTCATTTGTCGGATTAAATGCCCTGCCCACGCCCAGTTTCTTCTTCTTAATTTCTACTAATATGTCCTTAACACGCGTTTGTCCCCTGACCCACTCGGCTCTCTTCTTGTCCCTTAATGTTAAACCTATCATTTTCCGTTCCATTGCTCGCTGAGTAGTCCGCTGTTTTAGTTGAACCCTTTTAGTGAGCCTCTACAAGTTCTGCCCCGTAGGCGAGTACCGGTAAGATGCAGCTCTCATACACTTACTTGTTCAGTGACAATGGTTGGCTGCCATTCATTAACTGAGAATGCCTGCAGAATGCACTCAACCCCATTCGTATCCTTGCAGTTACCTCTGCCTCTGCTACCGTTACCTCAGGTTGGGATCTGGGGGTCACTACTTAGTCAACTTGATGTAATCACTTACCAGATCCACTGCCTCACCACCTATATCATACCGCTGTGCACTCGCAAGTCTATTAGATTTCTGCTTATTGATTTTTAGGCTCGTGATTCTACACTGCCGGTCCAGTGCGGTAATCATGCTTTGCAATTCGCTCCCCAAGTTACTTAGCAGGGCAACGTCATCAGCATGCAAATCTGATGTTCCCTCCCGAATTCATTGCAGTCGTTATCTCAATTAACTCTTTCGCCCGCCTGTTCCCAATTCATTGTTCTGAATACCTATTGTAAACATGTTGGGAATAACATTGGAGAGATTGTGTCTCCTCGTCTGACGCCCTCCCTTATTACCAGCTTACTAATCATCACCAATAAATAGGCTGCCCTAGGCTTTCAGGTTGGTTCATTTGGTGCTCGACTTGATTTCGGAAAGCTTCGCTTTCCCCCGTCATTGTCGTTTGGACAAAGGGGTAGTCGATTTTCCACAAAAGGATACCGTTATGAAGTGCACCATAGCTAGCTAGTGTAATTTGTTAGGGATTTAAAAAGAGCGCGCCTTCTTGATCGCGATGCATCGACATCATTTTGCGGAGACATTGCACAGACCAATTAGTCGGAAGATTCAGGTCGACAGTGCCGCTTTCCACTATCGCGAAACTTCCAACGTTTCGAGGTCTCATGACCGCTTTCACGCTTTCCGACCGGAAAGCTCATTCGCACCTCCGCCTGCGGGCAGGAGTAGCTGTTGCGCAGTCAGTCCACTGTTAAAGCTCGCGTTTTCAAATTAACGCCGCTTCCCGTCGACCCCCCTGAGGAACCAAGCCCGCGGAACTTTGTGTGGCCGGTCCGCCAACTAACTCGCTAGAACAGCTTCTTCGTGATATCAAAGAAAAGAAAGCAAGTTCAAGTGGAGGAAGTACGCGGTGGCGATTGGTTTTCGCGATGCAGGCACAGTCCTTCTCTCTCCGTTTCCCTCTCTTTCAATATTCCTCCCACCCGGGGAGAGAAGTTCATTATAATCCCAGCTCATGCGTGCTTGCACAATCAAGCCGCCTGACCACTTCTGCTTCACGCTAACTACTTCCGGGGGGGAAACGGAAGCGAGGTTCCTGCATTCATTGCCTTTGAGTAGCAGTCGTTTGCTCGACCAGTTTAAAGCGGGAAAATAGGGATTCGTGAAGGAAGTAGTGAAAGAACAAAGCGTCGGTGAATGTGTGTGCCCACTTGGCGCACCTGGCGGGAGAGAGAACGAACTTCATTATCGTAAGGATCTCTGTCCTGGTCGTAGTGGCCGTTTTCAATCTATGGTGTACGGGTTCAGCGTAGATGTAAAGTACTTCGCGCAGACCCGGTGCACGCGTTCACAAAGAGCTTCCTGGGCAGCCTGGATGTCCACTGTCGGGCGAGGGCGACAACCAGAGCTCCCATGAGATGAGTAACGAGATTCGTCCTTTTTTTTTTGTTGTTGTTGGTGTGGCATTTTAAAATCTCATTTCCTGGTTGCATTGGGTAGGAGTAGGGTTTCCACGGTTTCCACGCGGAAGCGAATACGGGTTTCCAGGGTTGCCGGTAGGAATTTCGAAACCTATTCCACGAAAGGAAGTACACACGTTCTTTAGCTAATGAGATTACTTTGAAGAAGTTGTATATATGGCGTTCTGTGCGAGGCTCGCGTGAAACAAAAAACACGTATGGCCCACCGCTAGGGTCCGCCTTCTCCACACGCTTGCCAAATTCGCAGCCGGCCTAAGTTGGCCAAAAGCGACGAAGTCATTTTAAGCTCAGGGGCATTGGCGGAAAAATGTGGTTGCCAGGATACAAATGCGATTTGTGTGTGGCCTGCATCTGCGCCTGCGCCGACGCCTCTGCCTACTACTCACTCGGTTTGAAATGAGGTGCAAAAATAGGAACCAAATCTCAACTGGGTTATCCGTTATGCACACATCCGTTATGCATATGTTTCATGACCTAAGCGTCCGCAACGTTGCCACCATCATAATCACCTCGTTAATTATATGCATAGATTTTACACACGTAATCTTCCTTGGGCTACTAAAAAGCAGAAATTTTGCTCTATCTATCTGTCTGTCTGTCTGTCCTGTCTGTCCTGTCTGTCTGTTCTGTCTGTCTGTCTGTCCTGTCTGTCTGTCCTGGGACTCGATTCAGCCCACCCGCACAAAGTGAAATGAAAATCTGTTCAAGCGTTATATAGTACTCACAGCCAGTCTAAACGTCCACAAGTGATATTTGCAGTTTTACTTTATTAAAAAATTCATGGACGCCTGGTGTTTGCATAGCAAATGAAATACTACATCAACGGTAGTAAACCATCGCCTGCTGTTACCAGCGCTTCCTCCTAGTGGCATTTAAGAAATCAAACAGCAGTAGCAATGAAAGGTTCCACTAGAAGGGATCCCCGTTCTGCATGGAACACTCGTGCAGTAGGGCATCGAGGTTCTATAAATGTTATAGTAGGGTGCCTCAATTCTCGCGCGTCTCCGCCGTACGGCAGCGTTGACATTGAGACACCCGACTTGGAGTAGTAGAACGCGGTAAATTTAAATTGACTTTAAAGTTATCTTGGGATGAATGAGACGGGAAAGGCACAGCATGAGAGGCGAGCGGGAAAGAGAACTGAGGCCTTTACTTGGCAGGGGCGCCAGTCGACTATCGTCTTTCGGCGACATTCGCAAGAAAAGGAGCAGATACGCGGCCATTTTTTTGTTCTTGTTGTGTATTTTTGTTTCACTTCCTGTGCAAATTTGAGGGGCGAAGCCCCTCAGGGGATGGGGCTGTTGGCGTCCCCTGTCGTGGTCGTCATCGTAATCGTCGTCGTAATCGTCGTTTTATGTAGTCACGGTACAAAAACACCGGGAAACTTGTTTACGCCTCGTTCTAGAACGAAACGCGTACTAGAAAAACACCGGGACACTCGTTCACCCCTCGCGGTGGAGCTCTTCGAAACGCGTACTAAAAAAACACCTGAACAGTTGTTTACGCCTCGCGCTAGAAAGCTTCGTCCATAAAAGACAAGAGACTTTTACAGTAAAGCTGTATACCTCTACCCCCAGCGGTTTCATGTCCGTTGGCAAAAACGCCAAGGCGCCGAGAATACACTTAGTCCACTGCATGTTTCGCCCCTTCCCAGATTTAACATTAGTGGAGATGGTCCGTGACTTTTGTAAATAACAAGCATCATTAATATGATTTTTACTACTGTTCCGTTGATATCATAACAGACTTTCCTTTATAAGGTCTACCTGAAAGAAATCTTGCCAGGCAAAATGTTTTCTTTCGTTTGACGTAGCAAGTTAGTAATTCTTGGAAAAGCTAAACTCGCCAGTTTAAGAAAAGCCGTGCTCTCTCTGTCTTCACACTCTCTTCTTTCTCTCTCTCTATTTATATATTATTATATATAATATATATATATATATATATATATATATATATATATATATACGTTGTGTTGTGTGTTGTTTGGTGTGTGTGTGTGTGTGTGTGTGTGTGTGTGTGTTTCGTGCGTGTGTCTCTTCTCTCTCTCACCACACACGCACACACGACACACTTCCTAAACTGCCAACGCTATATACCCTTATCTTCGGTGGCGAGTCCATGCAGAAAGAGAAGCCGCTGAAACCTGCGTTTTGTTAAAAGTGAATACTCAGAAGAAATACGCATTTTTAGAAGTGGAAGGTAGCATTTCTACTTTATGGAAAACTGCTTCAGTGCATTGTATTTACGGCTCGGGGTTTCGAGTTCATTTTTGCCAAAATTTGGATGGTGTTTTTCGCAGTTTATTTTCTGGCGAAATTTCGGTATTTCCGCAGTTTAAATCTTGTAAATATCCGATTCTCCGAAATCCGGATTTCTTTTCCGCTCTATTTTAAATACTCCAAGTCATAGGTTAAGCGATATCAGAACACGAACACCTCAGAACGCTCGGAGCAAATTTTTGTTTGACAGGTTTGAATTGCAGGCACAGATATCTGTTCACAAGCACGAATAGTTAAAGACTGAACATGCACGTTTTTTTCTGTTACAACCCTAAACTTGTTGTAACAGACGTAAGCATTTTAAAATAAAGCACAAATAAAAAACCCTTGCGTACACAAGCGTGCTCTTAAAAAAGAGCCTTCTTGTGGTACCGGTTACGATTCGTTGTTATCGCGGAAAAGTGCAAATGGTCAGTGGTGCCGATAACTTACAGGATACCCTCAAGTCTGAACTCCAATCGTCAGTTTTTTTTTTTTTTTTTGCTGCCGTTGTGTGCTACAAAATCGGTGTTAATCGGATAAATCGTAATAGTCCGAAATTTCGCCGGCGAGTATTTTATGGTTTTTTTTTTTTTTTTTTGAGGAGTGCGGGGCTGATCCGAAAACCCGGAGCCACGTGATATATTTACCTGCACATCGCATGCGATCCAACCCTACCATCTGGCCAATATTCATATTCACCGCGAGGAATATCTCATAAATGATTGCATCACTCGAGCGTCTTTCACTTGCGGATTTGCTGTTGGATATAGTGGCACGTATTGCAATTGTACATCGCTTGTCGACTTAGCTTTATGCGCGCGTTGATTTTCAATGTATATCAAGCTGAGACCGAGGCGCGAACGAATTTCCACTCGAAGGCAAGCTCTTAAAGGCAGCTTACTGCGGGCGCAAATATCTATAATGGGTGACCGATGATTAATGCAAAGACGAAGGCGAAACAAAAACTTAATATTTCCAAAAATTAGAAAGATGAGAGTGGAAGCGCCTCGTTCGTGACGGAACTAAGCTAACGCGTAAGCACAAAATTGTTATAAACCTAATAACAGAATAGAAATAAATACCCAACATAATATCTATTTTTTATTTTTTATGTTTAAAATATAAATACAAATATTAAAACAAAAGCGGTCACCTCGAGGACTAGCCTGCTCCTCGAATCGCGAAGTATACACACTTAAGAAAAAATGGTTGTGGCATTCACTAACGGAGCACTAACAAGTTATTTGTTCCAGTATACACTCGGTACTCAGTAACTGGGGGTACTAAATGCATCACAAGTCAGGGTTACTAACTAAAGCAGGCAGTAAGCACCACTACCTTCACCCGTAAAGTCGTAGCGATAACGCCTTCTGAGCTACATGCATTTACTAACTGGTCATGTATAACGTCGTCGTAAGCGCGATCTTAATCTAGTGTATACTACTTCCTACACCCAATTAATTTCCTAACCATGCGGTATAGTGGCAGAATTTACGTACCGTAGCGTGGAGTAGTAAGGTTTGTAAAGAGTTAGTACAGACAGTCGTTACTACCCTTTTATGACCTTTGTTATTGAGAGTGCATGAGAAAAACCCATCTCGGGATTGCCTTCACAGATGGAAGAAAAAAAAGCTTAATAAAACAGGGGGGATCGGGCGGAGGTGCAAGCCGGTTCAATTCTACAGAAAGCCAGGACGCTACTCAAGCCAGGCCAAGTCAAGACTCCGGGCAAAGGAGCGCATCTTAGAAGGTGGACCCGTGGCATTGCGGACCTTGCGCTGTTTGTAGAAGACAAGAAACAACAATAACTGCATTCAAAACCGGAACAAAGAAAAGATGGAAACACGCATGAACACAAAGCTAGCGTGTGCGTCTTTGCTGCTCGCTAAACCGGCAGCTGGATTCGGCAAGCGGAAAGGTCGGATCGCGAAGGATCCGAACGGGGAAGTCTCGGTGGAACTGCGCTCGCCTTTCGTCTTTGGGCGGTCTTACAACCTCAAAGAATCCAAACCCGTTACAAGTCTTCGGGCGCGTATACATGACTCTTGCCCGCTTCCGGTTTCTTCCGTGTTTTGTTCGCTCAATTGTTCTCTCACGATTCTCGAGGGACACCTCTCCCTTTATCCCTGCCTGTGCGCCCGTAAGCTCGTTTGAGTGCACAGGGTGCAAATGCTGCGCTCGCGTGTAGAGTGGGCTGAAAGCTGCGCCTACCTCGTATCGATGCGGAAGAACTATGCAGGGAAGCTTTAAATTTGCACACCGCGGTGTAAGTAGAAACAGTAGCGTACTGGCAGTAGCGTATTTTAGGTTGCGGACGTATTTTGAACAGAAGCGGTGATTTATTCAGAAACCTCCAAATGTTTATTTGAAGTTTGTTTTTGTGTTACACGCAAGCTGTAAGTAAAACTTCGTGCTGTACATTTCATCTCCACCACCGGCGTAGGCAAAAAAGCACGGATGATTACTATACTACCTAATGCAAAATTTGTGCGCAGCGCGAACTGCAGTCTTCTCGGTCACGGTGCATATCTGCTGCGTCTCAGGAAGTGACGCGTAATCAGCGAATGCGCGGAGGCGCGCTCTACTCTGCCGTTATCTCGCCGCGCATTGCCGCCGCCGGGCATGTTGTTGTAGATCGTGTTTGAAACTCTCGCGCAAATGTCGCGTGGTGTGGATGAGCCCTAAATGAGGAGGGGCCTCTGGGTAAAGGGTGAGGCCCTCCCCAGCGGCAACGCATGGCGGAAGTGGGAGGGGGAGGCAGTGATAGATATCACGCCATAGCATCGCGTGCCGTCCTCTTCCTCACCCTTTCGCCAGGGCTCCGACGAGCGCCTCGTGCGGGCTCAGCATACTGAACTCCCCCTCACACTTTCGCCACTCTTTCTTCCGCCGTTTTTTTTTCTCTATTTGCTCGCTAGGTTACAACGCCGCCGCCATCGGCAAATCACAGTAGCGGCTCCAAGGTGCTGCGGATTAAAAGAAGGAAGGAGAAGGTCCGAATTTGAGGGACGTCTTCGAGTCTGGTACAACGTCTCTATTTATTTTTCTCACATGACTAGTGCGAACCTTGTAATTTGCTGCCTTTGTATTGCATTATGGTTGTAGTTACATGAAGGAGGGCTCACACGCAGTTTGTCTCAAAACATAGAGCCGCCGTGGGACAGTGTGCCTACCCCCTTTCCCCAAGAGCTCCAGTCCCCCTTACCTACATAACGAAAATGCGTGTCATTTGTCTATGCTCTTTATAAAGCCCAATCTGTAAGAACACCACGGTACACAAAAAATTTACCCCCCTTCCTAAGGAAACTTCAGAGAAGCGCGAAAGCTAGAAGTGCATCCAACACTCTTAACACAAAAAGGTGTAAAGAGGTAGTAACGGCCGTGTTTACTAACTCCTTACGAACCTTACTACCCCGCGGTTTTGTACGTAGTCTCGGCCACATGCGACTGCATGGTTAGGAAATTAACTCCGTGTAGGAAGTAGTATGCACTAGAATAAGGTCGTTCTTATTACTAGGTTATGCATGGCCAGTTAGTAAACGCATGTAGCTCAGAAGAGGGCTATCGCCAGCACTTTAATAGTGTAGGTAGTGGTGCTTACTGCTTCCTTCAAGTAGTAACCCTGACCAGTGCTAAATTTACTACCTCGAGTTACTAAGTACCTAGTGTATACTGCGAGAAGTAACTTGTTAGTATTCCACTAGTGAATGCCCCAAGCTTTTTTGAAGGGTGAAGCTTCGCTGAAAGTGCGTAAAATTGATCGTTAAACCATCAAATACCCAATTAGCCAACGACGAACGAATTCCCAATGCGACCTTTTTTTTCGCACACTAGTAAATAAAAGCATCTGCGAGCAATCTAAACGCGTACTGATAATTGATTTATGAGATGAAGGTATGCAGTTGCACTCCTTCTTCATTATCGATTAGTGTATTGTTCCTTTCTCGCTATTCTCAAATAACTGTTTTGACAGAATGGAAGCCCGGTTTCGCAAACACGCGGTGTGTTCAGAGATCTTATCAGAGCTTTTCGGTCGACCAACCGGTCTATAGGGAAATACATTAGTCGTTTGACAGGACGCCATCGGCCCACTAAGAAAGCTTTCGCTTTAAAATCAAGCATACCTTACGCCCGATTTCACACTCCCATCTTCCCAAAAACGTCGCTGAGGATCCGCCTTTCTGGGGACAGAACAAAAGCGCAATTCCTACACGTGTTGTTCAAAGTGCGCATGTTTCGCTTTTATGTATACAAAGACAGTACAGCTTTTTGGCCTCCGCCATTGTACCAGGGTCGTTCATGGCCGAGCCACGCTAAGCCTAGCCGCGTTCTTGCCGACCGACTTGCGCTAGCATGCCGTCCTCTTCCTCACACTTTCACCAGGGCTCCGACGAGCGCCTCGTGCGGGCTCAGCATACTGAACTCCCCCTCACACTTTCGCCACCCTTTCCTCCGCCGTTTTTTTTCTGTATTTGCTCGCTAGGTTACAACGCCGCCGCCGTCGCCAAATCACAGTACACAGTATCACATTACACGACCTCAAAGGTTCGGCGTGAACACTGCTGCCCAGTGTTCTCGCCTAAGCCAACTTCTTAGCGAAAAGATATTCTGTTTAGAGCTGTCCCGAAAAGTATATTTATTTGATCGAAAGTTCTTGCCCGCCCGCCACGCGCATTACTCTGAAATACCGGAACAATACCAAGCAAAAGAAACAAACCGTGGTTTGAAACAGAGCTATGGACGGAATTCCGCCCTGCGAAAGTGGATGTCCAGTGCAGCTGCTGTAAACAAGTGCACATGCTGATGGGAGGGGTATGAAATGTTCCTCATTGTCTGGGCGGGCTTGTCGCTTGCACTCGGCTTCTCTGGCGGCAAATGCTGGGTTCAGGGGCTTGTGCTCGGCGTCTTGGGCGAGAACTTCTGCGTCCTGCCTAGCCTGACAAATGCGCTAGTCCTCGAATGACGTCAACACCCCACTCTTTCGAGAGCAGCTGCAAACCTAATCTTTACCAAACAACACATAAGTAGCTCCCCATTGTTCACCGGGCGAGAACTACGGGGTCTTGCTTGAATTTTTTGTTTACAACAAGAAATTTCCCGACCAACCAGAGGCCAGCAGCCCCGCTGTAAATCACAAATTGGAAAAAATTCGTAATTGTAGAACCTCCTAATCGCCATTGTAGCCCCTCCACTAACTTACTCTAACGCCACATGCCTCTTTTTTTCTGACGCTAGAAGGCCATTACTGCGAAGCTGGAGCTGGTACCATCGCTAACGCAAAAGCCACTGTAATAAGCCCCGTCATCGTTCTCAACCCACACATCGCAGTTGCATTCACGCAACCAGTGCATTGTACGGTGCCCTTTACGAGGTTTAGCTTGAATGCACCGTTACGTCATCCGATGCTGCTTTCACAAGCGATGACGATAGGCCGTTCTCTGGCGACACGTACTCCATCACAGCCGCACGTATTTAGCGGGTCGCCAGCGCCATCGAATTGCGAAACACTGCCTTTTTTTCGTTTTCGCATGCGCCTGCAATGGCCTCTCCCCCTGTTTATTTTTCTTTTTTAAAGGGAAGCTTTCTTTGTCTCACCGACGACGTCTGTAGTCCATCTCAAAACCAACTGCAGGAAAGCCAGCTTCCACCTGTAATGCGTGCTCTGCCTCAAATGTATTCTTTTGCAGGTGAAGCCTGCTTTAGGTTTTTGCTTTAAAAGAGAACCTTTCTTTTTGCGAAATGAAATGGCCAAGCGGGAAACTCAAAGCCGCAGCGATCAAAAGTACAAACTGCGTGCCAGTGGAAGCCAAAGTCAAAATAAAACTGACTTGACTTGAAAAGGCTCAACGAGTTAAAGTCCAAACCGCTGGCGAGTCAAAGTCGAAACTCAGACGACAACACAGGAATCCCTCACGAGAAACCTTCGCGTTCAACCATCGCCTTCGTTACACGGAGGGATGTTCTTTCTTTCGCATGCCTGCAACAACGTAGCAGGGCCTTTAATTTCCCACAAGGGAATGCCATAGTCGGTGGGGAAGCAATGGCCGATCTGGATACGCCTACTTTGTTACGGTGTAACAGCTACGCCGATGACCTCATTCTTGGCGCTCTTTAATCGCCGAGCGGAAGAACGCATCGCCATCCCTTCCTAAAGAACGTTTAGAGAAGCGTGAAAGCTTTCTCACATCAAATGTGCGTTTTTACGCACATTTGATGTGAGTCAAAACGCACATCAAAGGTGTGTGCGTCAAAAGTTTCGCTAAAAGTGCGTCCATCCTTCTCTGAAAGAGCGTCCAGTCAATCGTCAAACCGTCAACGACCCAAATCGCAAACGAAGAACACAACAATGCGACAATTTTTTCGCACACAAAGTAAACGCATCTACGAAGGTCGTAAACGCACACGGATGTACGTTTGTACTCCTTCTTTATGATCCATGCTTGTATTGGCTAATCTGGAACCACTCCTTTCTTGCAAGCTTGAATTCAAGTAAGCGTTTTGACACAATAAAAGACCGGTTTCACGCACGCCCAGTGTGTCCAGAGGTTTATCAGAGCTTTCCGGTCGACAAACCGGTCTATGGGTAAATGCATTAGTATTTTGATTGGACGCCATCGGTCTCGCTAAGAAACCTTTCGCTTTAAAAATTGGGGTTACACTCCAAGAAGCGGCCGTAAATGGTTCTCACCGCAGCAGTCAGAATGACCAGTTGAAGTGACCAAGTGCGTGAATTCGGCAAACGATGAAGCCCAATGTATGATTGGCCTTAAAGGGGCCATGAGGACAAAATACAAGTTTGTTTTATTCGAAAGATTTCGTGTTTTATAGTGCTCCCAGCGCGTGTCAATCAGCAAAGGATGCCGTATTTACGGAGAAATTAATCAGTTTAGGTTAAAATGTTTATTCTCCGCAAAATCAGGCGTTTTCGGGACGTCAACAATGAAGTCATAAGCGTGCGTATACAAACGACCTTGCACTGCGTGAATCGGCTACAGTACTGCTTGCCGTCAGTCTTCCCAGATGGCGCTACCATACTCATGCACGGACCGTTATCTGCCGCTGCTTTGTTTTTGACCGTATTTCCACCTGGCTTGTTTTTCTTACTATAGAAAATAGTCGTTTCGTGAAACATGAAATATCCTCGACCAACAGGTGACGTAAGACAACGTCGCTTACGCCAATCGGCCAGTGCGTGTAAGGCAACTTAAAGCGGCGGACTGCTCTGCAGCTAAAGCAAGCATAGTGTGCGCAGTACCAACACCAGTACACATCGGTACTTTTTTACACTCCTAATAATAATCGTCCACGGTAGTAACGGCCGTATTTACTAACTCCGTATGAACCTTACTACCCCGCTGTTTTGTCGTAGGCTCTGCCACTAGCAACTGCATGGTTAGTTAACTGAGCTAGGAAGCCTATGCACTAGATTAAGGTCGTGCTTATGACTAGGTATGCGTGCGAGTTATAAACGCATGTAGCTCAAAAAGTGCTATCGCTAGGACTTTACTAGTGGAGGTAGTGTGCTTACTGCTGCTTCATTTATGCCACCCTGACTAGTGCTAAATTTACACCTCCAGTCTAAGTACCTAGTGTATACTGGGACAAGTAACTTGTTAGTATTCCATTTGTGAATGCCCCGACGTTTTTTTAAGAGTTATGTTTACGTGTGCTTTCGCAACTTTCGCTGTTTGTCCCCCCGTTCTTACTGCTATAAAAAAAATTTGCTCTAAATTTAAGCACAAGTAGCTGGTTCGGCAAGCTTATAAGGTCTGCCTAATTTGCGTTTGCTTTCGCCGGCCTCCGCCAATTGCAGAGCTGGCTGGTATGACATCAGAGGTTGTGTTGCGGGAATGAGCTAGTGCGTCGCGTGGCCATTCCGTTTTTTCCATAATTATACAGCTTATTTCAGCGAAGTGTGTGTTAAAAGTGGTGTCAGTGTGATTATAACGAGGCAATCTTTCGAATGAACCAAATTTGTGTTTTGTTTTCATGGCCCCTTTAAGGGAAGTGCATGCGCGCAGGGAAAACGCGCAATGCATGAATGGCTATTTGCATTGATCAATGTCCCTGTGCAGATGCCCCTTTTCGCTCAAATTGAATGCTCGTGCACGCCACTCGTCGAATTTGCATACTTGGTCACTACGATTTGTCATTCGGGAGCATTAGGCTGAAGACGCCCGGTATAGGGGGACTTCTTAGGGTGTGGGGCATATACTCTTCTGCGTAACATTGGAATACGTTCCACGGAGTGAAATTCGAGTGTTTGCAGTAACAGAAGACGCACTAGAAACGATAGTGCGTGCTGAGAAACACGCCGACAATCTTCATGGTAGCCTAGACATTCCCATGACATTCTTTTGCTTTATGACCTTGATTTCGAAGTTTCACACATCTACAGAAGGAGTTGCCTATGAACGTTAATTCAGTAGCTCGAGCCAACTCATGCTGACGTCTCGAATCGCCGTGGTATTCATTTTATAGTATTTTGAGGGCTGTGATTGTTCTTCTTGTTTTTCTTGCTTTCTTTCCCCTTCTTTCTATAGATCTCCTCCTTGCCTAGGTATTGATTGATGTGCCCTCAATCCAAGAGGCAGTTATCGGACGAAATATTTTCTGTCTCTATCTTTCAATAAAACAATACTCACGCCATGACATCCCCCATTGATTCAAACGCCCATGGCGTCAGTCTTTGAAGTAGGAGTAGGGGCCTATAGCTCTCTATCATAAATGCTATGCCACTCATTTACTGTGGGGTGTGACTCGCCGAAGCAACACTTGAGATATATGAGGCGCGCCGTAGTGGAGGGCTCCGGATTAACTGTGGCCACCGGGGATCTCTAACGTGCGCCGAAATGTCGACACATGGGCGTTTTCACTTGATGCGGCCATCAGAAAAGCAGCCACCGCGACCGTGATCCAACCCGCGTCGTTCAGCTCAGTAGCCCAGGATCTGCCACTCCGGTTTATGGGCTCTCACTCACACAAATATCCGGACAGTATATTTGAAGGAGCAAACGTTAGGTGCACCGTTGGGCGGTCACCACCGCGGTAAGAAGCAAATAAAAACCCATTGGAGCTTCCGCATGTGGGAACCCGGGCCTCCACATGAGGAGCCCAGTGCGCTACCACTGCTGTATATCCGCACGCTGCGAGCAGCGTAACAAAACTAGTAGTAGTAGTAGTAGTAGTAGTAGTAGTAATTGATTTGATTGATTGTGGGGTTTAACGCGCCGACGCAACGCAGGCGATGAGGCGCGCCGTAGTGCAGGGCTCCGGATTAATTTTGACCACCTGGGGATCTTTATCGTGCGCCGAAATCTCGTACACACGGGCGTTTTTGCTTTTCGCCTCCATCAGAAAAGCGGCCGCTGCGGCCGGGAATCGAACCCGCGACCTCGTGCTCAGCAGCGCAACGCCTTAGCCACTGAGCCACCGCGGCGGGTAGTAGTAGTAGTAGTAGTAGTAGTAGTTTAAGTAGAAATTGTAGTAGTAGTAGTAGTAGTAGTAGTAGTAGTAGTAGTAGTAGTAGTTACTGTTGTTGTTGTTTTTCGTTGCTTTTTGTTGTTGACGATGTTCCTTTCGTTACGGTACATGTTTCGGTAATTCACCAGGAGTCCGAAGTTTTGAAGGGCTAATGTGCCCTCCTTACAAAACATCAATTGGGACATGTCAAAGTTATAGCTTAGCGCATGCCACGCGACAACTGAACGTGATGGCCCGTGAGTAGAACAAGTGCGTACCAACCACGCAGAACTCAGATTCAAGTGAAGCAGTGGCGTGTGTCAGTCTGCTTGCTGATGTAATTCACGCCATAAGACGGCAAAGCGAAAGCCAAGGAAGGGACGCAAACATGATAAAGGTGCAACTCAAAGCAATTGGCACCAACGACGATGAAAGAAAATAAAAAAAACAGACGCTAATACCACGTGGCGTAAAAAAGTTGTCGGTAGGTATCGCCAGGTTTCCGCTGTCAAAGAGCGTAAGCGCACAGTTGTGCCCGAGACATTTTGTTTTTCGTCGTACCGTGAGACGCGAAACAACCTGTCGCGTATTGATTGGCATACTTGTTCATAATGTAAGCGCACCTCGATGGCATAGAGAAAAAAAAACAAGTATTGCACATCTTCAGACACATCCCACTCTTTCGTTTGTTATCATGCCTGCGCATTCGATGCCCACCCCACCTTAACCTTCTCTGCTGTCGAAGGATTTACGAATGTCTTGGCTCGGCATTGCTTACATGTCTTTCCTTTCTCAAGTTTACGGGCTCTCCGCACTGTAGTTCACGTCTTCCGTTTCGCCCTGAACACGTCAAAGCGTCTTTATGTTTATTTCTCTACCGAGGTTTCTCTTATTTTTTCTCTGAAACGTTGCTTCGTCCAGGGTGCGATTCTGCCGGTTCAAAACTGTCGTCTGCTAAGCCGTCACCGAGAAGAGGGAAGAAGCGAGGATGTTTGCTTTGAACACTACACGTTTATCTGGTTCATCAATTCCGTCGTAAAAAGTGGAGACGTTGAGAGAGGGAAACGTCGGGATATGTCTCGTTCTCGTAGCTGCGCGGTAGTCTAGACGTTCGGTCGATGCATTAGACCCACTCGAAAGTCTTAGTTTTCTGTTTTTGTACTGCTCAATGGACAACAACTAAAAAAGAATATGCAGGCAAGGCGTGCATGTTCGCGAAGATAGACATTTTCCGCCAAAAGAGAGAACTGCGCCAGGAACCAGAGCGTCTGATATTTCTTTTTTTTCCGCTTTGCACTGGAGACTTTGTTGACATTTCCATAAGGGAAATGTTTAGGTGAAAGAAAAAGGATCGCAGGAACCTTTTCTTTCTTGATTTTAAGAATGATGCACCCCTCCAACGGCAACGATTGGGTGAACGCGGAGCTTTTTCGTGAGAGATTCCTTGTTTGTCGTCTGTGGTTGAACTTTAACTGGCGGACACTTTCAACTTTGCTTCGGTGAACCTTGACTTCGGCTCGCACGCTATTTGGACTTTTTATTGCAGAGAATTTGACTGTGGTACTTCGGCGTGTGATTTCGTATAAACAAAGCTTCGCGTTTGAGCATCGCCTTCGTTAGACGGAGGAGTGCTTGATTTTTCTGTCTAATTAGCACGTCCATGCACCCCTGTCCAAATCCAAAATGCTTCGACCGTGTGGGAATGGTGCAATCGGATAGACGTCGGCTTCATAACCCGAGCGACTCAGGTTTAATTCCAACCACGGGATGCGATTTAGTTTTTTTGTCGTTTCGCTCGCCATCACGCAATCATCCGCGTTGTCCGAGAAAGTTTGCTTTCGGTGCGTCCTTTTTTTGTGCACTACAGACGACGTTAATGAGAGGATGAAAGCTTCGCTTGAAACGAAGAAAATACCAGGGTTGAAAACTAAATCTCCATGGAGAAGGAAGTTGTGGGAACCCAGGGCTTGGTTACTATGAGAAAATCCTTCTAAAGAATATGCCATCTTTCAACTTCGGCGCGAGTCGTAAGGAATACGAATAGTACACTATAATGCGCCGACAGTACGCTATGCCTTTCTGCTTCATACAGCGCACCACGATGGAGGGTGTAGGAAGATTGATAAATTTAAGGTTGAGAGACGTCATGACGTAGGATCATATATATAATTTTTTTTCGATCGAGCCATGCCTGCAATACAGTGTGTGATTAAAAGAAGCAGCAACACAACCGAACTGGACGCGTGCAAGGAAAAGGCACACACGGGATAACTATAACTATTTTTGCCTTGATTAACATCGAAGGCCTACTTCTATTGAAAAAAACGAGAAAGAAAACGCTGCCATCAACAATGAGAGCAGCTCGGATGCAGTAGAAGTTGTTGTTGTTGAGTTTTTGTTCGTCCGTAGACTCTAGGCTCGAGATAAAAAGTGTTTATACATTTAGCATTGTATAAACATTTTACGACCTCTTCATACGGTAATTCCCTTTCTGTTCTATTGACATGCTCTCTGTATTTTATTGTTGTTAGCTGCTTTGCTTTGCATGCGAGTACTTACTCAAGAGGTCCCCTGTACAGCCTATCTATGACCATACTTTGAGAGCACTAGCACAGATGAACGCACTGATAAAATTTGCTATTCTTATTCTGTATCTAGTAGGATATGAAGCAGGGTCTATACCCAGGAAGCTAGCTTAGCGTCGCGGATATAGTCCAAGCAAAGAACGGTAGGCAGGACCATGGAGCCACCCACGGTAATGCGTGCAGTAGGTGTTGGGTGCGCAAAAAAGGCAGGCGCGTCAACTATCTCCTCAGCTGGAGCACGCAAACTCTCCCAGGACACGCGCAGGCAGCAATTCGGCCATTCATGGTAAATGCCTGATCTGATGCTTCATCACCAGACGTCATCACTACAGCGTACGGCGGAAACGACAGGTCTTGCCCTGAGGAAGCGGGAACGTGGCACACGTTCTCGAATGTATTCCAGCTGGAGATCTGATACACGAAAAAGGCTCTTTTAGTCCCCGAGCTGTTTTATGATCCACCTTTATTAGGGGACCGAAGCCGAGAGTGTGGTGACGACATGAGTGCCCAAAGGCGCGCAATACAACACCTGGTAATGATGATGATGATGTAGGGTTAATGGTCGCAGCAGGGGCGCCGTAGTGGAGGGCTCCGGTTATTGACCCTGGATCTAACGTGCCCGAAATCTCGACCACGCGTTTGTTCGCCTCCATCAGAAGGGCCGCGCGGCGATCGAACCCGACCTCTGCTCAGCACGCAACGCTTAGCCACTGAGCCCGCGGCGGGTCACTGTGTAAATGCCACTGATCTGATGGCGTCATCACCCCGAAACGTCATCACTAGCAGCATACGAGGGAAACTGACAAGGTCATCGCCCTTCGCAAACCGGAGAGCAGAACGTACAGGCACACGTTCTCGGAATGTATTCCAGCAATAGATCTGATTACCACTAAATCATAACCCATCTCTTGAATCCCCGAGCTGCTTTTATGATTTTCATTTTCCTTTTCTTTCCTTATTTTTTTTGTATAAGGGCTTATTCGCTGTTCTTGAAAAGGGAGGTCAGTGTGCAGTCAGCGCAGAATGCCGGTTTTTTTTTACGTCCGTCGTGTTGATAGCGCTGTGTCTCTGTTAACAGAGATGCTGTTCTTGGTCGAGGCTTTCCTGGGACGATTTGGGGAAGAGCGGGCGTAGTGATGCGGAGAGGGCATCACCTAGCGAAGGGTGAACAAGCACCAAGAACACGGGCAACGAGTTCTTAGAGTTTCTTGAACGAGGTGTTCATATAGGCAAAGCCTTTCTAAACTAGCAAGTCTGCTAGCAATGTTTACACCTGTCAACAATGTTGCGCAAAAAGAAAACATTGATATTTAGGCAAGATATACACACCTAGGTGATATCGGCATTATTCTTTTCAGTCAAAATAAGTTGCTTTTATATTTTCGCGATGGGAAATAAAAAATAGGCCGTGTGAAAACCAAAAAGCGCTCTCGGCCCCTCAAGTTCCAAGTGTTCCAAGTTCCAAGTGTTCCAAGTTCAAAAGTAGCAAAAGGTTCCAGTTGATTCTGCGAGCAGTGGAACACGGCAAAAATAATTTAGGGAACGGGAATCGATCTCCGTGCTTTGAGAAGTTCTATGGAGCTTAGACTTGCAATTAGGGAACCCCAGGCAGATTTGTTTTTAGCATCAACGTTCGCGACATTAGGCCAGTGCAGCTGGGCTAGTTTTTTCAAGGGTTTATTGTATTTTTATTTTTGATTACTGTTTCTGCGTTAATGTCCACCCTTCTTCTTTTCTTACATCTTTCGCCTAGCTTCCACATCGATGCAGTGGTACTGGTCCAGCTGCTGATATGGCAGGGACATAGTTTCGGTTTTTCATTGCCTTCGCGTTGCAGATGTGAACAGCGCACGTAGACGAGGCAGTGATGTTCGGTACTGGGAGGACAAATTCACATTTCAGGGTTAAGAAATTCTTTTTTTTTTTGTAGAACTTTTCTCCGCAAGTTTCTCAAGAATCCCTGCACATTTCCCTGCATTTTCGTTTTGTAGTTGATAGATGTTTACTTGGATTCCTGTTCGGTTTTGGGTGTTATCCAGTGCAACCTATGTCTACTTTACGTAGCCTTCCGGACGCAGACGCCGTTGAAAGAATCAGAGTTTTAGCGTGAACTAAATTCCACTACATGTGACGCTCAGCAGCATTTAAATCTGCATTTCACGTTTTCCACCAAGCAGCATGCTTACTTTGCATGGTAAAGCTCAAAGTTATAACTGCCCGCATGAGAAAGGAGGGGACATTTTTGGGTAATTGAAATAATTTTAGCTCAGCACCCGCAATGCGGGCGCTATCTTTCGTTGACACCACGCGGACTAAGGCAACACCGAAATGTTTTCCTGAATATTTCGCAGCGAATACATGCGAACAGGCTTAAGCCCTTCCGCCGGCGCCGCTTCACATTATTCTAGCTTTTTCTCATGAACTATACTTTCCTCTATGCTCCCTCATGTTTTAAAAACTGGATTGGAAGTCGTCTTGCATGATAGTGACTTGCGCGAGCATGACTGCTGATATTCACACATCAATCCCACGAAGTGTAAGCGAATATTTAGAAGAAAACAAAGCAATGAATTATGCCATGTACAGTTTACTGGCATTATTTTGCCTGTTTATTCCATATCTTCTAAAATTCCGTCCATCTATTAGAGATCCTGCTTTTCCTTTTCGGCCAAAATTACTGGTAAAACTCCCCGAAAAAGGGAAAATTCCCCGCATGGAACATCACGCAGACGACGACACTCAATAAAAAAAAGACAAGCAGGAAGCAATTCGCGCTTCCGAAGTAGTAACGTCATTTCCGGAGGATGTGTCTTCGCAGTGTCGCGCGCTTGCTGCTCTCTCAAACTCGTTGAGCTTAGAAGGGCAAGGAAAGAGACAACACAATGAAATATGACACAATACCAAGCAATGTCGCGTATCGCATCAACGTGCAATCGTTTCTGATGGGCCCTGAAAGAAAGCCTTGCAGAAGCTCATCCGAGTAACTCAGGTAAACGCAATTTTCCGCACGAAACAAAAGTCCAACATCGTCTTCCAAAAAGTCTGCCAAAGTAAAAAAAAAAAAAAGGCCGATTACACCCGGTATTTATCCATCGAGCGTTGACTATACGCATGGCTTACCCCAAACTGACGCGTGCACTCAGAGGTAGTACACGCTTAGGGAGACAGGGGAATTCGCCAAGGAGGATCGTCAGCACTCCGTTTTCTCCGCGTTCCCGACACAAACAAAACGCCTACCTCGCATGCACTTTCCGCATCGCGTCATCCTTCTTCACTTGGTCTGCACCCTGGTCTTCCTTTTTTTTTCCCTCGTCATTTCCGACCGGTTTGCCCGCCGTCCGAGTGGAGACGCAATTTCTCGGGACCTCAGCGAGGCATGAATACGCGTTCTACTTCCGGGATCGGTTTCCTTCTCATTCGTTGCTTGTTCGCGCAGTGCCCGTCCGTTTTTCGTTCGTGTCCGGTTCTGCTTGCACGGAGCGTTTTCTTTGCTTCACCTTTCGCCTGTCTGCGCAAAGCGGCTCGTACAAAACGGGCCACTCCTAGTATTGATTCGCATGTGTGGGTGAAACCTCTAGAAGCCTTCTTTCTCGACGGCTGAACCACGTGAAAATGTCATCAATGCCGGTGCGAGGCAAAATACTCCTTTCCGACGCCACTGAAACGAACAAAAGGGAATGCAATGACACCTCCGACGGGCCTAATACACGTATCCGTTTTATTGCACGTACCTTTCTTTGTGCTAAAACTAATACACGTGCCCGTCTCTTTCGAGCAAGCGACCACACAGAAATGCACTGAAGATGCAGGGGAAAGACTCCGATGGAACATTCCAGTGTTGTGCTCCTTTCGGAGGTATAACGGGCAAATCACTGGCACGTGCCTTGTCCGTTAAGGCGAGGGATGGATGAATACCGTTTGCGGTCCCACCTCTCCATAAACCTCTTCTTCGTTCGCTTATTGGCGCCTGCGACAGTGTAGATTTTGACGCGTCGCCAGGGTTTCAAGCTTGCACACGCATGCGAACGCGTAATATCCGCGCAGCCGAGGCCCATAGAGGCTCGGCTGTGGGTGGAAGGCGAAACACATGAGTGAAGAAAGACGCGTGTGCGCATGCGTATTAGAACCAGTTTGGGTGGCGGAAGCCCCCGGATCGGCCGCAGCGGGATCTCTACGGCTTGGTTGCGATGCACAAAAGCGTCGTCCTTCTTTCGTTGGCCCGTTCATGCGATAGGAGCTTCGTACCACGACAGGGGTGTCACGATGATATCCGTTGAACTGCGGTGTTGTTTCCTGCAAGGGTCGTTACGTACGCAGATCCTTTCAAAGGCACGAATAGTGCTATTATACGAACCAAGCGTGGGGGCGGTATTGTTTTCCCGTTGAAAAACTGGTTCGTCCGTCGATATAATTGGACCCCGCCTGAATGAGGTTATGTGTATGAAATGGCGCCAGACAAAGCCGCTGGCTGCACACACGGCCGGCAGCAGCTTCGGGATTACGGGAATGCGTAAAATGAAATTCTACACGTAAAGGATGTGATATAGGAATGTTATTGTGTATTTTTGATGGGCGGCCGCCAGACACATAGCGCGCGTCGCCTTTTTAACAAGGTGGATGCATTGTTTGTATGTTTTCTTTTCGTTTCTCGTCACTTTACGGAATATATGAGTATACATACATACATACATACATACATACATACATACATACATACATACATACATACATACATACATACATACATACACATACATACATACATACATACTTTACATACATACATACATACATACATACATACATACATACATACATACATACATACATACATACATACATACATACATACATACATACATACATACATACATACATACATACATCAACCATTATTTTGTGTTTTCGTCGCAGCAAAGTATGGCGGGTTGACAGGTTCGTGGCCTGTAATCGCCGCAGTATGACTGCGCGTGCTGTGTACGATGCTCATACGCAACCAGAGGAAGAAATGGGACGTCCGCCATCTTACCAAGGCCTCCTTAGCATTCGTTCATTTCGCAATTCACTGAATGGAGGCCAGTCTGCCTGTCGGGGTGTTTCTAGTCAAAAGCTGAAGAACGAAAGCGAAGCAAGAGACACAAACACGATGCAGCAGTAAGGAGTGGTCGTGGATAATCGATGGATTCCGCCTTCAAATCTCGGAAGCGGACCCAAGTGCCAGAGGACGTTTTTCTGGCACGCCGCTGAGTAGACTGACGTTTTACGCATGAGGCGGCATGAGAACATGATCTGTATTGTCATAAGCCGTGTTTCGTCCATCCGAATAAGGGTGTAATCTTGATTCCTTTCTCAAATAGCGGCATGATGTGACTAGCGGATGATGCAGGTGGGTCAATTCCAAAGTTTCTAAAGAAAACTAAGATCGGCCCAACGGTTCCGGGAAGAATTCCGCGTGAAACACATTGGGAGAGGAAAAACAGCGTATATTGTGAAACAAACTCGGGCGCAAGACGCTCTAGTTCAAATTACGCGAAAGAAGTGGGCTTGGGCAGGACACGTCATGCGCCCGAAGGGACGCAGGTGGATCACATGTTAAGAAAAGGGCTGCCAATGGACCGCAAATGAATTAGGGGGAGCGCAAAAACTCGATGTTGGAATGAACTATCAAAATTACATTCGCATACGATTTCGCAAAACTCGTCATTAAGATGCCCTCGCTAAACGATGACAGAAAAGGCAGGCACGAGCGCACTTCATACGCCGTGCATTCTCCTCCAAGAACAACACTGCGTCCGCAGACGCAATCACACAACATCCAAGGAAAGGACAAATGGTGCCTGTTGTCTGAGACTCAGACCACCCCACGATCGCCTGTGGCTCGCTGCGTCATTGTAGCGTGACAGATGCCGAGGAGGTAGCTGTCGCTCTGGCAGCGGCGGAAGGCTTCCGGTGGGGCCGGTCACTTACAATAATTTCCGACTCCCATGAGTCCTGTCGAGACTTTTTCTTTGGTCGAGTAAGCCACCGCGCACTCCGTGTACTAGTCCAGGCTAAGAGCGGCGTACCCCAACACCCAGAGCATCCACCTAAGATCCACCACGGGATCCGGTTGGCCCCGGCGCAGTCAGGAATACAAGGAAACATGGAGGCGGACAGGGTAGCTCGAGGCTGTACTACAAACCGAGCACCCGACGATTCCGACCTCGATGAACCCATGCCAGTCCCCCCGGAATACTCGGCCCCATTGGCATACTACAAGGGTATCAGGAAAATATACCCTTCGCCACTCGAATCCCTGACGAGGCCAGAAGCCACCGACTGGAGACAGCTGGAGACAGGCACGTTCCCAAACCTAACGTGCTGGGCAAAAATTTACCCAACTCATATGCAGACGCATGCCCATTGTGCAATCAAGAAACACCCACCCTCTACCACACCCCATGAAAATGCCAAAGCAGAACGGCTGTCCCTAACACGGCTGTCCCTGAAATCAGAACCCTAACGCGAGCAATGGGAGGCACTGCTGGCTAGCGATGGCTGTGAAGACCAGAATGTTCTGATTCATAGGGCACGCAAACCAGCAGAGGCCGTTTGAGCCCTGGACTAAGGGTACCTTGTAGGTTTTGAAATATATCTGAAGCTGACCGGAAGACCAGAGGAGGTGGTGTTGCAAGAGTGCGAGTGAAAAGGTGAATTCTTGTTTGAGCTGCGGCGCAAGCAACTTGGTAGGAAGGGTGGCTTGTTTATAAGGCCCTGCATTGCGAAATCATGAAGGGAACTGAAATGACGGTTATCCTCTTATCGAATATCACCAGAAGCCTGCCATTCGAAGGTCACTTGAATAATTTTATTAAACGATATGTAGTGCATGGAGGAAAATAGGAATAAAATAGCCCGCATCAGTACAAATTGCCATGTATACACTGACGTAAGAGCAAGGAAAAAACAGTCGCATGTGGCGCATACGTAATTCACGAACCACTTATGTCATCGTTCGTAAATTCCGCATCGCTTACGAAATCATTGCGATTACTGGAGTCAGCGCTTGCAATACCGGCAAACGAAGCCGCTTAAATAACTACCCTGTCCAAGTCCGTGAAGCCCACCATAACGGCGGCCCAACTTTGCGTGGGACGATAGCCCATTGCTGCCTGCTTAGGCACCGACGCGTAGCCTTACAAAACTGGCGCTCCGAAAGAGACTTGGATAATTATTCGAAAGCGCTGCCTAAGCGCTGCTCGCTTTGCTTTGCTTTCCTTATCGAATATTTCTCAAGCTATGTTACTGAACAAAAGCTCTCCTGTTTAATCTCAATATTAGCGACTGTACCTAGTAAACTTTCGTGGAAAAAGCAGCTGTCCGGCTTCTTACGCAATTATCAGCCCCTTTTTTATTGCAGAGGTTGCGGAATTGAATACGCCGTGTTTACGAACAGAATCAGACTTGACCTATTCACTTAAGCACGCACGGAGAGTCAACTGCACATACGCTTTTCGTGACGTCACAAAATTACGTCACAGCCCCTCAGCCACCTTTTCAGGGGGAGATGACTACAAAGTTCAACTTTGTTCACTTTATGAGAACTAAGGTTTTATAACTCACTCAGCTCCATCCCACACACTTAAGGCGTTTTTTACCCGCAGAAAAATTGTTGGGTAAACGTCGCTTTCAGATTTCACAATAGAGGGAAAACACTGAAGACGTAGTTATATTGTGGTCACTGTACGTTAGAATTTATTAAATACAATCAAACCAAACTACAGGCCCTTTGCAACAGCCCAGTTACGTTGCTTAGCGGAGGGTGGGCCGCCCTGGGACGTCATGGAGACGTCACCGGAAAGTGGCTGGGAGTAATTCACCAGTGCTTCAACTATTTTTTTGTAATATCTATTATTTGCTTGTAGTTGGCGACAAAATTGGTGTCACTGTTATTGCGGCAAAGGAGTTTTTTAAATGAACCAAACCTGTATATTGTCTTCGTGACACCTCCAAACCGGCGTACGCTGCCGCGTGAAACCATTTGCAGCAAGGCTAATGAACGATACTGCGAGCTCCTATGCACAAGGCACGTTCCTTCCCCGATTAGATATATAATCTCCACTTCGACGCCCCCCTTTTCACGCCTGGTTGGCCCTTGAAGCGCCTAAAATAAATCCAGTAACGAAGCCAGCCCGACGTATTTGAACTACCGAGACGCATTTGCGACTTAAATCCTCCATCCATTATCTCGGCTAACTGATCAGCTCCATTAAGCGCCGAGGAAACCTCTCACCACCTCCTCCGTAAGCCGCATCAATACTGTATCATTCCCTCTTCCTCCTCCCACACAGACCAAAGACGCCGGTCCTCCTCGATCAAGAACCAGGTTTCTTTCAAGAAAGTCCCCAAGAAGGCTGGTGGATGGGGAGCTGTTCACCATAACACTCCTCCCTCAGGCGTTCAGAATCTCTCCTTTCCTGTTCATGAAAACACCCCCAATATCACAAGGCCGTGCAACTGTTTCTGCCCCCTGCTTGGTTCCTGGTAGGCTACAAAGTGGCCTATTAGCTGGGCGTTGAAGGCACTCAGTTTTACGCCCTGACTTTACATCGAAATGTTCAGGTGTACCTTCAAGGTTATAGTTGCGTATACTCATAAGGCCTTCGGCTTATCTACTTGTTCGTAGCCACTGCTTCCAACCTCTCCTCTACCTCATTTCTTGGGCTCCTCGATAACACGCGGCGTGCTCGTGCACAATTAAAGAGCTTGATTAATGCGTTCCGAGCGGACACGGCAACGTCGTTTCGGAGCCGGAGCTCCTTCGTTGCCAGAGATGGGAAAAAAGCTTACATGGCACCGCTCACACTCCGATTTCGTTCATTATTTAAAATTATGAAACACTTTCTTCTTCGTGCGGCCCTTTTCAACTCCCTTTTCTTGGTGCGGCTACACGAAGAATTCGTTAATTATGTCTTCGTTAATGACGCCAGTATGTCTCTGCCGAATGAAAAATGGAGGCACCCTCGTCCTCTGGCGTCTTCTCTTCCTCGCGAATCAGCAGAAGACGCGCACGTGCTCCTTAAGGCGTCCAGGGATGCAAGCTTCCCTTCTACAGTGAAGCTGCTATCCTCTCGTCGCTGCAGTATTCTTGTGCGGTCCGTGTGTAGAAAGGAGGTGAAAGTGAGCCGAAACCCTGTGAGCAATAAAAAAATGACAAGAAGTGAATGAGCATGGTACAGCCACTCACATACTTCTGGAGAGCAAGAAAAGAAAGCCAAGAATATAATGAACATCCGTTCCTGTCCACGTGTCGCTCAATGTCAAAGACACCTTGTTGGCGTGCGGGGAGTTTACCACGTGAACATTCAAGCACGAAAGCTTCCAGGGAAAGCCCGAAACGCGTGACAACATCAAGAAACTGACTCCTTCCACGAAAGTTTATATTAAACTGTGGTTGACTCCTCTGTCATAGGAATCGGCCAAACACGAAAGTGTAATGTGCAGCGCAGTCTGAAGCTCACCATGATTTGCGGCTTGGCAGCTGTGTTGTGGGTGTGCTTGACGAGCGACGTCCTGCTGGCGGGTCGCTTCGCCAAAGGTGTACTGGCGTCATTTCCATGACGGATATGACGTAAGTGAAATCTTGATTCATCCCGGCATAAAACACTTTTGTGTTAAAATATAAAACCCGAAAACAAGCACGCCTAAGTATTACGTACTCTATAGTACTAAAGGTTGCTTCCCCGCAAGAAGACTCTACGCGCAGGGGTGCACCCTTTAGAGGCCGCTTACTTCGTTGTGCTGGCGTCATTTCCGTGACGGATATGACGTCAGTGAAACCTTCGTGTATCCCGCAATGAAACACTTAAATTCGTGTTAAAACAAAGACGTCTTAGCTCCCGTACGCGCGCCGAGGGCGAAGTGAAATGAGGGCAAAAGTGATTGGTCAATGTTGGCTTCAAGATTGGACGTAGGGAACGGGCGTGCTCACACGGAGCACGCACTTAATCGCAATCACGCCAACATTCCACACGTGTACGCGCTTTGCGTGCGTCGAATCTTGAAGACAACATAGCCGGATCCCATTCACCCCTTCATTTCATCGTGAACAAGACTGTCTTACGGGAGCCGAAACGTCATTGTTTTTAAACTTTCATGCAAGGAGGACAGTTCAGCGGAGCAAGCGGGCTTCCGTCCAACTCTTTGTTTCACCCCCGAACACGTGCGCAACCAGCCGCCGATCCCGTGCACACCGCAGGCTGGCCAGACGCAGCGAGTCGAACGCGACGAAGGAGCGGTAAAGGTGATATTCACTGAGAAGTTTAGCGGGCAATTTCTTCGCTTAGCAACAATGGACGTTGCCATGTCTGTGCCGCTTCGGCACAGACATGGGGGAAAAAAAAAACGCCGGCGTGCGTCGTCCGTCCCGTTAAAACCCGATTCTCGGCGGGGCGGCAACAGATATATTATTAATCGCACCCTCGTTATGTGGTGGTGCTGTCCTGGTCATCGAGCACTTCGCATAACCGGAAAATGAAACTCCGGCGGCGAACGAAAGCGACACGACGCGCAAGAGGCCGACGCCGCAGTCGCCTGCGACCCCGGAGGTCAACGCAAGTGCCCTCTAATGCGTGGTTAAGTGTAAAAACCAAATAATTGTTTTGATGAAATTTTTATCGCCCACGCTGATTTAGATACAATGGTAGCTAGCAGCTGGTGCATGCGACGCGGTCTCTCGAGCCGTGCTTGCACTTTTTGGCCGGCAGAAGCGCTAACGAATCGCAACCGCCCTTTGAACAAATCACCGCAGTTTGACTTCCGCAAGGAACAATTTTCGGCAACAATATTTCTGTTGTTGTCATCGAACAGGTCACAGACCTTAAGGGATGATCGGCCTTCACTAGCATACGCGCGCGACTTGAGTCATCACAAGCCAGTTTCACGTGTGCATAGGCTCCAAAGTTTTTATCTTTCTACCTTGTCGTGCGACGATTTCAACCGTGTCTGCCAATAGGTAGATCGCAGGGTGCTGCACGGAACAGTATTTGGCGTCGAGGCATTACTTTGCGTTCGGTGGGGCGCAGTTTTGAACAGCTCTTGTTGTCATGTTCTGTGCTTTTTCGGGCGCCAGCACGGACAAGTACCGCCATCTCGTAGAGCCCGACATAACCAGTGACGGCGCACGCACATGGTCGCCCACATGCGTTCGATGCCAGTGAATACACTCTATAGAACGAGCAGCTCGACACCTCACAAGTATTGTGTTCACGACGTCTGTCATGCACTGTTGCCGTAATTTTTAACGCAGTTTGCAACCTAGCTCTGAGGGTTAGTTGGAAGGAATCTTGCGCGCCATTTAACGTTGGTCATCGGCACGGAGTGTATGGCTACTGATCATCAACAGCTTTGTCTGCCATCCACTGCTCGAGGAAAGATGACTGCTCAATTTCCTTTTTTTTTTATTTCCGGGAGTATATTCCACAGTTTCTTTTTGCATCACTACGACGCCTTGTCTTCCCCACTCAGAAAGCCCGTGTTTGTTTATACAGGAAGGTATGCCCAAGCAAAACGATGCCGTGAAGATGAGAGCTCACGTTCCAAGAGCCAAATGACAAGAGCTGTCGCAAATCCAACGTTAAGTGTAGTAACCAGTAGCATCGAAAGAAATGTTTAAAAATGCCACGTCTAAGTCTCTCTTTAACGTCTCTTTAACGTGTTTAACTAATTTTAGATGCACAGAGTGCGTGACTATACTAATGGTGAATTTGTTCTTGCGACATACAACCGATCTAAGCTTGAAGTTTCTCTAACTTTACCGGTTAAACTAAGAAAAAATTCCGACTGCATCCCTGCCCTCATTCTCTTCCTCCCCTGCGGACCTGCCTGAATTTACTGTACGCATTTATCGGACGTAACTTCAAGGCTGTCCCCGCCGTTGCATCACCCAATCGGACGCGCTTTGTTCGAGGATACACACGGCGAAATGCCGCATATTAGCGCTTTCGTAACAATAAATGTGGAATGACGGGTGGGTGAGCTTGAAAAATGAGCCGATTACTGCCGTGGTTGCATACGCCGGAGCACGACCACTAGCCCACCGATGAAGGGTCGAGCGTCGGGCGTGTAATTTCTTTTAAACGTTTAAAATTTCTTCATCACCTCTTACATGATTATTACAAAATAGACGTTTCAAATTACGTTAAATATTCGCAAACACGAGCTACCCGGCACAAACATACAATTACTTCATTAGAATTTAAATGAAACAATGGTGCGTTTAAATACTCCTTTTTTTCGAGTTTTTGAGTATTTGAGTATTTGATTTTTGTTTCTTGGCAAAACCAAGGGGGGGCTGAATCTAAAGGCGGACGTGGACTGACAAACATACCACGAAGTTGCCACGAAGTTGCCATCCACGAATGAAATTTGTCAACGCCTTTCACCACTAACGCCGAGTCATTGTGTGATTTTTTTTTAAGAATTGAAAATGACGTCCCGTGGCATCTTTGAAATGTGGACGCATGGGTGGTTTTTTTTTTATGCAGTTTATTCGCGGGCAATGTTTGTTTCGTGGCCTACTTAGAATCCCGTTCTCCCAAACTACAGCGCCATGCTTGGTGTCCAGCGTTTACTCCACCATTTATGTCCCGACAGCAGCGACTTTGGTCTTTCCTTCGCTTCGGTTTCTCTCCCTAATGCTCGTTTTTACATTTTTTTACCCCAAGGTCCTCCGCGCACTGTCTGTCGCAACCCAGTTCCTTCGACGTGCGGCGGAATACAAATTATGTCTCGTCGCGTTGCCGATATGCATTGGCTTTTCGTTAGAACTACATTTTCAGATTACTTGGATCTTTTTTTTTTCTCCTGCAGCGCAAAATATGTGTTTCTAACAGTCATTGCAAGTCACGTCAAGCTCGCAAGGCTACGAAACGTGTAAACCTCACGACTGCACGTTAAGTCCGCGCACTTTTTTTTCTATTTTTCTTATGTTGTACCAGAGTCCTTCAAAGCATTGAAGGCCTCTGATTGTACTTTGTGTTGTTTTCTTTGCCAGGTCGCTCACAAACGGCCTCATTTCCCGCCCGATGACAGGACCATCCACAGACCGGTGTTTACTAGCCAATATTTCGTTTCGGCCTAACGGGTCGCTTGAAAATACATCCCCGCTCGCTCGACATTTCGTATTCTATCAACCTCATCCCACCTTTTTCGTCCGTGTCCTCCAAGCGTCGTTGTGTTAGTGCTCCTTTTCTATAGTATGTCCTTGATACTTTACATGGTTTTAAACGATTCTCACTGGCATTTCCTCAGGACACACCGCGTGGATGTCTACTCTTCCTTGTGGAAAGCGCGTTTTATTTATATAAGTCTGGCTACGGGCAACGGTCGCCTGGCCAACCAAACAACCAAATTTTTTTTTTGAAATCGGCGTTCATTTCTTTCACTTTTTTATGCGACGTGCCAACCTTTCCTTTGCAGTTTGATTTAAATTATTCAATATATTATTGCATTCTTCTCGAAGAAAAAAACGGATAATACGTGTAATGCTTCAGCATGTGTAACGAGATTCTTGCATAAATAAAGGAAATCCCCCAAAAAACATCTAAGTTCAAGTCCAGATAGAAAAGGTGGCTATGCCTAGAAAAGGGTGAGAGGGACCGACGAAAGGCGGGCCTCTTTGGTTAGACAGTGGCTGCAGAGGGGACAGGGGTGGGGGGGAAGATCGCCAGTAACGTCATCAGAGAATTCAACGGCAAAGAATGGGTTCGTATATGGCCTGGGGTGGATGTCTCACTGGTTGGACTGGTCTTTGGGCGGGACTTTCGGTGCTGTGCTCATTATCATCATACAGCTTATGTCCCAGAAAGTACATCAGCAGGAGGAGGAGCTGCCGTTTTTAGTAATCAGTGAGTAATGTGTTATCAAGTAGTTCTTGAATCAAGGACGATCGCATATACGCTGCGCGAGAACCCAGACGGATTTTCCAAGGAGTTTTAACAGCGGAGGTGCTTAAGCTTGAACCCTGGCCGTGCCTAACATTGACAGGAAACTCCGTTTGGAGACGCGGAGATGGGGAAATTTCTAGGCCATGTAATGTTAGAAAAAAATGTCGAGGAAGCAAGGAGCCGACGTGGAGATGTTTGGAGTGCGCGCCTCGATTGAAAAACACTTCCAGTCGTCGGAATCGAACCTGGGTCCGTCGTGTTATGAAAGCGGCGTCTATCCGAATGCGCTATCACCTCATCCGAGGCGCTCACCATTTACTTTGGGTTTGTAGAGTGGGCGTTGGCTTTGCACTTTGCTTGAGTGAAGTGGACTTTGGCTGCGGGATTGAGCGGTTCGGATTTCGGACTTTAGGGGGATGGATTGAGGACTCTGATTTGCCTCATTTTGAAAAGAGAGATTTTCGCTTTTTAACCATCTTTCCCTTAAACTTTGTGCAACCTAAAAAAGCCATGTTAAAGGTAGGGAAGACCACCGCGACTAAGCTGTTTCCACAGTCCTCACATCTTACTTTAGAAAGGGCCGAAATTTTCAGCGCTATAGACGGTTTACAGGGCGCCTCCCTATAAACCATCTGTACCACAAAAAAGAAAAGGAGCACAAAAGGCGTAAGAGGCAGCGATTGCAACTGTTACGTATCGCTGTGGTTCTCTCCTTTTTTTTAAGCTATGAGCGGTTATGGATTACCGACACCAACTAGCCCAAACCAACACACTGCTAATCTGACAAAAAAATTGACATACCTTAGAATGAAGTACACAGTGGCTTGCACACAAAGCGGAGGGAGGCTCAAGGACGTTTGAATGTTTCGCTTTCGAGGTGCAGAGAAACCAACCACGCTAACTATTCTGCCTATCATCACACAAAAAACTGAGGTTGATTCCTCTGTCATAGCAGAGTCCTTCAATGCTTTTCTGGTCACGAAACTCCGGCTCCCGTTTCATACAGGGACAAAAGTTGCCGCTAGGGTCGCCGCTGTCAGCGCGGGGGCATTTCATGCCCGCGCCACCCGCGCGCAAGCATTCTGCCGAAGCTGGTACCCGTTCGAGGCAGTTGTTGATAGCTCATAAAATATTCTGCTATCATTCATATTTAGCTTGACGTACAATGTGGTTCCTGCACTCGCGTGTGAAAAGGTTTCTTCGCCTACCTTTGCATGATATCAACGCTTTGATGGAGCCAGTCGTGCCGCAGCAGTTATGAATGTACCTGTTGTTCCGACAGTTCTTTCATCTCGTTCAGGGCAGCGTAAAATTGTGCTTTGTTTAAGCGAAGGTTATCTCGTTAGTTTTGCGACTCTGGCGAAGCCTCACATTTAGAAATTCGTAAATATTATACGCGCAGTGAGCACCCGCGGCGACGCTGATCGCGCTAGTTATATTCAATCCGACCGTCTACGTCGCCGGTGTTCGCTGCGGCTGCGGTACCGAAACTAAAGCTCAAGCAGAATCATTCAGTTGATGACAGCGCATAGAATATTCTGCTATTACTCATATTTAGCCCGACGTACAATGTGGCTGCTGTACTCGCGTATGAAAGTTTTCTTCGCTTACCTTTGCACGATATCAACGCTTCGATGGAGCCAGTCGTGCCGCAGCAGTTATGAATTACGTGTTGTTGCAACAGTTCTTTCATCTCGTGCAAGGCAGCGTAAAATTGTGCTTTGTTTAAGCGAAGGTTATCTAGTTGGGCTTGCGACTCTGGCGAAGCCTCAGATTTAGAAATTCGCAACTATGATACGCGCAGTGAGCCCCCGCGGCGACGCCGATCGCGCTATGCAATCCGACCGTCTACGCCGCCGATGATGCCGCGGCTGCGGTACCGAAGCTAAAGCTAAAAATTTTCGTGTGTTTAGTTTTTTTACAGTTGACCTCATTCCTGTGCGCTCATTACAGAGAGCTTGAGCAAAGCTTCAAAGTGCGAGCGATGAAGCTTTCGTCGCATTAATACATGCCCATCTCTAGGATTCTAACCAAGTTTGAGTTCGAGTTCGCAGCTACCTTGTGTTCGTTTTCATGGAACTTCAACAGGGTAATAAAACTTGCTGTTGGGCTAGTTGGTTCATTCAACAGGGTAACGTTACATAGGCACAGAACGAGGAAAAGTGCGTCTCGTGCAATATTGTGCAGCCACTCAAGGTCATTCGGAAAGCTCCAATTTCCGAATGAATTGCTTTCCCAGAAATGTCCCACCCTCCGAGCCAAATCCAACTACCACTTCGATGTTGCATGCTTCAGTTTAACAGGGCGTTTTGCTATGATCCACTATACTCGCAAGGCATAGCTATGAATATACTTGACCGGGGATGCTTGACCTACTGAAATGAAGCAGTGTTTCAAAGTCTCTAAAAAAAGCACACCTCTTTATGAGCATGATGCTGCTCCCCCACCACTGATTTATTCAGCTGACTACTTCACATTGGTCAAAATACACTACATGTTGTCAAGCTAACGAGTCAATAATGCCACGAAGGTAATATTTCAATACATATCGTCATGTCCTCAATGATGATGGAGTGTTCCTAAAACAATACGGTTTATAGCAGAAAACATTTTCACACAATAAGCTATAAAAGCATAAACAACAGACAGCGCAGCGATGTCACGTACTCAAGGGCAACTTAAAGTTCTGAAAGGAAGGAGCGATCTTGTGTTCCGCAATAAGCTAGAAAGCATAAGCGTCGAAGAAACAGTCAGCAAAGTGACTTGCACAGACGAGTGTTAGCGATTGAATGCCTCAAAGTTTGCTATGCATTCTTTTGTGTGGAAGTGCTTTTCTTTCGAGAAACATTTGTACAGACCGAGAACATTGCTAATGAGAGGAAGTCTGGGTTAGTGACGACAAGGTTACATCTTTTACTTATTAAACAAACTGCCGAGCGTTGCTTACGACAGAAAAGGTAAATTAGCGCCCAGCTCGTAACACAAGATCAGACAGCAGGGTGCATTCATGCACTAGTAACAAAACAAACAAACCCAAGGCACGCATCGCGGCAAATGTTCGCGAACATGGCACTATTGCACAACAAACCTAATGTAAACGAAGCTTGAACACGGCAGAATTTCTCCTGCAGCGCAAAATATGGTTTCTAACAGCCATTGCAAGTCACGTCAAGCCGCACGGCTACGAAACGTGTAAACCTGACGACTGCACGTTAAGTCCGCGCACTTTTTTTTTCTATTTTTCTTAGGTGTACCAGAGTCCTTCAAAGCATTGAAGGACTCTGGTTGTACTTCGTGTTGTGTTTCTTTGCCAGGTCGCTCACAAACGGCCTCATTTCCCGCCCGATGACAGGACCATCCACAGACCGGTGTTTACTAGCCAATATTTCGTTTCGGCCTAACGGGTCGCTTGAAAATACATCCCCGCTCGCTCGACATTTCGTATTCTATCAACCTCATCCCACCTTTTTCGTCCGTGTCCTCCAAGCGTCGTTGTGTTAGTGCTCCTTTTCTATAGTATGTCCTTGATACTTTACATGGTTTTAAACGATTCTCACTGGCATTTCCTCAGGACACACCGCGTGGATGTCTACTCTTCCTTGTGGAAAGCGCGTTTTATTTATATAAGTCTGGCTACGGGCAACGGTCGCCTGTCCAACCAAACAACCAAATTTTTTTTGAAATCGGCGTTGATTTCTTTCCCTTTTTTATGCGACGTACCAACCTTTCCTTTGCAGTTTGATTTGAATTATTCAATATATTAGTGCATTCTTCTCGAAGAAGTTGCAGCACGATCGTCACAGAAAAAAACGGATAATACGTGTAATGCTTCAGCATGTGTAACGAGATTCTTGCCATAAAAAAAGGGAAATCCCCCAAAAAACATCTAAGTTCAAGTTCAGATAGAAAAGGTGGCTATGCCTAGAAAAGGGTGAGAGGGACCGACGAAAGGCGGGCCTCTTTGGTTAGACAGTGGCTGCAGAGGGGGGGGTGGGGGGGAAGATCGCCAGTAACGTCATCAGAGAATTCAACGGCAAAGAATGGGTTCGTATATGGCCTGGGGTGGATGTCTCACTGGTTGGACTGGTCTTTGGGCGGGACTTTCGGTGCTGTGCTCATTATCATCATACAGCTTATGTCCCAGAAAGTACATCAGCAGGAGGAGGAGCTGCCGTTTTTAGTAATCAGTGAGTAATGTGTTATCAAGTAGTTTTTGAATCAAGGACGATCGCATATACGCTGCGCGACAACCAAGAGGGATTTTCCAAGGAGTTTCAACCTTAAGCGGAGATGATTAAGCTTGAACCCTGGCCGTGCCGCACGTTAATAGGAAACTCCGCTAAGTGAAGCGGAAATGGGGAAAATTCCAGGCCATGCATTTTGAGAAAAAATTGTCGAGGAGGGAAGGAGCCGACGTGCAGGTGTTGGGAGGGCGGCCCTCAATAAAAAAAAACACTCTCAGCTGTCGCAATCGAACCTGGGTCCGTCGCGTTATAAAACCGGCGTCTATCCGAACGTGCTATCACCTCATCCGAGGCGCTCACCATTTCCTTTGGGTTTGTAGAGTGGGCGTTGGCTTTGCACTTTGGCTGAGTTGAAGTGGACATTAGCTGGTGGCTTGAGCTGTTCGGATTTGGAACTTTAGGCGGGTGGATTGAGGACTCTGATTTGCCTCATTTTAAAAAGAGAAAGTGTCACTTTTTAATCATCTTCCCCTTAAACTTTCGGCAACCTAAAAAAGCCATGCTAAAGCTAGGGAAGACCAGCGCGGCCGCGCTGTTTCCACAGTCCTCGCATCTAACTTTAGAAGGTGCCGAACTTTTTTGCGCTATAGACGATTTTCAGGGCGCCGCCCTATAAACCATCTATAGCGCAAAAAAGAAAATGAGCACAAAAGGCGTAAGAGGCAGCGGTTGCAACTGTTACGTATTTCTGGGGTTCTCTCCTCTTTTATTAAGCTCGGCGCAGTTATGGATTACCGACACCAACTAGCCCAAACCCACACACTGCTAATCTGACAAAAAAATTGACATACCTTAGAATGAAGTACACAGTGGCTTGCACACAAAGCGGAGGGAGGCTCAAGGGTGTTTGAATGTTTCGGTTTCAAGGTTGAAGAGAAACCGACCACGCCAACTATCCTCCCTATCATCACACAAAAAAACTGTGGTTGATTCCTCTGTCATAGGAATCAGTAAACACGAAAGTGAAATGTGCAGCGAAATCTGCAACTGAGCATGATTTGCGGGTCGGCGGCTGTCTTGTGGGTGTGCTTGGCGAGCGACGTCCTGCTGGCGGGTCGCTTCGGCAAAGGTGTACTGGCGTCATTTCCGTGACGGTTATGACGTCAGCGTAATCTTGATGCATCCCGGCATAAATCACTTTCGTGTTAAAATATAAAAACCGAAAACGAACAACCCTAAGTATAACGTACTCTTTAGTACTAAAGGTTGCTTCCCCGCAAGAAGACCCTGTGTGCAGGGGTGCACCCTTTACAGGCCGCTTGCTTCGTTGTACTGGCGTCACTTCCGTGACGGATATGACGTCAGCGAAATCTTTGTGTATCCGGGAATAAAACACTTTCGTGTTAAAAAAATAAATTCTACCCTGGGTCAAATCTGTTGAAACAGCACAGCTGTGGTTATCATGTTTCGGTTCGGATGTCAGCGGGCACTCGCCCGAAAACGGCAGTGCCGTCGCCGCACCAATAATACGATGACCGGAGAGAATGGGCAGCTAAACGCCAGAAGCGCGAGGCTGACTCCCAACTCTCTCGCCTAGCGGGAGGGAGGGGAACCCGCCTCTGGGAGACCACTGCGCCCTCTATCGGTGGGTCTGCGAACCGGTTTCTGCGAGACCGGCCGCGTGACGCAGGACCTACAGCAGACGGACGAAAAGGCTCGACCTACGACAGCTCCGCTGCTCATAACGTCTACCCATAATTATTTTCTTTCTCGAGTGATGCACTAGTTCGGCTTCCGCAGCTTTTGCGGCGGCACTTATCGCAATGATGCGTCGTTTAACACTAAGGAGAAGAGAAACAGAACGTGTATAGATTAGGTAGAGCACACTAACCGTGTCCAAAAGTTTTTTTCTTTTCTTTTTCATTTTGAATTCGGCTGTGGTTGCTTTGTAACTTTGTTCTGCTTATTTTCCCCAATGATTTTCTCGTGATTTATGCTGCTCTCCTAAATCAGAGCTTTGGAATTCTTTAAACATCCTGAAAACTGCGCGGAAGGGCTGAATGGCTCGCTGTTTTTCAAGAGCTCGCATGTACCTGGTCGGAATTAGAGGCCAAACAGTCCTCTAATTAAATGCATGATTGGCCTCTATATGGCCAATTAGAGGCCAATATTTGGGAAGAAATGGTTTGACAGCTAGATTGCATCTCGAGCCCCGTCTTGATTAATTATATACGTCACTTTACATGACGTAAAATTTCACATTTCGTATATAGACATACCTCTATCGCTCTCACCATCATCGTCGTCATCATCACCATCATTATCATCATAGACGTCGTCGTCGTTCCAACACCTCTTCTCGACCTCTCTAAATTGCAGCTGCTTATCGCTGTGGCTCCGCTGATTTTTCGCGTCCATCCACAATACTTAGGTGGCTACAACTCAGCCTCCGAATTACAATAAAAGTACAATGCAGCCTATAGAGCAAGGTGTTCGTGTTAGTTTGTTTGTGTTGTGCGTGCGTGCGCGTTTGTTCGTGTGTGCTTACTTGTTTGTTTGGTTTTTTTGGCTCCGCAGCCAGTTGGTTTAACACGAAAAGTCACCGTTTTCAATTTTGCATTTATGTTTCGTTCTATCCTCGCAAGTGGGAGTTAGAGTGTGGATCGGACACCCAGATGCCGGAGTAGTCGAAAACTTTAAAGTGTGCGGGTCGTGTCAAGACTTGGCTCAAAGCTACATGCCCTAATTCCCCACTCCTTACGGATGCGATTACTGCCTGATTCAAGATCATGTACCGTGATTGAAAGACGTCGATGAACAGCTTGTCACTGCACGACTTCCTTCAAGAGTTTTCCGCTTTGTTAAAACTTCTGTGGCCCCTCAGCCTCGCTGGTAATCCATCTTCCCAGAGTACGCAACTTCCCACGCACAGATTAGCTGGCCAGAGCTTGTGCCATCAGACCGTGCTCCCTATGTTCTTTTTTAATAAAGTTACTCTCCCTCTTTATCTCTCTGCGCGCACATCGTAACCCAGTGTTGCCTCGCCATCCGGAGAGAATGTTCGACAATGGCGGAGACGCCTGGAATGCACGCTGCGTCTGGGACAGCACATTACCGGCGACTGCAGCATCTATGGGCAGTCCCGAGGAGCGCGATGTCCTCTGGAATGTTTCTGGCATGCCTCTCTTCTCCTGCTTCCCCTAAGAAAGAATATACAGTTGGTGCCCGGCTATTATTGGTTCTTGCGGGCGTTAGGCTTCAGTGCCGCTTGGATCGATAGACGCCGCCCCAGTGAGGCTTTTAGGGGCGCCATCACGGCGAACTGTTGCGAGAAAGTAATCGAAGGCGCTTCGAATGTTCGGAGTTGTTGCATCAAAAGTAGGGCAGGAATGTCGCTTTATGGTTTGACGCCACGAGAGCTAAACGAAAGACGCTTTCAGTACCGAAATCGTGCGTCCGTTTAGCCCTTGTATGCGTACGAAGCCCACTCGTATAGTACTCTCCGAAAAGCGTATTGCGTATACAGGAGTTTTGTTAACCGTTGCGATGAAGACAGGGGTGTTACGCATGCGCTGTACACGCTTAAAATATTAAATGCTGAAGGCAATACTTTCGGCTAGACAATTGCGAAAGAGTTCAACGTACTCCATTAAATTTATTTGCTCGGTTCTTGATTTATTAATTGCAATCAAGCTTGTACTAAGTAATTTTAATCTTGAAATTAGGTTTCGCCGGACAGCGAAGCATGTGGCTGGTGGTTGAGCGTAGCAGGTGACGGGGGTTCTTTTCCTCTTATTTTCAAAATTTTCAGCAAACTCGTGTATGCATTATTCCACCACGACAGCGGCGTCGCTGACCACAATGGACTTTTTTAGTAGCGGTTTGCGTATGCGCACGCGGCCACTCCGCCAGTTTGGGGAGTGCATCAGGCGGTTTCAGCAAGCAGGTGCCGAATCAGCTTGCTTCGGGGCAGCAGCCATAGCTTTCTTGTCCTGCACCTCTCTCTCCCGATTTTTCAGCAGCTCACGTGGAATCCGCGCGCGGGTGCACACACATACGCGCGCACACGCACACCACACACGCTACACACCCACGACACGCACACGCACAACACACACGCACACCAACACGCACACGCACACCACAACAGCGACACACAGCACACACACCCACGCACAACCAGCACACCACACACACGCAGCAAGCGTAGCACACACACAACACCACAACCACACCACGACACAACACACAAACACCCAACTCGAAGCCTGCGCGGGAAAAACAGCAAACCAAACTTGCAACTTGAAGCCGCGCTGGAAGACAGCACTACCCTCTTGCTGACCTCATCTCGGGTGTTGTTGAGGAAACGAGAGAGGTCGTCGAGGCGTGTCTCAACTTTTACGAAGCCGGAAGAGCGGAAGCGCAGCCTCTTAACCGTCCCGCACTCACCTCTCTTCTTGCTTGAGTACTTCTTTGTTCAATGGCCTGACAGAGTATACGCCACCTGTTGGCGGAGATTTCTCGGGTGTGGTCACCTATATCCTTATTTCTTTTTCTGCAGCTTTTTTTTTGTTTTTGTTTTTGTCAAACCGTTTGGTCATCTTTTACTCACCTGACGGCGGTTGGTCTACATTTTTCTGCAACTTTTTATTTTTGCCTGTTAGTCACTGCTGGTTCTTCTGAAGAACGTTACTAGAGCCAAATTCATGCCACGCGAAAGTTTTCACGGTCATTTATTGCGCCGCAAGAGACCTTCAGCCCCCGCCCCGCAACCTGCGTCTTTCGTACCGCTTTTACTGCTCGAAGCCTGGCTGCTAGGGTACATCGTGACTACGCGGTAGTGAAACGGTTGCTTTGCCTGAGCATGATCGCTCAGTGCGGGCTCGGCCGTCTGTCTGGGCGCTTCAGCGCATGTGAAAGGCTGAATCAAATCATACAGTAGATATATCGACACTGCCGGCTGCGAAGCGTCAAGCAAAGGCAAAGTTTCGCAAAACACGGCGTGCATAGTCTTTCCTTCGTTCGTAACACTATAGATTGAAACGGGGTCAACTCGAGCGATTTTTATGCTATCAGGCCTCGTATAAAGGTGGGGAGCTTCGACGTTCAACGTGTTGATACGAATGCATTTTTTATTTGTTTATTTACAATATTGCCAGCCCTTGCAGACTGTAGTAAAAGTGAAAGCTTAACAATTTACACTGATCATCCAATGACGAATCCAGCCGCCCGTTAGAGTACTGGGAAGACTTGCACCAGTGAACATTACGGGAGGCCGATTGTTCCACTAAACAGATAGAAAAAAACAGAATAGAAAAAATTATTGACAATTCGGTACTATGCTAACAAATCAAGCTTGAACAAAATCACAAAGAGTAGTGGGCCCAGGCATTTATTGTGCCTTAACGTTACATCTATCATCTTCCGTTCCATTGCTCACTGAGTCGTCCTCAATTTAGCTTGAACCCTCGAAGTTTCTGCCCGTGAGCCTCGATGTTCCTGCCCCATAGGTGACTACCGGTAAGATGCAGCTGTTCTACACATTCCTCTTAGGGGACAATGGTAGGCTGTCATTCCTGATCTCTACACATCATCTATATACACAAAGAGAAGCTTCTGGAGTGGCACCATCAGGAGGTGCTGTTCGTGTGCTGTTGCGTACTAACAGCCACCGTTAAAGCGGGTACACATGCAAATAAACCTAAGTGGCGACGAGGGTTAATTTAGGACAACTCCATTTCCGGACTTTTATTATTAGAGAGCTGCTGCAGCATTTGGCTGCCGCAGGATCGCTGGTTTCAACACGAGCCAAGCAATTCATCTCGCGTGAGAAGAAAATTTATCAAAAAACCACTTTTTAGTTCACACGCTACTAGTAATTGAAATTGACAGCTAAATAACAGGTCATGAATATTTACTCACCAAGTCCAACTAGCGACGCACTGTTAGACACACAATGGGGACTATAAACATAGACAACTTCACAAAAGTTAACGTTCGGAAAACGTTCAGGGAATCCTTTTTCGCCTGTTAAATCAGAGCCATTTAAGAAACTCAGTATTGTACGACAGAATAATTGAATAGGTATTTTTGCTTACTTGTATGAAACGAGTGGAGTGAGAGAGAGATGAGAAAGGAGAGGAGAGGAAAGAAGAGGAGAGAAGAGGAGAGAAGAGGAGAGATAGAGAGAGATAGAGAGAGAGGGAGAGATCGAAAAACTATATGGAGTGTTCTGTTGTCTATGGTACTGTTGTGGCCGCCAGCTGGCAAATCCCTGGAGCCGCGTTGTGGGCAGCCTCGTTTACCTCGAGACCAACGTGTGTCGTAGTACAGATAAGCTCTATTGGGGGACTGGGTGGAATTTGTTGAAAAATTTGGAAGGCCGGCGTCGATATCAGTCCTGTGGCTAAATTTTGAATGGCCGTTTTATAATCAGGGATTATGATTGATGGGGCTAGCCTCGTCGACAGTTCTCACGCAATGGCCGCCTCCACCGCCGTGGCTGGGTGAAGAGTATTAACGGTCAAGGAGGTGGGTGGAGGGTTATCGGATTGCAGCGATTCGTATGCATTCGGGCGCCTATATTCGGCCGCATTCATATATAACACATAAGGTCCGATCGGGCGATTTTTGTGTAGAACTCGTACCCTTTGTTCTCTAAGGCCCGCCCTGTGAAAAAGATGCATGTGGCGAGGGATTGGTCTGATGATGAGAAGCGAGTGGACCAGTGCGTAAACATTACCGTTTCGGTTTCGCGATCCTGTTCACCCTTCTCCCTTCGTCTTGCCTTTAAAACACGCGCTCAACAGCAAAGAGAGAGAGAGAGACGTTGGCACACTGCCATTTGCTCCCGGAACGGCCGACAAGTTTGGTAGTGGTAGCAGCAAACACATCAGGATGTTCCTAGTTATTAATTATACTGAGAACGACCACCATTTTTATATTTTCTCTTACCTTCTCTTCCCCCATTCCTTTCGTCTATCGTGACCAGTGGTCATCCTTTTCTAATAAAGTTTCTCTCTCTCTCCTTCAACACTCGCGCGCTCGTGACATAGGCCCGAGTGAGGTTTACCACGTTACTGCCCTACACAGATCAGAACTGCCATATATCGTGGGCCCCAAGTTTTTCGCAACAATTAAGTTTTTCCCCGTCTCGTACGCACGCATCTTATTTATTCAAGAAGGTTTACCTTGATAGATCCCCACGTCGAAACGAAAGGCCCCAAATCCTAAAAACGGCCAGAAAAGCACGCCAACGCTGTATGAGAGCCGATTAATGAATACCAAAGTAATCAATTATTGATTCGTAATGTGGACTAAGTCGGGACCAATGTGGAATAAATGATTCGGGGTAAACAAGATGAAACAATACAAAGTGAGTTGGAATAGAATTTATACAATTGAAATATTGATTGATGAGTGATTCCCAGTAATAATTTAGTGGTGAAAATTAAGATAGATAAACGGGAACTAATGTGAGATAACGGTGAATTACGAAGAATACTGATTCTGATTTTGGGGGCTTAACGCGCCGACGCTTCACAGACAATGAGGTGCGCCGTAGTGGAGGGCTCGAGATTATATTTGGCCACCTGGGGATCTTTAACTGTGCGCCGAAGATCTTAAACACACGGGCGTTTTCGCTTTTCGCCTCTATCAGAAAAGCGGCTGCCGCGGCCGGGAATTGAACCCGCGTCCTTGGGCTCAGCAGCACAACGCCATAGCCACTGAGCCACCGCAGCGAGTGAATTACGAAGAATATATGGATTAATAATTACGCGTAATGAAGATGGATTAACGTGAATTAGTGATATGTTATGAAAGGTTAAGGTGGATAAAAAGAATAGAATAGATTAAGGCAGATTAGGGTGTCCCCGGGCATTCGTTCCGCGGGGACGGTCGCCCATGGCTCGCCGAGCCATCGAATTCGTTCCGCTGAAGGCCGACCTCCTCGCCCTCCCTGCACGCGCATGCGCAGTCGGGTACCGGTAACCGGCCGCCGTGGCGTGAGCGTACGCTGGCCGCTAGGCTAAAACCTGAAATCTGTATTGGCTACGAAAACTGGTGTTTGAAACGTTGGGCTCATTTTACACACTGTTATAGCACATTGATGAAAGACCGTTATATCGAGGTGGAATTTCGGCACACAGTGTGAATTATCGCGTGAGTGGCTAGCGTTGACCACTACATATATTTCTTCCTCTCTCCCTCTTTGCAGTATCTCATGTGATCCCCATTCAACACCGTTGGAGGTAGGCCTCTCCTGTGCGCCACGCGAGGAGGAAAATCAAGACCGCTTGAAAGAGGTGAGCTATACTTGGTGTACATTGACGAAACAGGAAAGTTTTCACGTCGACTCAAGGAGCACCAACGGGATGTTAGAAATAATAATCAGACGACGAACAACATTTCCGAGAATTTGCGTCAAATTTCTCGCGGGATAAACTGGGACAACGCTGCTATCTTAGCATGGGGAAAAACGCTTCATTCCGGCGGATGCTGGAATCGTTTTTCTTTCAGTGAACGCGAGCCACTATGAACCGGAAGGAAGGGAAGGACTATGCCGACCGTGCGCATGCGCGTTACGTCACGTGCTGGCTACATAAGTGACAACGATTTCTTGTTTGACTCAGTAAACAAGCAACCCGTTTGCGGTTCCGAAACGTCAAATATATTTTTTTATACGTGGTCGGTGTTTGTGATTCGTTGCTTCATTCACTATGCCTGACCGGACGAACGTTCGTCGAACCCTTGACTATATATTTGGCAACATCTGCCGGTTACTTCCATTACTTAACACCGCGTCTATCTTTTTGTTTAACGAGTGTTATTCGCAGCGTGGGAACAGTGACGGAGACGGTCTGTCCTGTCTGTGCAACCACGGTTAATTTCATCTCGATACTTTTTTACTTCGTATGTTACTTAGAAGTGATGAACGATGAGAGTACAGCAGTCATCGAAAACCCTTGAGGTTCATTTAACACTTTTTCTGTAACATGCTTTTGCACAGTCGAAAGGTGCAATAAGTTACATAAGGAGCACGAGGATGGGATGATAAACATTTAAGCACTTATCTTCGTCCAGCTTCGCGTTTTGGCCCGTACAATTTTCTGTAGGAACGCTGGTCTACAGCCTCAAGGCATTGACACTATTCGCGTGTGTGTCTGCAGTGTAATTGCAGTGAAATTCTAGCACGATGATAATGTTCTGCCGAGGTCAGCATACTTTAACGTTCTTTTTGAGGGCGGCGTGGGAATGCGTTGGAAACTGGACTCATTCCCTACTCCGGCCGGAGTGAGGTGACTGGGCGGCGCACTGAATGAAAATTTCTCGCGAATTCCCTTTTTCTTTTACAGCGCGGCTTTTGTAGCTCCGACGATATCACATAGCGAGCAAAGTTATGCCGTCCCCGCAGAAACTATTTGCGGCAAAGCCAACTTTACACCAAAATCAGCGATGTTCCGCCAATGCACGGGATCTGGAGGCAGCCGTTCTTCTCTACTAGTTGCACCCGAAATAGACTGAAGAGGAGGCTTGCAAGATGGCCGGGTGGGGGGTGCGGTTCACTGTTGACGTCATGCTGCCCTGTGCGTTCACTCCCCATAGCCGGCAAGGGGTAGTTGTTCGCCTAGTGAGACTTGCAGGCCTAAAATTGCCCCTCTGACCAAGCCGCACGTTGTCCTGTTATCGCCTTTGCCGCGCTATATGAGTTACCGTTCTTCAGATACGGTTCAACAAAAGGTGAGATTCCACTCTCTACCAAAGCAAAACACCGCTTAAGTATAGGATTTATTTTTTAAATGGTGGAACATTTCGAGCGTAATTTCAGGTTAATACAGGCGTTATGTCATCAAAACCTTTATATATAGCGGAGGGTTGGCTCGTGTTATTGTGACGGTAAAAGGATGCAGAGGAGGATATTGTGTTTTTCTACATACCTTTGTCTATGTTTTCTGTCGTCGCGATGTCCCTCGGTAATATGAGAGTCCTACTCACTCAAACTGGGCACAATAAAAACTTGAAAACTTGAAAATTTTTGGCGTGTTTCGCTGAGAGAGTGGACGCCATCTCCTGAACCCACTCATGATGTTTGGTGGAACGTAGTTACTTCTCATTGCAGTGAGCGCCCGGTATGCTGACATCATGGTCTTCTAGCTTTGTGAAGGGAAACGCCGATGTAAACGGGAAAGCACAAAAAAAAAAAAACGTTTCTGGGGATACTTTAACTTTCTAACATTGCGAAGGCAAAATCCTAGTCGGACCTTCTGTTGATCCATTGTTGAGGGAGAGAAGTCCGTGGTGATCTTTATGTTCGCTCCCGTCACCGTGCGCGGCAACCTTTGAAACCCGTTCCACTCGCTAGCCATCGCAGTTTTTAAATTACTCCAAAGCTTGGAGTAAGGAGCCAGCTTCTCTTTAGACCGGAGCTAAACTCTCCAATCAATAATCATTTCTCTCTTTCTTTACCGGCGCGCGCTACGCGTCGTCCTGTTTCTGCGCCATCCTCCTCTTCCTGGGAGAGAGAGAGAGAGTGATACCCTCCTCTCAAACTGATATTTCCCTTTCCTGGTTCGCTATCCCCGGCTCGCGCAACTTCAACATTTTTAGGCCGTTTACTTTATAAACCACTTAAAGTGCAGGAGTGAAATGAAGGGATTTAAGGCTTTAGCCATCAAAATATAAAAGTAAAGCGGCAGAACCGGGAGGAGGAGGACAGAGAAGTCGGGTGCCGCACGCCCGATTGCGAGGTACAAAACCCCACTCGATAGAGTGAAATCGATGGAGGAGTTTGTCTGGTGTCAATATCGAGTGCCCGCAACCGTGAAACACCGTCTGGCAGTCACCAAACATTGATGGACGTGCAGTCAAGCCGCAAATAAGTAAAAGTTCCATATACGGCGGCGAAACATAACGACGAATTGACGGCAGCAAAGCCGAGAACGTGGTACGCGTCGAAATTCGTTCTTCCTGGGGGCTGCAAAGCACGAGTGAAAACCAGGCCCTATTCTGCGCCCACAGTAAGTGCAACGGATTGCCTACCCGTGCCGAGACAAGGAATCCTCATCTTTCTCCTTGCGAGCAGGCAGGCAGTGGGGCCGTGTTGTTTGTAAAGAGCTCAAGCTGGGTAATCCCGATAGAGCGACGGCGTTTCGTGCATCCTCGTCGTCGCCCTAACTTTTCCCGTACTTGTCTCCGCGGGAGGCGGAACATGGCCAAAGAAACGCTTTTCCTGACGACAGGAAAGACGCCTCCCCCATAAAGCTTCCCTAATGAGAACAAAAGAGCCACGGCGGAGCATGCCGCCGCTCTGTGGGTTGTTGAAGTCGATGGGAACTGGGACCGTTATCGCTACCTGTCGCGGAGCTCCGAAGTTTCCTTTTTGGTGTGATTCGGAAAAGCTTGTTTTCGGGGAACCGGTATCTGTTTTGTTTGCGCATAAAAGACGTTAAAAAGTGCTTGCTATCTAAAGACAAACTTTTACGGGAAAACAATCATGCATGTGGTTACAGGGTGTCTGTACTTCGGCAAAAGAATAATGCAGAAAAACTAGCGTACACACGGGCATGCTGCGGCTGATTGACGCAAGATGAATACTTCCGACGCTCCGTACAAAATACCCGCCTCGATGCAGCCTGCTTCACTGATTAGACCCTCACCATATTTACATTTACATAGTTTCCGGCGCGCTATCAGAACATCACTCAGACATCGAGATGCAAAACAAGACAAAAAAAAACGAACCAGCAGGGGAAAAGAGTTTCCCCGTACGGATGGGATGGAAATTCCGGAGGGGCTTCGACGATAGGCCACCGGAAGAGAGGCGGCACACCGTGACCGTACGGTAAAACCGAATTACGAGATAAATTTGTAGCGGCGCCTAACTCTTGGCCCCCTCCTACCTCCAGATCTCTCTCCGTCAGGTCGGAACTCGTTAAGCCCTTCTCTACGCCACCCCATTCCCAACTCTTGTTCGGTGAAGCGCACTTGACTTTCGCGAAGCCATCGAGGTGAGTGAGCTAGTTTACAACACGCCTCTCGTTCTGGCTTTTGTATCGCTACTCATTTTTTCCTTTTTTTTTTCCAAGCTGATCTTTTTTTCGTTCGGGCCTTTTTGCGTCACACGTCGTTCTTCGTTCCGTCAGTGCGGAACTTTATGGTGTGCCATCTAGGACCGAATGGTGAGACCCTAGGCTGCATATTCGTTCGCCCTCTTCTATTTCGTCGCTTGTTTGTCTCTTAGCGGAGCGAGGCTTTCGGGGAGGGGAAAGCCGCATTCCTGCTCACTCAACGTGTTCGTCTTCAGCCTCTGGAGTGACACCGTCTCGTTCGCGAACTTCCACGTTTACGCCTAAACGACCATGAACGTCGAGTCATGCCATGGCTTGTTCCTCATTTGCTGTCGGCACGTGTCCCCTTCCGGTGAGATATTCCACATGTGCGAGCCGGAGGTAGTACAACTCTTAGTGAAGGAAATACCATTTTTTGTGTGTGGAGTTCCTCAAGGTGTTGCACTGATGCTGCTGCCTTTTGTCAATACACAAAATCCCGCTTCTACCGAAAGCAGCCTACCACTCCAGGTTGCAATTTCTTTTTTTTTTTAACTGTTAGTAAGCATCGTTTCCAGGTCCACAAACACGCCTGCCGATGGCTTATTTATTTAGTTATAATTTCGGGAAATTGGCGAGAACAATATATTGGTGATCAATCTTACTCCGAAAATAACTGTCCTGGCTTTTCAGCTTTCTCTTGTTCGTCAATTTCTACCCTTTTCTTGTCAGTAGACCACAAAAACTACAATATTCGGGACAATTTTGTACGCGACATTTAGTTAACGTTCTGCAACGCACCTGCAATTCCGGGCTTGCAGCTCTTTTGGAAATAAATATCGCGCCCAAAATTTGACATTAATGTTTCCGCAATTACAATATTGTAACAAGTGATCAGGTAGGTGTCACCATATTTTCTTTTGTAGTTAATAATAACTGTACGCAGCCGAAATTAAATGAAGTGTGCACCAGGTATGGCAAATTATCCGCATTTCCCGAACTCCGTTCGCTACGGTGTTCTGTAGCATGTTTGTCGTTGCGTAAGCAATGAACACCTAAGGAAATTCATGGGTTTTGTGGGCCGCTATGGAGTAAATCACAAGCAATACTGGTGTCTACAGATAATGGTTAATTTGTTACTGTGTAGATTGGTCTATTTGGCTCCGTTTTTCCAAACTATTCAAGAATAAAATAAGCAGAGGTGCAAGGCCAAACAGGGCGGAGATCAATATCGAGAAAATACAAAGTAAAAAATTACCCTACCTTCACTGACTTAATGTCGCCAACGCTGATGCTAACAGCGAGGCTGCCTGGTGTTTCATAATCGCAAGTCTAAGCAACATAGAACTCCTTAAAGCCAGCCAAGCGATTCCCGTTCGCGCCAATTCATTTTTGTGCGTTCCACTTTTAGCGCCATCTACGGGACCTTTTGTGACTTTTCAATTGGAATCCTGGCTGGAGGGGGCGCCGCGAGCGCTTGTTTTCTTTTTCACGGGGTGATTTCTTATTTGCTATTAAAAAGTCAAGCACCGACGTATTTTTAATTGAAAGAACAATGCAAATATCGCTCACGTACTGACGTCTTGCCTCGAATGGGCTTAATGTTTTGCTTTCTCTCAACAATGTTGACAAGCATAAACACTGATACCAGATTTAGTAGTTTAAAAAGCTTCGCCTGCATAAGCATCTTGTTCAAACACTCTTTTAACTTGGTGCACGTGTGCCCTGCGATTGCTTTCCCCTCACTAGGCTGTGCCCTCTCCACATCGCTGCGACCGCTTTACCACATTTCGTCCAATGAAAGACTCCACCAAGATCAGCTTCGCTGATAAAATAGAGAAACCCTGAGGACACCAAGGCACTGCCTAAATGTTTCGAAGACAAACGCAACGCTGCCCAACTGATCGCCGCTGAGTGCTCGTTGGGAATTTTTCCTGCTAAAGAGGGATTCGTCCTCTTGCCGGCTATCATGCTTTGCCTCCCCCTCGCATCGCCAAAGAGCTTTGTTCTTTTGCCGCCTGAGACTCTTTGCCTCGCGATCTGCTTTAGAATTACGATTTAATTGTTTCGTTCTGTCTCCTTGCACGTTGTACTTGTGCTCCTGCGTTCCGCCATGAATTTTAACAGCAGAACTGTTCTTGCTTCGGTTGCATCCACGCCTGCTCGCTCAAAACTCGGCGCAGCAAAATGGACAGCAGGAAAATGCTAGGTCAATAAACCTGAGGGGAAGTGGCGAGGAGGCAGGGAGCCGAAAAGAAGGGGAGAGTACGAGTTGCGCCACGGATGTTCGGGTGGGGAGACGCTTGTCGGGGATTGGTTGCGCATGAGGTAAGCTCTGACGCGCAGGTCTTCTCTTAAAGGAAAGAGACGACGTGCGCTCGGCGGCATCAGTTTCCGATCTACCGATAAGATGGGCAGACCTAAGAAAAGCCAAGTTAGAGCTGGTGAAGACCACCAACTCCCCTGTTTCCTCAGTCTTCGCGTCTGAACTAAGAAGGTGGCCGACTATTATCGGAAGTGTCGACGAGGGGGATTTCGGCGGCTGCTTCTTCGGTCACTTTGCTCCGCCCTGCAGATCTCTAACTTGTAGCTACTGCCGATGTTTTGGTCGCTGATGATGTAGAAGGTTTACACTTCATAGCAGTATGACGTGCACTGCCGCTCAACGCGCCCTGCTGCAGGTGACTCTTGCTAGCAGAATGCACAATGAAATGAAACGCGCAGCTGCCAATCTGTGTAGCCAGGATCTTCCCGGCAGCGCATGGTCCTCTTCATGTTGTGTATTGGCCTTGGTCAATACAGTTCTTGGGGCATGTCGTATGCCTCGTACAGTTTGAAAGGATTTACACCCCTTTTTCTCTATACGCCTCGAGCGCGGCCTGTAGGGGCGCCACTGAAATCCCCCTAGCGGCCCGTTCCGAAAGCAGGCGCGGGAGTCCCCGGCCCGCTCCCCCCTGTCGCCGTTGCTTTTGGGGCTCGTTCAAGACAGCGATTTACCGTTTGTCCGCGTTCTAAATACCGAATAACGTGGAGCAGGCACTCTGTTTGCAAGCGTGGTGTGTTCACGGGAGTATAAACGGTTATGACGCGATCTTAGTGAGATGTATATGAGCACCGGGCGTGTGTCACAGGCCGGCGTCCCGAAGTCAGCATTTGCGTGCAGCTGATTGCAATTCCGCTGCCCTGAAATTGAGTGGCAGTGTCTCCGTAAGCAGTGTTTCCTCCGATGGTCGTGTAGCGGCCATACACACTATGATGTAAATTGACTTTGTGCACTTAGAAAATCCAGCGGAGCACTCATACGTGACAGCACGCAAGTTACGCCTGCCAATATCACAAATCAGATATTCATCAGTGCCACGAACAAGCCAATGCGGCATAAATTTCACAAACATTGTACCAAAGAAGTACGATGGATAATGCAAAATTACACTCCGGAGTCAGCACACGACGACAAATTTAATGCTGTGTCGTCTTGTCCCGAGGTGAGCGCTCGCAAAGATTCATCTGTTACATTTATCCTCCGCAGAAGCGCGAAGATGGGCTTATAGAGTAATCCGCGTCCGTGACCAAACTCTTCTTCGAAACATCGTCGTATGACACAGGGAGACTGCAGAATCTAGCATAAACCGAGACTCTTATCAGATACGACACTCTTCCAACGAGCCCGTGTGTACGAGATTTCGGCGCACGTTAAGGATCTGCAGGTGGTCAAAATTAATCCGGAGCCCTCCACTACGGCGTGCCTCATCGCCTCCGTTCCGTCGGCGCGTTAAACCCTGCAATCAATCACTCAAGTCTTCCAACGACACCTCGTATCGCTTGTGAACTGCATACCCTGTATTCTTCAAAAAATGCGTCCGCCGAGTGATCAGCCGTTCGTTGAAGGCGAAAAACAAACGAAAAGTTAACACGCCGCTTGTGTGTGTGATTACTAAAACGTTCATTCGTTGATTTCGCTCCGCATTTGTGAACAACGATAGTTGAGCGTCCTCCTCCTCACCCCCCCCCCCCCCCATGTTTAGCGAAATAGTGCATTTCGCATCTAGTTGGTCTGATGAATACTACCTTGCTCAAACAAACGTCTTTAGCATTTCAGAGGCTCGGTTTTTTTTTTTTTCATTCCCGTACGACTATTCTATTTATTCCTGACTTGCAGACCATTCATTTTCCCGTGGTTTCATTAACTTATACCTTGGTGCTTGCTATAAAGCTTGATTGGGCACATATTTGACAACGCACGGCCTTCGAGTGTAGTTAACATTTTCGCGTGGCTTATACTCCCATAAAAGGCACAAGTTTTGTCAGCTATTGGGTTATCACATCCCCGAAACATATTTTTCTACGACGTACATATTCGAAGCAAAGCCGCATTTGTTGTCTGCGCTGCAAAACGAATCAACCTCTTACAGTGCCAATATCAGGTCTAAACGAGGCGACAATAAATAGAATTCACTTGTGCTGACGTGTTCGAAGGTGACAGCGGTGATATGCTGCTGCCGTCGCCGACGCCCGCAAGAGCGGCCAAGAAGCGCGCAGAACCGCCTCCCCGGGCAGCTCTTGTTGGCGTTAGAGCGTTCTACCAAGACGCAGCTGTTTTTTTTTAAGTGCCCTAACGTGCAGTTTGCTTACAGACGTCACCATAACAAGTTGTTTAGTGCGCGGAAAGGCAAAGAGAAGCGAAAGAGAACCAAAACACTGCATGACCACCTATCAGCCACGCAGCGCTAATCCCGCAAACGCCGCGGAGGAGCGGCGGCAGGCGGCGCAGCGATCGCGAATCTCGAGGCGTATAACTAACATCCTTACACGCTATCGAAAATTCCACCAGCTTCCTCTGGGGGGAACCCTGAGGAGGATGCGAAGCAGCAGGGGGGGTTGGTTGGTGTGTAAGTACAGTTGAAGTAAGTAGTGGGAGTGGAGTTGGTGTGTGGTGTTAGGGTAAGGAAACGCGTGGGTAGGGTGAGAAGGAGAATGGAGGAGAGACGCGCATGCGCAGTGGAGGTGTGGACGGCGCAACATTAAGGGAGGGAACAGGCTCGACCATAAGCATCCTACGGAAGATGGTGTAATTTTATTGGAGGGGGGGGGGGGTGTTAGAGTGGAAAGGCATTAAAGAGAGAGAGAGACAGAGAGAGAGACGCTGTACGTTGTATTATTTTGTCTTTATTTAGCCATTATCATCATTATGTTCAACGTAGGTGACGTCGAGCTGTCGGTTGGCGTTCCGCTTTGATTATGACCGCCTTATGATCTGTGAAATTTAAAGCCAAGGGCTGTAGTAAAATCAAGGGCTGTTGTAGTGGATGAACCTTAAAGTTGCTGAAGATGAGGTCGATGCACGTTCCCCGGATGGTTGTGGGCCGCTTGTAATCACGGCCCGCCAAGAATCGCCGATGCACGCCGCCGCCGACGACGATGAAACGTCGAAGGCCCGTGTGCCGGCCCAGGAAGACACCCGCAACACTTTCGCTCCAGGAGCCCTTACAGAGGAAGCGTGCTCGTCTCGTGCCGGCCCAGGAAGACACTGGCAACACTGTCGCTCCAGGAGCCATTAAAGGGTAAGACACCACCGGGCGTTCAGCAAGCCGAGCATGCGCAGTGGGGGTGTGGATGGCGCAACAACAACAAGGGAGGGACATAGCCCCGACCATGATATGCTTCGCTTCTAAAAAACAAAATACACCATTTGAGAGGGTGTAATTACAATTAAACACCTTCTAAAAGTGTGTGTTCTTCTGTTTTTGCTAGGGTGTAAGGGTGGGACAAATGACCAAACTCTGTTAAAGTGTGGTTGAAATATAGAAACTATTAGATGCTATTACAAAGAAACTTAGAAAAACGGCCGCCGCGGCCGGGAATCGAACCCGCGTCCTCGTGCTCAGTAGCGCAATGCTTTAGCCACTGGGCCACCGCGGCGGGTATTCTAGTAAGCTATCGTTAAAAAGTAGAACAGGTGTTTATGTTGTTGTTGTTTTTCGTTAAGAGTAGAAGAGGTTGGGGGCGTTTGCGTGCCTGGATCGCAATACTGAGGGGTGTTGGTGGTGAAACATTTATTTCAAGCGAGGGGAAGTTCGCGCTCCAAAGGACTGGGCCTAATTCCTTACCAGACCCGCGTCAACCTCAATTTTCAATTCGACTTCTTTGTTTATTTTTACTCTCTTTGCAAGACCCACCATTTGAGAAGCGTTGTGATGGCACGCACGCTGATTCCGTACGCCGGCTTTCCGCTCAACGGGCCATTCAAAGCACGCTAAACCGCACTCCCCGTGTTCCTTCAAGCGTGCAAGAAGGAAGTCTCCAAGATTTCAACTTTGTACGCTGACAAAGGTTCCTCATCGAATTAAGTGACCCCATCGGCCTTCAGGTCTCAGTACATGCAGCATGCCAGTAATAACTAGCAGGACGTGAGGCACCTTTAATTCTAGTACAGTAAGGGACACGCGGAAGAGGCACACTCTGGTTGGTAATGAGCTGTAAATGGACGCTATCACTCAGCAGCTCACCGTCTTCGCTTCCAAGTGCAGCACAAAGGAGTCCTAATTACCCGGCAGCGTGGCGAACAGTCTTACCATGCCGTAGACGCAGACTCCCCGGGACTTGATTGCAAGCGTCGTTGGAGATGCATTGTTTCCTCTTGCGGCCTAAAGTACCCTGAAAAGAGGAGAAGAGTAGGAGCGAGCGAACACAACGAGGCCAGGAGACAGCACGTGGGTGGAGCTAAAAAATTAAGTGCTAGTAGAAAGAGCAGGCTGGCTTGAGCAGGTTATCTTCCGTAACGCTCTCTCGGACTGGATGTTAGTTCCGCCTGGTGCCCAGAAACCCTCCCGGGAAGATGGCGCACGCTGAAGCTGGCGCAGGCTGAATATAGGCGCAACTACCATATTAAGCAAAGGGAGAAGCACAAATGTGTTTGTCTTGCGAAGACAAAAAGGACCGGGAGATGGGCGTTCACTTTGCCGCATTGCGTAGCGGCCAAGTGGCACAGTGCGCCACTGAAGCTGTTGGCGTTACAGTTAGGGTGGTGTTACATTCGCGTTGCACCCTCAAAGCCGGCGGTATCCGCGGCAAAAAACTGGCAAACTAAAATGGCGCACTGAAAGTTTCTGGAATAACATGAACGTCATGCAAAAAAAGGCCATAGTAAATATGCACCAGCATGACGTCACTATTCAAAATGCTAATGATCCGGTTGAAAAAAAAAATGAAAGCGGTCAAATCTAATCTCTTAATGATATTTTCCTGTATGCGCCGTTCTTTAAAGCGCGGCACGCGACGCACAGTGCTTACGCTTCTGTTGTGTCCCCGAACGTGGCGTGGCTTCCCGACCATGGCCTTCTCGTTAGAGCTTTCCCTGCCGCAGGAGCATAATAGAGCGCTGATAACGTTAAGGCCTTTGTAAGAGGCCTATTGGGCAATTAGTTACGTAAACGCTTAGCACACTCGAATCTGAGTAATTGACGTTCCGTCTAGCTGGTAGAGAGAGTAGGGAGCTTTAGTACAGCGTTTGTTGCCTTTGCTTACGTTAAACGCGAAATTTTTTCGTCACGCTACGTAAACACCGCGAGAGGAGCATTCATGAGTAGAGCTTCTCACCAGCTTTGCGTAGCGACACTCAAGTGGTTACGGCGCCATCTGTTGAATGTTTTGCGAAATGACTCGCCGGCTGATCTGCCAGCGGAGTGCCGGTGCTTGGACACTTTATGACTATCCAAACAACTGTAAACAAACGCTTTCCGTTAATATTACATTCAACACGGCCATAACACGACATGAATATTCTCTTACCTGTGTACATTCCATACAGAAAGCGTTAAAGTCCCGCGGCACTTCTTTCGTGCAACCGCACAGAACGCAAACATTTTATTCAACTTCAAAACGATCCTGGGATGCGTTTCGAACGAACACAACGTGACAACATGCGTTGCAAGTCTGAACCGCGATTGACACGAGATGGGTTCCCTCCCTCCGCTACCCGTCGCGTCGTAAATTCGGCACTCACCTCGCGCGCGGTTTGCGGGGACGAACAGCAAGTCACAGAAGTCCTACGCGCAAGCCGAGAAGACTTTTAGCCACGCACACTGCACATACCCGATGCGAGGTTGAGTCGTGCGTCGCTCAAGACAGATAATCCAGAGCATGGGAAGCACTGTCCACCCGCAGAAGCACAACGTCGCATTTCAGTGCGAAGCGAACGCGTCCACAACACACCCACACACACCCACACACACACACACACACAACAACACACACACACACACACACACACACACACACACACACACACACACACACACACACACACACACCACACACACACACACGCACACACACACACACAGCACCACACGCACACACCACACATGCACACACGCACACACACCACGCACACACGCACACACACACGCACACACACACACCCACGCACGCACGCGCGCACACACACACACACACACGCACGCACGCACGCACGCACACGCACGCGCACACACACACACGCACGCATGCGCGCGCGCGCACACACACACATACGCACACACGCACACATACACACGCACGCACGCACACACACACACACACGCACACACACACACACACACCCACGCACGCACGCGCGCACACACACACACACACACACCCACGCACGCACGCACGCACGCTTCGTTCGGACAGTCAGCGATGTCACGACGATACACAGCTGCGCGTGGGCGACGTGCTAACCACTCCAGGTATTTAAAAACACAAGAGGAAAGAACTTGGTCCATCGGATACAAACTACATTCCACAGATGAGCGGAACCGTGGATGATTGTCGTGCTACTTTCCGCCATGTTGGAAACGCAAGCCGCCTTGCGTGCACACGCTATTTTCCGGAAATAGCGTCCGCTCGTCTCCCGTCCGCTAAACGTAGAAGCGGCTTAGTGTACGGCGCATGCGCAGTGCGAACGATGCAAAGAAATAGCGTTCGCTGTTTGCGTACTGGCTACTTACGTTATTCTAAAACTCTCTACTGTTACGTAAGACACGAAGCTGCAAAGGTGGAAATACTGGTTTTGTGTACTCTCCCCACTGCCGCCTTGCCTATGAAACGACTTCGCAACTCATCAGAAAGGTGTGAAGGCACTGAAAGCGGTAGTGACCAAACTAAAAATGTTAAGAAATTGGCACAAGAACTGCAGAAGTGGTGCCCAACGGAAACAAATTAACAAATATAAAAAGAAACTACGTTGAACGCGTTCTGACAGACGACGCTTCAAATTCATGACGTTCCCAAACTATTTTTCCTAAAAGTTAGGCTAATTTGTCGTCCGGTCCATTTTTCCCAAGCAACGATGGTTTACAGAATGGGATAAAAACGATCGAGCAGACAGCACGCCGTTTTACTGCAGCGTCCTCCCATTTCTCTCCCTACAAAGGCCATCGGAGACATTTACAACTAAATGGCTGTTCCCATAGCCTCTCCGCATACTTTAGGTTTAGTTTTATGCGGTTTCTTGCATGAGTGTGGTTGTCTTAAAGTTTAGGAGTATAAAACTGGCATCTTCTGCTTGCCAGCCACCTGCTGCGGCGGGCGTACAAGTAGACGACCGGTGACGTATGCACTGCTGTTTTCTTTTTCGCTTCCAAATGCCTAAAAACTAGTCATGCAAGACGAGACAAGAAAACAAAAAGAAATATTTATTTCATTATTTCCAAGTCCCTTACAGGCCCTTGACTGGGGGATTGAGTAAGGCGGCCTCACAAAGCCATGAGTACAAGTTCTAGCGTACACGACAAGTCAATGTCTAAAGTGGCGAAAAGTAAGCACTAAACATTAGTAACATGAGACTAGAACTAAATATGTTGTAAGGGCCTTCGGTAATTGGTGCAGTCTGGCGTTTATTTTAAGACACAGGCGTCTGCGAACACCAGTCCAGGAATGAACGATGATGATGATCAGTCCAGAAGTAGACGAAGAGTTACTCGAAGTGTTTGATGATGGGGATAACGTGGAAGTGCAATAAATGAATTTCTACGCTTCGGAGCTTCCTGCTCACAATATATAAATGAGCATCACACATCATCCCCGAACAATAAAAAAGATGCAATAGATGGCACATAGCCGTTAGAAAATTGTGCAACATGTGTAACTGACATTTCAGCGCTCACAAGAGAGAGAGAAAATTGCCTTATTGAGGTAAGGAGGCCAGATGCCTTGGGGGAAGGGGGTAAAAAGGTAGGGGAAAGAGCAGTTCTGCCGACGCTCACTATTCACACCGTTCTCCGCATATTCATGCAAAAACTCGCTGTTCATATAGGGTCACATTTCACTCGTTTTTTTTTTTTCACTATTCACACATATACCGTGCAGATGTGGTGCACTCTTGGGGAGTCGGACAAGCTGCTACACCATTCTGAAGAGACCTTTCTCAAAAGCGCATTCGGTAATCACTTCAACGGTTGGTGGATCCTCCCACATCCGGCGTATGTGTTCAGATTCGGATGTAGGTGCCGGGCCAATGGCCAAAAGCTACGCACGGCCTCTATCAAAGGCGGTACAGAGCCAGATTAGATTAAATAAATTTGGTGTGCCATCACAACCACAGTGTGGGCAGCGGTGGAGCTCGGACCCTGCAGGGGCTGTCCATTTGTAAATTACGTGAGGGGTGGAGGCCGCATTAGCGTAGACTTTGTTCGCGAATATTTCCTCCGAGCGTGAAAGAGGTTTGAAAAGGTCGAGGACCCCGTCCGGTGTCGCATTTGCATTCGTTGTCTGCTCAGTTTCTTCAGATGCCAAAGCCGAAGTTGCCGATCCGGCTGGAGGGAGGGGGTTGGTGCGTTGGAAACCACAGAAGGTGCTTGAAGTCGCTCCCTGGCAGCAGCATGTGCTAGAAGGTTGCCATGTGCACCCATGGTGTGCCCCGGTATCCAGGCGATGCGAATCGTGCAGCCGTCTTCTTGTAGGTCGCGTACCGAAGTCGGAATGCGGGTCGCCGTGCTGTTAGGTGAGAACACACGGTTCAGCTCCCGAAGTGCGACGTGGGAGTCCGTGATTATTCTGAATTTCTTGATGGAGAGGGTGGTGGAATGCTCTCAAATGTGCTGGATTGCTCCCAAAATTCCCATTATTTCTACTTCTTTCACAAGCCCGTATGTATTAGAGACGTGACGGGATCCATTTATTTGGGGGATATCTGTACAGGTCCAGGCTATGGCCGCCGTTGTTCCGTCAACCGCAGCGTCTGTGTAAATGTCTGCTTCATCTTCGGCCTTGTCGTTGACGAGGGTTCGAACATATTGCTCTCGGGCAGTTTGACGATTTCTCGTAATTGGTCTGCGACGCGGGATGCCGATCGAAGGTCGCTCCCACGGAGGAATGGGCGGCGGAAAGTTCGTTTGGTTGGAGCCACTTTTTAGTTTATCACATTCGGCAAGCACTCGTCCCTGAGGAGAATGCCCCACATGATGCTGGAATCGCAGCTTGGTTTCCTCTATAAGGGTATGAAGGTGCGCAAGGATGAAATCGCTGGACTGAACAGTTCATTGAGATAGGCATAAACAAACCAAAATGTAGCACAAAAAATCAGGGAGCAATACAGTTTACAAAACCATTTTCGCAGAGCACTGTAAATGCCATATACGTACAGAAACAAAGAAGTGCCACTGAAGTTATCAATTGAAGTGCAAGAGTAATTTTTTGCGGAAGGAAACTTCGTCGGTGTCAGATACTAAGTTACCGGGAAGATGATTCCATAACATGATGGCTAGAGGCATTGAAAATGCGTTAAAAGAATTTGCTTTAACGTACACGTGCCGTCAGGGGTAATTGGAACGTGGTCTAGTAAATGTACAGGATTTTCTTCATCCAGCAACTTCCTGGCTGCATTGTTGTGCGTTTAGCAAAGTCCTCCCTAAAAAAGAAGCTTCCTGCAAACTGGTAATCGTGCTCATTAGGCCAGTAAGAGAAATATTTTGTCACGTTCACAAACCCTTATTCCAATTACTTATGACGGCAACAGTTCAGGCGCGAGAAACTTGGCCGGTTGTGTTGTATAGTCGATAAGCAGGAGGGTCGTTCAATAAGAATTCTGCTCATTTTAGTGCTGTTTACCTATTTATGAGAGAGGCATAAAAATACTGCGGCGAGTGGCTAATTATTAAAGGGAATGTTCCCTTATAACTTGTGTAACGCTTCAGGGGAAATCATAGTTACCGAGAGATCAATTGGATAGCCCTGTTTTGAGCTACCTCGATCATGATGATTAATAGTTTTGGTGGCGGTACCAGATCAGTGAAGCAAATTTTAGTTGAGGGCGAACAAAGTTTTCGTAAGCCAGTTCACGGACGTTACCGGGAGATAAATGTAGATTACGGCGTAGATGTCCCAGTTATCTGGAGGCATTTGCGCAAATATTAGTGATGTGAGAGGGCCATGAAAGGTTCTATGTGAAGTGTGCGCCGAAATGTGGAAACATGCGAGTCCACTTCGTTATTTATACGGTGTGAAAAATGGAGGGGTCATGCTTACGACTAAATGAGAGGATTTTACCTTTCGATGCGGTTAGTGCGTTTTGCCACGTTTTACAGGATTTGATAATTGCGTCTAGAATATTCTGCTGTGCCTTAAGATCATTAACATTTTTGGCAGGATTATGCAGTCGTCGCCAAATGTTCACATGGATGATGTAACGCCACGGGACAAATAAATAGCAGCAGGGCGAACACGCTGCCTTGCAGCACCCTGACAGTTACCACACACTTAGGCGACGAGTCCTTCATTTCATTTCATTTCATTTCATTTTATTTCCTTAAAGATCCGCGAGGGGGTATTACATAAGGGGTGGGTAATAAAAGTGACAAACATAGCAGCCAAGGATTTAACAAAGAAAAAAAAATTCAGCCACCTTCCCACGAGGGAAACCCTGGGGTGATGCAAGGCATCTCACTGGGTTCAATTCGCGTTTCCGTTATGTTGGTTACCCAAATGTGGTTGAAGTGTAGTGAACCTTAAATGATGCTCAATCACACGTAGAGTTCCAAGTACGTAAAGACCGTCTTCATCGGAAGATTCAACGGAGTCGTCGTCGTCAAGCGAAGCACGAGCAAAGTCAAGCGGAGTCGAGAAACTGTGTCAAGCGAAAGTGCACGCTTAAGTGAACGGGCGCCGAGCGCTCACCGCTTTGTACGCGCGCTTGAAGGAGGGGAGACAGCGGAGGAAAGTTGCGCATGCGCACACATGCGCGCGCAAGCGCGCCTGAGCACATGCGAACGTAGGCGAAGCGCGCCAGCTGTTGTTATGATAATGAGCCGGAGAGAGCGCATAACGCACAGCTGTCGGAGAGAAGAACGGAGGAGAGTTTGCGCATGCGTAATGAGGAGTGCGGACTACGCCGGTCAACGCGGGACAGGCAGAGTGTAACAGATGCCTTGCATCTAAAAACTTATTGATGTTTTCTATGAAGGATGGTGGGCAGGCAATGTTTGCGATTTCGCTGGGAAGGCCGTTCCAGCAAGGCAGAAAAAGTAGAGGTCCGGGAACGTGGCCGAGCAACTTGAAGCAAATGGCTATTGCGGTTGAGATATGCGTGTTGCGGGAACGATATAAGGTGGGGCATGCAAGGGAATATGAAAACTTTTGCGGAACAAAGAAAGGCTGGCAATACGACGGCGAAGTGCTAGATCCGTTAAATCAGATTCTGCTTTCAATCCAGATAGGCTAACAGAGGAAGAGAATGGACAGTGAATAAATCTGGCGGCCCAGTTTTGAGGTGATTCGATGGCAACTGTAAGATAAGATTGTCGAGGGTGCCAAATGGGCGATGCGTATTCTAGTTTCAGTCGAAGAAGGGATTGTATGCTTGTAATTTTAGGTGTTGTGGAGCGAGGCGTAAATGGCGTTAAAGGAAACCCAGTTTTTATTTGCAGATGAAATGATGTTAGTAACCTGTACGTTCCATGAAAGATCGCGACTTAGAGTGGCGCCCAAATACATGCATAACTGAACATTTTCGAAGGGGATGGCCTTAACTGTGTACGGATACACAAGTGGCACACGGCGGCGGTCGAATGAAACGACTTTACATTTACTGGGGTTAAGTTCCATGAGCCAGCGCTCGCACCATTCCTGCAGGCAGTTTAGGTTGTCTTGTAGGGATGACTGTTTTGAAATGTTAGTAACAGTGTCATAAGAGAGAGAGAGAGAAAAAGTAAAGGAAAGGCAGGAATGTTAACCAGGCTATGGCCTAGTATGCTATCCTGCACGGGGGAAAGGGGAACAATGAGGAAAAAGAGGAAAATAGAAAAAGAAGAAGAAAGGGACAGACATAGCGCACTGTGGTGTGCCTAGCGGTAGGACACTATAGACAAACAAGTTCACTGAGTTCATAGTGGGTAGTCTTTTGCGCTACAGTCTTTTGTGCAATTCTGTCATTTTGAGGAAACGCAGGAGCGCTTTTGTCGCCTTGTCCGCAGACGACGGAGAAGGCCAGTGGCCCAGGATTGTCTCCTCAGAGAACGGGCGCCGAGAGTCTAACTTTCGTAGAGTCGCAGAGAGCTGGCTGCGTTCGGATGAAAACCGTGGACAATCGCAGAGGACATGTCGTATGGTCTCTGGTGTGTCACAGACTTCGCACGCCTCACTGGCTGCCATTCCAATCAAATAGGAGTAAGCATTTGTGAATGCGACTCCAAGCCAGTGGCGACAAATAATGGTTGCATCAGATCGTGGGAGACCTAATGGGAGGGGGCGCTGAACATGGGGGCCCAGGGCATGGATACGAGCGCTCGTGAACTCTTGGGTGCTCCATTTCGATAGCGTGGTCTTCCGAATATAACGCAGCCACAGCGAACAGGCGGGTTTTGCAGGTTAGGTTTGAGGGCAAGGCATTTATGTATATAAGAAATAAAAGGGGACCAACAACCGAATCTTGGGGTACTCCGGAAGTTACTGGAAGAGGATTAGAGGTGAGGTTGTTAATCTTAACAGGCTGGGAGCGGTTTGTGAGGAATTCAATAATCTAATTTATTATGTTAGGGTGAAGATTTAACTGGGAAAGTCTTAATAACAATCGATAATGGGATACTTTGTCGAACGCTCTAGCAAAAGCTAAGAATACAGCATCGGTTTGTAAGTTACAGTCCAGGTTAGCATGCAAATCATGAACAAATCAGGCCAGTTGCGTTTCACAAGAGAAACTTCTGCGGAACCCGTGCTGTGCGGGATGAAAAAAGCTGTTTAAATCAAGAAAGTTTATGATGTGCGTGTAGATGGCGTGTTCCATAATTTTACAGAGCCGACTGGTTAGGGATATGGGACGATAGTTTAATGGCGAGTTTTCGTTACCTGCTTGAAAATTGGAACGACCTTACCGTTCTTCCAGTCCTCTGGTAGATGTTCTGTTAAAAGTGACTGTGACAAGAGGAAGCATAGAAAAGATGCACAAATATATTTTGTATTCTTAAGGAACTTGGAGTTCATTTCGTCAATCCCGAAGAAGAGGAAAGTTTTAACGTGATATTTCCTGATACTGAACTGCTGCCGGAGCAAAAGAAAATTTCTAATCCAGGATAAAGGTTAGTGTGTCTAATTGAAGAGCATATAGTCTGGAGACCAGGCGGAAATGGGGTACGTGGTCAAATGCTTTGGAAAATTCGAGGGAAATGCAGTGTGTTTAAAAATTATTATTCATGTTCGAGTGATGTTCAGTCATGCCTCTAGCAATTTCGTCTCACATGCCGTACGCATCTAAACACTGCTCTACTCCTTCCAAGCACTCGCTATGCGTAGGCGTTGTTTTTCGGTAGGGACGCTTGTTCTTATTTCTTAGTTGGCTAAGCGACTTAGAGAACCCGGCATTAGATTTTTCGTTAGATATGGAAATAAATGAAATGTATTGAAGGATCAGGACCGTGATTTTGTCACGATGAAGTACCCAGTAGTCGGGAACCAAACGGTTATTGAAGGAGGGCAAGAGTACCTGGCTAAATTATATTTCAAGTTCATTGCTGATTTCAACATAACTGCCTTTATTATAGTCGCGATTTTTTTTTGTAGTTTCGCCGTAAAAAGTTAAGGGACGAACAAAGGTTACCTCAATAATTCTGTGGTCACTAACACCTCCTTGGTATAGAACTTCCGCGATAGTTTCAGGAGGAGAGGTTAGTATTAAGTCTAAGATATTGTTTTATTGATGACCTGCACAAGATTGAAGATAACAGTTAGTAAGGCTGATAAAATCAGATGTTGTGTTGCAAGGGGAAAATAAAAGGTTGCAATCAATTTTTGGACGGTTAAAATCTCCAAAAATAAAGACATTTTCAGTGTCACACAACTTCATGTTATCTGTAGTAATACATTTTCGCAATTCAGATGTGAAACAACCATTGGCATCAGGAGGGCGGTAACAGTTTTCAATAACCACAACGTTAGTGGGGCTTGTTTTGCATGCTACCCAAATTATCTCAAGTGCCGATTTTGTGTCGATAACATAAGAACATACCGTTCTTCTAATACCCAAAAGAGCACCCCCACCTCTTCTGTCAGCGCAGTCTTTACGATAAATGCTAAAAGCGTTAAAACGTGGCGAAAGTTCGTTATCATTCACATGAGGGTGCAGACACGTCTCGGCAAGCGCGAGGACGTCAGAGGAATTTACGACACAGGAATTGGTCCGCACAACAATTTTGACCGCAACAAATGTCCATATTCCAAACATGGCGAGGATAGTGAGATGGCGCTGCAGTCGACTGGTGTGCTCTCCGCCTGGCCTCTTGAATCACACAAAGAAACGGCTAAGCGCCTTATCCACACTGTAGGCACTGCCGTCGCGAAAGCCTAAATTTCTCTTGTGTTCTTTAGCAGAATTAAGTGGACCTATACCCGGCGGGAAAAGCAGCACGCTTTCTTCCCGTTGTTCATCCATGATGACGCGGTCGTGCAGACAGAAACGGAAGTTGGAAATTAAGTCTTCTGGCAGTGACCGAATGGTCGTTTGTTAGCTGCTGGCGCCTGCCTGCCGGGCGTCTCGGAAAGTGGAGGTCATTACTACGTAGCGTTCTTTATGAATGCATTAGGCTGACTTTTTTGTGTCGTCTGTTGAATGTTTTTTTTTTTTTCAGGTCTAAACAACGGACAAGAAGGAAATGTCAGCGCAATACCTTCACCGTATGAATAATAAGAAGCTACAGACAACTGCTTTCGCACTCTCATCTGCCTGCTGTCAAGCGTTTTTTTTAATGATATAATATCTAATCCTAAACAGTTATTTTATTCGTTGTTATTTTTATATCAGAAGAACTAAGTAACGAAAATTAGTGGTCGCGTTTTTGTACACGGTGCAATTCGCAGACAATGAGTCTGCGGGACTTTGTTGGGGCGAGATGGATGTTGTAGAAAGGAGGTATAAATCACGGAATAAAAAGTGTTTCTTCATACTGGCGGTGTCGTGTGCAGCGCCATTGTTATAATTAAGGCCGCGGCTCTGCAAAATGGGAGCTCATTTTTTATGGTCAGCTCATGGTTTCTTGTGAGGATGGAAACTCGACGTATCGCATGAGGCGTCCTTTAATTACAGTAAATTCACCTGTCTGGTGCAGATGTTGTCCAACGCCCGTGAGCGGGATTTCGGTTTGTGCTACTTTTTATTAAGTGCTGCCCGTATGCTTTACGAGCTTTCATCTTTCTGCTTTCTCTCGTTCGCTCTCCTTTTTGCGATGTTCAACACGGTTTCTCGAGTATGTCTTGTCGAAATGCCACAACACCACATCCTATGTATTGCTGGGCTTCCCTACGCGATCTGAGCGCTTGACCGTTCCCTCTGGCCGTACGAACGTTCTCCAAGCGAAGATCTAAAACTTAAGTCAATGCACGCGCTTCAACTTATTTTGCCTACCGCACTTTTGTCATATTTTGGTATGGGACTATTGGTACGGAGCAAATGATACCGAATGAAGTAGTCATCATTACGCGCTTGTGAGGTATAATCCGAAAATGAACACGCCTTATACGTGCCTGAAACAACTATACAGGTAGGGTTTACGCACAGTGGCTCTGACTATGACCTGCAACGCTCGTTATAATTCATTAGCAGCATTCGGATTAGCCTGGCATGACATGCGCTTAAGCTGCGCCAATGGACCCGGGAATAATTCCTATATTAGACAGAGAGAAAAACGCTTTTGAGTTTGGTTCGACTTTACCTCACGGACGTAGAAGCGTAATAGTTCTTGGGTGCCTTAAGACCACCCAATAAAATGCACAACGTGCTTGTTGACTGTACATTAAAAAAGCGTTTTAGATTTGGAAAAGACGTTGAAAAAAGCGTTGCACGGGAACTGTAAGTGAACTGAATAAAGCTGTTTTTCGGTGCATGATTACACATACCGCAAGAATAAAGAGCCTGCTCAGCCCATGTCACCATTTTGCCCCCTTCGCCCATCACACCATGATGGAATTTGAGGTTGGCGGCAGAGAAACGAAATAGGAAAGGCTATTTCTTGAGGGACTGACAGCGGAGCTTGTGGTCTGGGTCGCTCAAGACGAGCGGTATACCTTAAAATGAAAACGCAGAAAGACGAATAGTCGCGAGTTGTTTCCTTGACGCATTTGCAGTTACTCGGCTACTGAGACAAGCCCTGGAGATGAAGCCCAGAAATGAAAGTTACTCCGCACGAGCATTCGGGAGGTCGTTTTAGGACTTGAGTAGGGGTATCTCCCATCGCCCATACACCAACCGAGGAAACTGCTTGCACATCTCTGATATAGCTTGAGGTGAAACATATATCACCTTTTCTCGAGCTTTAAATGGGCTATGCAGACAAAGCAAAAGTTCGGTTCATTCAAAAGATTTCCTTGTTAGAATCATACTGACACCACTTTTAACTCACACTTTGCTCAAATAAGCTACATAATTAGAAAAAAGGGAATGGCGATGCGACCCGCTAGCTCATTTCCCACAAGAAAACCTATGAAGTCATATGCCCAGCTGTGCGATTAGCTGCGGCCGGCAAAAGCAAACGCGAACTGCTGTTGGTACTGGGTGCACTATGCTTGTCTTAGCTGCACAGCAGTCCGCCGATTTGGAGTTCTCTTACACAACACTGGTCAAATGGCGTAAGCGACGTTGCGTTACGTGACCCTGTTTGCAGAGCATACCCCATGTTTCACGAAACTATTACTTTCTACCGTAACAAAAACAAGTGAGGGGGAAATACGGTCAAAAACAAAGCAACGGCGGACAACAGTCCGCGGCTGAATCTTGTAGCGCCATCTGTGAGTAATGACGGTAAGCAAGGCTAGAAAGCGTAATGACGCGCGGAAATTTCGTTTGAATACCCGCCCTTGTGACTTCATGGCAGACGTCACGAAAACACATGGTTTGGCGGGAGAATCATAACTTTTAAACTATATTGATTAACTTCTCAGTGAATACGGCATCGTTTGCTGCCATACAAGCGCTAGGAGCACTTTAACACATGAAATCTTTCGAATAAACAAACTTGTATTTTGTCTGCATGGCCCCTTTAATAAGGAATGAATTTTTCTCCCGGTCCTCTAGGCTGTTTTCAAAATGGCTAAACATTAAGAGAGCTAAAGAAAGGTGGGAGAAAGTTCTGGGGGTACCTACCGTTTGTCATAACAATATGTTTTCTTTGTTTATTACTGCAACAAAAAAAGAGTTTGTAAAAGTTTGCGCACGTCCTAATGGAAGCGATATGTTTGACGCAAACATAAGATCTTTAACTTGCTGCCAACACACAAAAGGAGTACTTGAGCTTTCCGGAATAATGATATCGCGTACGCAAAAACCATTATGATGGCGCCCTTTTTTGGGGATACTACCGATGTTGTCTTAGTTTTGCACAACACCAGAAGCTTTTTTATACCTAGCTTGTCCAAGTTTCTGCAAAACAATTCACAAAATACGAGCCATAAGGTATACTACACAAACAGAAACACGTATGCGCACAACGAAACGTAAATAAAAGGTGAAGCAAAGGAGGCAAGGAGCCGTCAATGCCAGGATTGACGCCAGCTGCGTTGTAACCTTGTTCGGCACGCACTGTGACAAATATAAAGAAAAGTCTAAAAGGCGCCATAACCTTGCAGCTATAATTTCCAGGGTTATAGCTGACAAGATGCTTCCATAAAAAGAAAAAAACTCGTACTCGGGGAAGTGGCTTCAGCTTCTGCAAGCTCCCGGGAAACATTCGACTTACCGTTCGTACCAAACAAATACCTCAGAGAAACAAACTGCCTCCCTCTCCTCTCCAAAAAAGCACTTTTCAGCCAATTACAAAACTCCTAACTTGCTTCCCCGTTCTGGATTTCAGCACGATCGCGAATTGACTGGAAACTGTTTTCTAGGTTTGTTCTCATAAGCGAACTTTCCGTTCAAGGGGTTCAATCTCCAGGAATTCCAATTAACCCAAGTTGCAGCCGCGAGAAAACCTCGCACAAAATCAGGTGGGTCCGAATGGAAACGCGTCTGTGCATGACGGGAGAAAGAACACAAAACACGCATATACAACATGCATTGCTCCTTGCGCGAAGTTTTCTTTGCGGCTCATGGCGTTAGAAGAATTCAAGGAGCGAGTGATGTGAGCGTTTTTTTTTTCTTTTTGTTTTGCCGGAGCGCAACCTAATCTACAGCGTTTCTTTTTTTTTCTCTGCCTCCAATCTGAATGCCTCCCAATGGCCACTACGCAGGTGTGGAGATTTTTCCTCGCAGCGAGAAAGACCAGAACTCCTTTAATCTAACACACCAACACATCCCGCTCCAGGTAGTAAGGTTTTCGCGCAAATCAGCAGTTATCGCACTCGCAAATAGAAAGCAAAGCTTTCGGCGTGCGTGAAGGATCGAACTACTTATTGAGGGATAACAATGGCTGCAAGAGACGATTTTTCATGCGTCGGACGGGATAGAAATAGGGGAAGACCATTGAATATAGCAATGACAAGACCATAAAATTTGGAGGCAAACAATACATCGCATGACAGGAGCTGTGGGAGCAACGTATGGGCGAGACATTCGTCCTGCAGTGGACACAAACGGGCTACTGCTACTGATGATAATTATGATGACTATTATAATGATGATAGTGTTGATGATGGCGAATCTATGAATTGAGTATTGCTAAAATGACTTGGAGGATGTAGAGACGGAGACGGGGTAGAGAGGAAGAGAAGAGGTGAACAGAGGTAGAGAGAGCAGCCACCTTGACACAGTTAATACCGCCCGGTTAATTTTTAGCGAAATAAAAATAAAAGAGACAGACAGACAAACAGAGCAGACAGACAGACAGACAGAGGGATGGACGGACGGACGGATGGATGGATGGACGGATTGACGGACGGACGGACGGACGGACCGGATAAACAGATAAGACAACAGTAAAGAGAGAGAGATAGATAGATAAGATAAGATAGATAGAGAAGAGAGAAGAGAGAGAGAGAGAGAGGGAGAGAGAGAGAAAAGAGAGAGAGAGAGAGAGAGAGAGAACACCTTAGACACACTGGTCACGCGCCCGTACCCCGTGACGTCACCCCCGTTAGACGTTTGCTACTATACCGTAGGCCCTCGTTCCCTTTTGTCTATATTCGCCGCGACGCCCACCACTGGAGAGGCCGGGGCTGCGGTCGTTTTGACGTCACTTGTAGGATCACCCTTCCTATCTTGCCGCGTAGTTAGCTTGCAGCGAGTCACACTTCGCTTAGGAAGCGCGTTCTAAAAGTGTTTTCCTCTTAATTTCCGCCGTTTGAAGTTAATTCTTAGTGCGCCTGGCGCAGGATGACCACACGGGGACTTTATAACTGTATCACTTGTGGTACATTATCCGCAAACATGAGGGTGGTGGTGTATGACGTATGCGACTGAAGCGTAAACAGCGGCTTGTTTCCCTGATCAACATTGTGGGCTACGACGATCGCCGAGTTAAGCTTCTAGATTTCCCTTGTTTGGAAGAAATGTATAAAGGAGGAAATTATGAAGTGTTTACTGCCCGCAGAAGCACACGCAGCCGCCGTGCTTGCCCTCACGGTCGACAGAGCGGCTCGAACCGACGCAGGTCACAGCTGCAACAACTTGTCGCCGCTTTTAAAACTCACACAAGTCGTAGAAATGCCGTTCCAGATTGGTGAAAGTCGGTGTTAGTGTGATGAAAAATTGTGCTAGATAGAATCATCAGGTGTGGTTTTCTGCCGCAATTTACGCCGACTGGTCGCGGAGGTCGGTCCCGGCAGCGCCGACCCGTTCACGCGCTCTGTGGCGAGTGGCTGAAGGGTGGCGATACCTGCGCGCAATAATCGGCCGAGGCCATGGCAGGCATTTTGATCATCGATCGCATAAACGGCAATCACCGCGGTTACAGAGTTCCACATACGAGAAGTGGGCTAACAGTGCGGTGAAAAGTTCTGTTAGGGACTGTCATTCGCAACTGTAACGATAGCGGACGATGAATATCTGACGCGACGTTAAGCCTAAAGTTCCCAACATTCGATTACGTGCATCCGAAACCGGCTGCTAGCTATTGGAGAAGACCCTCCCGTCACACGCGCGCGTGTTGCGTTGGGGTTCCCCTAACTTCTTGGGGGCCCCCTACGCTCGGTTCTCATATTCTAAAACTGCCCATTAGCCCAAATCGTTAACGACGTGTTTCGCCTCGTACTCAGCCTCGCCTTTTGTGAACAGTCGGGAGTTTCTAAATTGATGCTTGAGAAAGGCCGGCTCACTGTAAATAGACAAACGCTCACGTTGCAATTATAAATTCCCACGCCCAGGCGGTAATTAAAACTACATATAGCCATGTACAAACCCCCTCGAAGGCGTTAGACTCACGTTCATACCGCTCATACATTGTGAACAAGTTGTCGTAAAACATAAACATAGCCGTGCAGAGTACAGGCTACTGCAGTAATATTTAATCAAATCCGGGCATAACTATAAAAACATTGTTGGGGAAATAGGCACTGATTAAGCAAAACTGCAGACCATAACAACACTTGTGCGGTGAAGCAATCCGATCCCCGTTCTCGCGTAGTCATTCATTTACCAGGCAATGCGAGCAGTACGCGCGATGAGATGACAAGTGAACGACGCGTGTCCGTCACTGTTACAAGGTGTTTCCTTGCACACACAGTCTCGTTCATGTCCCGTCACCAGTATTTCATAATGAATTTACAGCGTCCTTTTCTCGGCATTAGTTGCATCGTCCTTGACGTCAGCTGGCTGCGTACGAGCTGTGGGTCGTGATGGTAGCAACTACCTAAACGCGGCGATGTCGCCGGGAACAAGCGAGTCACTGGTTGCTTGTCCTGCATTATTCGAGGTTGCAGACAACTTTTTTGGGTAATTTGCATCAATCCACAAGGACGGGGAAGACGGTGGCCACGACAAAAAAAAAAAAACACGCTTCCGCATACGCGCTGGAAATGTGTTGTAGCAGACGACAACATGACCCTGCGTCCTACAACTGGCGTCACTCGTAGGTGGCGCCACCGTATGCCCGTACGTAATATAGCTCGACGTAAGAAGAGGCTTGCTGGAAAAACGATCTCTTGCCATTCGTGTTCTCCTGCTCGTGCTATTACGACAGCGTAAATCAGCAACGTCTAGTCAGCAAAAGGTAAGGACAGGGGAGAGACAAGTCTTCTCCCTTCTTAACCCCTTATAACGCCATCCTTCTGTCGCCTATGCACCCATTAAGTCGATACGCCTGCCTGGCATTACATAATACAGCGGCACTGCTACCCCTGTATGGTGCTTGCAGCGTTGCTAATGCCCTGGCCGTTCTTTATGGAGTCCCTGAGCCCCAAACCAGTGCCCATTTCTTCATCCGGCTGCTACAGGTACCAAAGGCAAGATGATCAGTCGCCGGAACGGAGCCACCAAGCAAGTGTCCGTTCAATGGTTCGTGAACTGTTGCTGTCTGCAGAAGCAGCTGCGTATTTTGTTTCGTAGAGCGTCTGCCCCAGCGACGTACATATAGACGATAAAAGATAATGGGCCTCGCTATGCCAAACAACTTCCCACTTATCGGTTCGCTGAGTGATGCGTGGGCTGCAAGTTCGCAGGAGTGCAGAGGCTCCTTTTGCCGTTAAGGAACACGTCTAAGCCATTACCGTTAGATCGCCGGGCCGGAGTTCATTGGGTATACTTACATCAGGAGGCTCGCCGGCGAAGCTTCGTTGGTCGCGTCAGCAGTAAGGCTAACGGCTTGGACAACATCACCGCAACAGCGTAAACAACATAGGCATGTTAATAACACCGTTGCTACAGCTATGTAAACAACATCGTCGATATCATTAATTATAAGGAGCTTAATTATCTACAGAGAACGTATACTGCAGCAGTAACAAGGAAAACCACCAAAGTATAGCAAACGTCTTTCAAGTCTAAGTGGCTGCTGTACTTGAAGGTCTTGATGACATTTGAAACCGGGGTTCAAATGCAAAAAAAAAAATTACTGGCTTTCATATTGATTATGTACGTATTCGAAATAAGCGTAGAAGCGGAAAAGGCAAGACATTGCTACACGTGACCATCGCTACGCCGCAGAGGTGATCGCAGAAGGGATCACAGGGTACCCAATAATGCCATTGCTAACTATCTCGGTTGCATTGCACAGCTAACGTGAATCTATCCAGAACTGTTTATTGTATAGTCCTTGTAAAGAACGTACACTTGTATTCTTCAGCTGAAGTTGCACTGGGCTGCGTTATGGAACACGCCTGCACCGTTGCGATCTTAAAGGAACCATGAAGAGAAAATACAACTTCGTTTAATTTGAAAGAACTAGGGTTCAGTATCTCACTCAGAACCATTACAGCCCCAACAGATGTTTTTACAAGCAAAAAGCAAGACGTATTTAAAACTTTCAAATTTTGCGCCACAGTGACGTGTTATGAGCAAGAATGACGTCATACTGGCCAACAATAAAACATAATTTTCAGTGCGTTAACTGCACGTTAGCATTCAAGAGATGCGGTCAAATGGAACTAGAGGCCCCGTTACAGACGTACAGTCATGTGTCGTCGCGACAGGTCAGTTAGGTGGCCGCCAATCGCACAAACAAGATTCCGTGACGTCATAGAAAAGTTGCGGGAAATTGGATAGGGCGGCGCGACTGCTTCACACGTTTTTTTTTAATATCTCCGTTATTTGTTCGAAGATTGCGATGATATTGGTAGCATTGTTATCGCGACTAAGCAGTCTTTCTAATAAACCCAACTTGTATTTTGTCTTCCTGGCTTCTTTAAAGAAAAAACGCGGAGATTAGCGGACGGTCGTCGCAGAGACGCTTGTTAGATCCGGAATACAGACAAGAAATTGTCGTGCATTGAATTTACACAAAAATCAGAATTCAAAACTACACAAGAGATCAGCCTCCTCAACGGTAGAATTATAGCATGCTATATCAGCGTAACCGTCACATATCGCGGTAACAAAACGCTGTGAATTTATTCTTGTTCTGCGTCCTACAGCTAGAAAAAGAAAACACTCCCTCTGTATAACAAGCAACGTCTGCAAAACATAGTAACTGTAAGGAAACAAAGTACGGGAGATGACCTAGTCCTTAAAAGTGGCACTATACACATACTTGACGCCAAGTATCAATTTTGCGACGAATAAGAAAACGAAGGTTTAAAAAACGACCGCTGGATAATGCTCGAAAACCCAACAAGAAAACGCTACGCTACAAAACGGGATCTTCCGGCTGGACAAGTGGTAAGGACAACAACCGGGTATGTTGATAACGTCGAGTGTTAGGCTTCGGGAAAAGAAAAACAAACAAGGGAATGAGAAAAAAAAAGCAATGAAGGCAGGAAAGTGATATATCAAACTCGCGGCCTAGTCAGGAAGAAAAACAATCGCTGCAATTGAGGGTGGATGCACCGTGATTGTAGCGAAGAAAGAGGGCGGGGTGTGACTTGAGCTCTCGTTATAGCCGTCGTAACTCAGTTTGGCATCGTGGTGTTTTTTTTTTTTTGACGTGGAAGAACCCGAATGGGGAGAATAAAAATGAAATAGACTTCATATTATGCGCTAACCCTGGTGTCGTGAAGGATATGGAAGTGCTCGGAAGGGTAAGGTGTAGTGACAACCGTATAGTAGGATCTCGAATTAGGCTAGATTTGAGGAGGGACAGTAAGCAGCTAGTACGAAAGAAGCCGATTAATGAGCTAACAGTGAGCCGTAATGTAGAAGAATTCAGGATCGCACTGCAGAACCGATATTCAGCTCTTACCGAGGAAGCAGACTTTACGACACAGGAAGGAAGGAAGGAAGGAAGGGAGAATGTAGAAGGAAGGCAGGAAAGTTAACCTGGCTAGAGCCTAGTTTGCTATCCTGCACGTGGGAAAGGGGAAATTGGCAAAAAAGAGAGAGGAAAAAAAGAGGAAAAGTTGGACCAAACATGTATGCCCAGCACTGAGGCACTGACAGTGATTGACACTGGAGGCTCTCAGTCTAGCGTTTTATGCGAGTGCCCACGCTACTCACCTGCAAGGAAGTAGCTGTCAACAGCCCTGAGGAACTTAGACTCTCGGCGGTCATTTTCGGAACAGAAGATTCTGTGCCACTGGCCTTCTCAGTCATCCGCTCAGAAGGCGACTAAGAAACTATTACGTTTTCTACGGGCGACGAACTTGAACACTAGGCTAAAGACACAGGAATCCAGCGATAACCTTACACGCATTATCACGGAGTGTGCAGTAGAAGTCGGGGGCACGATGGCCAGACAGGGTACTGGTAAACTTTCCCAGGAGACAAAAGATCTAATTAGGAAACGACAAACCATGACAATCTCCACCTCAGCTGATAGAATAGAACTAGCGGAGCTTTCGAAGTTAATCAATAAGCGTAAGACATCTGACATACGGAAGTATAATATGGAGAGGATCGAATACGCTGTAAAGAACGGAGGTAGCCTGAAAGCGCTGAAGAGGCGTCTTGGCGTGGGAAAAAATCAGATGCATGCACTTAAAGACAAACAAGGCAATGTCATCACAAATAGGGAGAAAATAGCCACAATAGCCGAGGAGTTCTATAGGGATCTGTACAGTAGCCGGCACATCCAGAATAATGCCGAACGAGAAAGTAGTTCAGAGGCGATAGACATCCCACCAGTAACGACCGAAGAAGTAAGGAAGTCTTTGAAAGAAATGAAAGGGGGCAAAACACCTGGTGAGGATCAGATAACAGCAGACCTCTTGAAGGAAGGCGGAGAGATTGTACTTGAAAAACTGGCAAACCTGTATCCGCAATGCCTAATGACCGCAAGTGTACCGAAATCTTGGAAGAGCGGGAACATCATCTTAATCCATAAGAAAGGTGACTTGAAGGACTTGAAAAATTACAGGCCGATCAGCTTACTGTCAGTCGTCTACAAGGTACTTACCAAGGTAATCGCTAACAGAATTTTTGCAACCTTAAATTTCAGTCAACCTAAAGAATAAGCAGGGTTCCGTAAAGGCTATTCAACAATGGACCATATTCACACGATCAATCAGGTGATACAAAAGTGCGCTGAGTATACTGAACCTCAATATATAGCCTTCATAGATTATGAGAAAGCAGTTGACTCGGTCGAAACCTCAGCAGTTATTCAGGCACTACGGAACCAGGGTGTAGATGAGCATTATGTAAGAATACTAGAGGATATCTACAATGGGTCCACAGCTACCATCATCCTCCATAAGGAGAGCAGTAACATACCTATAAGGAAGGGCGTCAGACAAGGAGACACAATCTCTCCAATGTTATTCACAGCATGTTTACAAGAAGTATTAAGAACGTTGGATTGAGAACAGGTGGGAATAAGGGTTAATGGAGAATACCTCAGTAACCTCACATTTGCTGATGACGTTGCCTTGCTAAGTAACTCGGGGGACGAATTGCAAAGCATGCTTTCCGCACTGGACAAACAGAGTACAACCGTGGGCCTGAAAAAAATATGCAGAAAACCAAAGTAATTATCAATAACCTAGGGACAGCACAGCGGTTTGAGATAGGTGGCGAGGTTGTGGAAGTGGTAAGCGAATATATCTACATAGGCCAAGTTGTGACCCCGGATCCCAGCCATGAGGCAGAGATAATTATAAGGATAAGAATCGGGTGGAGTGCATACGGCAGACATTCTGAGATAATGAATGACAGCGTACCATTGTCCCTGAAGAAGAAAGTGTATGACAGCCTGCATCTTACCGGTACTCACCTACGGGGCAGAAACTTGGAGGCTCACTAAGAGGGTTCAACTTAAATTGAGAACGACTCAGCGGGCAATGGAGCGGAAGATGATAGGTGTAACATTAAGGGACAAGACAAGAGCGGAGTGGGTCAGGGAACAAACGCGTGTTAAGGACATATTAGTAGAAATTAAGACGAAGAAATCGACGTGAGCAAGGCATGTAAAGCGAAGGCAAGATAACCGTTGGTCATTAAGGGTAACAGAGTGGATCCCTAGGGAAGACAAGCGTTGCAGGGGGCGGCAGAAAGTTAGATTGACAGATGAGACCAAGAGGTTTGCGGTGGTAAATTGGTCGCAGTTAGCACAGGACCGGGGTAGTTTGACATCTATGGGAGAGGCCTTTGCCCTGCAGTGGGCGTAGTAGGTAGGACGATGAGTATGATAATGATGATGATGATGATAACGATGATGAATAATGAAAAAGTGTGCCGATGAGCGCAACATCGTCAGATGATGCGGTTGTCCGCAATCTGGCTGCCACCTGTTTTTAAAGCGAAGCTTTCGGTGCCTCGACAATGGCGACGTTGCCCCGAAACCCACTGCAGAAACGCCAACCTTTTCTGACGATGACGACGATCGTGGATGAAGTGAAAGACGCTTGAAACGCGAAGCTCGCTCAGGTAGACAGCCAATGCCTTCAAACTCCATAGTTAAAGCTCAAAATCCAAATCGTTACGCCTAAAACGTACTGCAGGAAAGCCAACCTACACAATCGGTTTCCACAAAGGCGCGTAAAGCGCAGGAAGAAGAAAACGCTCCCCGTGGTTGGAACCGAACCTGGGTGCGCATAGGCGTTTCCTAGTCAGCACAGCCAAGCGACGCATGGCGCCATCTAGGAGTATGTTTGAAGCTATGTCCACGTGCATGTGGCCCTGATTTTAATCTCCCAGAACCGCTTGGTCTCGTAGCGTAGTAGTTCCGCTCCTGCAAAGCGAACATCCTAACCCGGGTTCAAATCCCATTACGGCTTTTTTTCTTTGCGAGGGTTTGCCATATTTGAATAATAACATTTGTTATCGCGCATGTAATCTATTTATGACATCTTTACGCATTATAAGTGGGACTGCGGGCATTTTCGTTGCCTTTTGGTAAGTTTCAGCTACTGCTTTTTGTACGCTTTAGCGGGTTTTGTCCCTTTCAGGTCAGTTTCGGCTATTTCTGTAGAATATTTTTGTACACCGTGGTTTTCAACCATTGCGGGTCCGTTTTGGCTGTTATTTCTCTCAGTTCTGTTGGCTTTGTATGCTTTAGGTACGCTTATGCTGTGATATAACTCCCATAAGCAAGCTCAGGTGACGGCTGGCTGTACTGACTAGGAAACGCATATACGCAACCTGGGTCCCTCGCGTTATGATGCCGAAGTCTCTCCGATTGCGCCAATCCGACATGGTGGAAGGAGTCTGGATTTTGGACTTTGACTTTGACTCATATTGCATGAGAGAAAGCTTCGCGTTTTAAGCATCTTTCTCTTGAGAAAGTGGTTTTGATTTTTGTTAAAGGAGCCGTGAAGACAAAATACAAGTTGTTTTTTTTAGGAAGACTGCTTAGACCCGATAACAATGATACCAATATCATCGCAATCTTCGAACAAATAACGGTGGTATCAAAGAAAACGTGTGAAGCAGTCGCGACCCCCTAGCCAATTTCCCGCAACTTTTCTATGATGTCATGGAACCTTGTTTGTGCGATTTGCGGCCGCCTAACTGACCTGTCGCGACGACACATCGCTGGACGTCTGTAATGGGGCCTCTAGTTTCATTTGACCGCATCACTTGAATGCTAACGTGCAGTTAACGCACTGAAAATTGTTTTATTGTTGGCCCGTATGACGTCATTCTTGCTCATAACACGTCACTGCAGTTTGAAAGTTTTAAACTCTTCTTGCTTTTTTTCGTTCAAAAAACATCTTTGTGTGCCCTAATGGAGCTGAGTGAGATACTGAATCCTAGTTCTTCCAAATTAATGATGTTGTATTTTCTCTTCTTGGCTCCTTTAATAAGGGACTCTTCGGAGCTACCTCCACCACGGCATCCCTTCTAGCTAGCCTCGTGCCATGAGAAGGAGCTGCACCCTCTCCGCGCAAGCACGAAGGAGCTGCACTACAAAATCTTTTACACCACCCCCCCCCCCCCCCCGGCTCTGAAGCCATCACTCTTAATCCATTTAATTGATTTCGAAGTGACGCACTGAATTCCCATTGACGTCAGTCATAACGACGGAAGGTGTTTATTTTTAAAACCTAATTTCGAGCCACTTGTTATGCGACAAGAAACAGGTTTTTGCAAACGTCTACCAACCATTCAAGATGAGCTCATCGAGAGCACATGCCGTCGTGCAGCCGTCCAGCGTCAGCGATACGCAACGAAGGTGGACGATGCATGAGCCAGGGGTTTCCAGCCACACGGAACCTGTTCTCGTAGGTAACATTGTGGGGCTCAACAAAGGATGTTTCACATCGACAACCAGTGTAAAGTTTTAACAGCGACACTGTTTAGCAAATTGTAATTTTTTTGTGTCCGCTGTTAAAAATACAAGTAATGGCCGAGCGCACACACGTGAGCGCAAGCCTTGCGGCGATCGCGCGGCAATAAAAAAAAATAAAATACACCAATAAAATGCCGACCGCTCATGGGTGCATGCCCCACAACGACGCCCAACGTCCACTGCGAACGTTTGTCAAGCCAATCGTACCCACTTTGGGAGATCGGCCAAAAAGATTCCAGCGTTCGCCGTAATAGCGGCAACACTTGCTCGGAACGAAAAAGACTACAGCGTTCGCCGTAATCTTGCAAACACTTGATCGGAAATAGACAGGCACGTCATAGCGTACGGTTTCAAAGGTGATGTTCAGTTATTATCACTTCCAAAAAAAATGAAAGAAGCGCACACTTATAGAAACAAAAATAGAGTAAATGTCGTTGTGGCAGCGAAGGAGAAGCAAATCGGAAGCAATTGTGAACTTAAATCGTCTTGATGATGGTGAATGTTGCGTACACCTCCGCTACCTTCAAGTCTTGCGTGTTAGTGTGAGCGTCCTTCATTTTTTTCTGCCTCTTCTCTTGCAAGAGGATACCGGTGCATGGAGCAGGTGCATGAAGCCGGTGCATGAAAATCAGTGCATGTAGCCGTCGGAAGCTGTTTTCGACGTGGTATACGAGCCAGCTTGACACGCAAGCTTACCCATACAGAACGTTTCGGAGCCGCTGGCCCCACCGAAGTTACCAGGCCCATCTTTTGGCTGCGTATAAGAAGTAGTAAAAATTAACGGATTTCACCGTAACCCACTAAGAAAACACAAACTAGTAGTCCTTGTTAAACATCACCGACGAAATTGCCCCCAACTTTGGGCGGCAAACTGCAAAAGAGCCTCGAGGTACTGTCAATTTCTGAAACAATTAGCGTTATTTTTGGCGAATATACACTGGCGGATCGCCTATGCTATGTCTTTACTGCAAGATGCCTGTAACTTGATTCCCCTTCAACATCACTGCGTTGGCCGTTTCAAGACTGGCCGTAATGCTTGTTGCTTTGCTTTGTTAGGTCAACTGTTGTAGGTAAACATCCTATCTTCAGGGCTTGCTCTTTATGTGGATGAATTTACGTCGGTGTGAGGGCCCTGTTACACCCCCTGACAATCGTCGCGCGAGTGTTACGTCTTTGAGAAAGGCTCCGTACTTCACTTCATTATTGCAGTTTTCTTGACCGGTTAGTCTCACATTTTTCTTCACAAGGTTGTGTGATACGAGTGTCCTTCCTGTCATTTAAGTGTCCAGTGTTGGCTCAACGTGTTTGTAGAAGGGCCTTGTTGTCTTTTATACGCGAATGCTGCTTGGGCAAAATTCTTCAGGAACGCTTCCCTTTAATCCAATCCCTCTGCGTGTGTTAAGTGGACGTTGCTGCGTTTTTAAATGCAGAGCATTTCTTTAACTCACAATGTCACCAGTCCGTTGGCGATCGGCGTCCGCAGCCAGCCAGCACGTGCGCCCATCACCCGCTCCTCCTCCCTCTCAACAACAGGTGCGGGCGCGCATGCGCGTGCTCCGGCGTTGAAAGAGGCGTTGCAGCAGCAGGTGCTACCTCCTCTCCCTCTACTGCGCGCACTACGAATATAAAGCGGGTATCGGCGCGGCTCACTCCATTCTACTCCTGCGCTCTGTTCTGGTTACTCTCGATTTTGGTCGTCGTCGAAGTTCATAAGCGATGGAAGCAACACCTTCCACCAGTACCGCGACGCGAGCCAACGTCAGCGTTGCAGTACCAGTTCAAGACATCGTGCCATCCTCTTCATCGACGGCGGCAGAAGACAAGGCGGCGAGACGGCGCGCTGCCGACGCCGAACGCAAGCGTCTGCAACGCGCTGCCGACGCCGAACTTCGTGCACGAGAAGCCGCGGCCAAACGTCAACGTCGGGCCGCGGATCCTTGGCTCGGGCAACGAGACGTGTCTGCGCAACGCGAGCGTACTTACGTCTCGCTCTCTCTCTCTCTCTCTCTCTCTCTCTCTCTCTCTCTCTCTCTCTCTCTCTCTCTCGTCTCGCAACCCAACTAGCCAACCCCTACGACAACAACTACAACTACCACCGCCAACTACTACAACCTACGCCACGTGACCACCCCCAATGCTCTGCATTTACTCGTGTCCCTCGCGCGGGGCATGCGACGGAGGTTTTTTTTTCGTGCTTGTGTGTATTTGTGTGGTTTTTAGGTGGTGCTTGTGTGCTTGACCTATTTTCGCTGATTCTTTTCCGTGTAAGTAGCAAGCCAAGCTCGGGCTGGGCTGACTGTACCATGTCGTTAAGTATTCTCTCTCTCTCTCTCTCTCTCTCTCTCTCTTTTCTCTCTCTCTCTCTCTCTCTCTCTCTCTCCCCTCATCCCTCACAGATGCTTTAGTTTCCCTACCATTGCTGTTACTTCGCCAGTATCCTCTCAGGCCAATTTCCCCAATTTCTTTTTACTCTTCAACCCTGTTTGGAGAAATGAAATATGCACAGAATTCAAGCAACGTGCCGCACTACTTCGGTCACGCCAAAAGGCTTCCGAACTTCACTCTGCAACCAATTTCTTGCGACTGTCACAGTAAAAAGAGAGGACAAAAAAACACCTATCCGTTCATACTTCCGTCCCCCCTCCCGTCTTCCCCCTTCCTTCCGTACTGACTTACCTAATAGCGCAATATGCGTAATACTTCTCCTTATCTTTCCTCCCCATCTCATCGTTCCTAAAGCTACGATCCTATCAGCGCATCCGTGAATACCATAGCTTCTGTTTGACCAAATATTCCTTCCATCACGAAAAGTAAGCACAATAGCCTTCCATGAACGTGCTCAGAAATGCTGGGTCGGTACGACCTAAAAATAAGGACAGCTTTTGTGTTTCCAAAACTGACTGCAGCACAAAACGCTACACTCTATGAAATAACTGAACTCTATCGTCTATAGTGTCGTAACGCTGAGCACACTTCTTTACGCTCTGTCCTTACCTTCCCCTTGTTTTACTCTTTTCATCTTTTTTGCCATTGTTCCTTTGTCCCACGTGTAGAATAGCAAACTAGGGCACAGCCTGGTTGACTTTCCTGCCTTTCTTTTACCTTTGTTTCTTCCTTCCTTCCTTCTTTTTCTCAATTTCTTCCCGCCATTGCAAGACGTATGTAAGCACGTCCTACTGGGTTTCCACAGCCTATAGCCTCTAGCCCACAGTGTGACCGCTATATATGGCGGGCTTGGTGAAGTTTCGCGGCGCATCACAAATTGCCCCACCGATTTCCCTCCGGGCAGATTCGCCATTTCACGTCCCGCTGCTTTTGAAATAGGTGCCACAGGATGCCGACATTTGTATAGCCGGGCTAAATTGAACTGAAGTAAAATACGCCGCCGCTCAGGCTTTCTTCAGGCGTTTCGTTGTGCGCGACGACACGATTCGTGTTGCAATCGACCACCGACCGAATCGGAAATTACGAAAGTGACCCTTATCTGGGGAAATTGACATGGAGGTTCCTCCGAAGGGCAGCCTACCGAAAGAGATTTTTTTTCCTTTATTTTCTTCAGAGGCGAACACAAAGGGGAGACGGAATGACTTTTTGCCGTGCCATTTTATTCGTTTAGTTTAATTACAGTGGCTTTTTGCAGGCCAGGAATGTGGTACAAAGGTAAGTCTACAAAACCTATCCCTGAAGCACGGAGGAAGTATACAATGAACTGCGAACGAGGGGCTTTCTGAAATGTTTCGAGTCGTCCGATGTTACGGCGAAGACGCTGGACAACACTGCATATCGGTTGGGACGGCCATGAAAAGCTTCCACTTGCAGCCATGGCTGCAAGTGGAAGCGAGTTTATTATTAAGCGAAACAGCTGAAGCCGGAGAAGGTTTTCGTGAGGCCTATGGGTGGGACACGAAATTGTATCAGTGAGATCGGGGAGAAAGGTCCTCCTTATAACACAAAGCGAAATAGTCGCCATGGGACTGCAACAATTGCGCCACACGTAGCGCAGCGCAGGCAAGAAAAGATCACGCACACCTCCGTCTAACGACGAAGATGATCGAACACGAAGCTTGCTCCTGATGGATTCTTTGGTTAGCCAATCCAAAAGTGCGAGTATATTCTACGCTGGTGAGGCTCACCACATTTCTAGAACAACCACACCAACTGCCGGGTGTGCACTCCGTAAGCTTAGCATTTGGGCTCGGGGCGTTTTCGTGCGGTACCAGGTACTCAGGTATTCAGGTACCGTAGCGGCACGAATCGGTACCTGCTGCTTGGCGTTCAATGAGCACTTTTTTTTTATTCTTTGAGTGTGTGCCGGCTTGAAGCGTTACCCCAAGATGCGACGTTAGGCCTAAAGTCCTGAACCTCAAAATGGTAACTTAGGCCTAACGCCTTGTGGTTAACACGCTTACGGCACGCAGAGCAACTCCATTCTCATCCTACGTCGGCCTGGGTAACGGCTGTCGATGTTCACTTCATAACATGAAGTGTTATAATACTGCTAGACTTCACCAACAATCACCATCATCGTCAAAGAAAGTCGGCTTTCCTCCATGGCGTGTTCTCATTACAGACGCCACCAGTGAGAACACTAAGGCTTCGTTTAAAAAAAATGTTGCAGGCATTACTACGCTTTTCCCTTTAATATTCAAAGCGTAGCGCATGGATACTCGCAACGTTACTTACAAGAGGGGGCCAGGTTTTGTACCCGCATTGTTCGTAATCGTCCGCCTTCGTTGCGTATCGGTGACGGCCTGAGGCTGACGCGCCTACGCCGTGAAAGACGGTGATGTCAGAGGCTGAGCGCTGACGCGAGGGCCTCGGATGACGCCCGGTGGGAAACAGTACACAAAGAGATGGTGTAGCGCCAGCGCGCACGCCTCTGAGTGTATGAGTGGCGCATGAAAAACAAATTTGTATCAAGTGGGAAACAGAACATACAAAAAAATGTTCGCTCCCGCTCTCGCCTGCTACGGCTGCTCATTGTTCTTCTCATAGGCGAAATCGCGAGTCTTTACACACGAGTCTTCGCAATAGCGTAGCCTTCTAGTAATGTTTCGCATAGCGTACTCGAATAGCGTCGTCAATGGCTCCTCGGAAAGGAAGCACCACCTTTCACAGGTGAACGAACGTGTATCGGCAGAATACAAAATCCTTTCTGATGGCAAACAGTGGCGTTCCAACGCAACTATGAATAGGAATGTACGCTTACGCCCCCATTGCAAATATGCAATAGATCGTCCTAATATTTTTTACGCTGGGCCGTTCATAATGCACACGTGCGGTAATTCGTTAGAGTTAAAAATAGAAACACCCGTGCACCGGTGCTTGGATAGAGGTTAAGGACATCCAGCGAGCATTGAAACCTAGGTACTGCATCAGGCTTCGAAAAGTTAAGTCAGATACCTCTTAGTTCAAAATGCCGTTCTCTAATCTGCCGTAGCAGGGCTGGAATAAGTTCCTGGAGTACAGGCACCCGCTTGTCTTTCCGCAACTATACGCTGACATTTTTAAAGTGGTAGTCTTTCTTGGCTACTTAAACCCAGAAATTTTGGTCTGTCTGTATGTCTGTCTGTCTTTCTGTCTGTAACTCGATTCAGCCACCCGGCCAAGTAAAATTAACATTGCGCAATAGTCTTATATACTCACAGCCAATGTAACGTCTAAGCCCGGTTTATAGTTCATCTGTCAATTGTGTGGAACAAGAACAAGACATTACGCAAATATAAACAGGAAATTAGTACACAAGTGTATTTACAGTGTTCCTTTCAAAAATTCATGGATGCTGGTTTGATAACAAATATATTCTACATCTACTGCAGAAAACCGCGCCTCCTGGTGGCATATGAAAAATCGCGCTGCAACAGCAACGAAAGGTTCCACTAGTTAGGTTCCACGTTCTGCTTGGAGCCACGTGGAGCACGGCCACGCGGTTCTATAAACCTTTAGTCGGCCGCCTCCATTCACGCGCGTCTCCGCCGTACTGCAGCGCTGGCATCGAGGTACCGGCCTGTAGCAGTGGAACGCGGTAAATTGAAATCGCCTTGCGCAAACCTTTAGTGTGTTACCTGGATGAGCGCGACGGTACGGAACAGCATAAGAGGTGAGCGGGAAAGCAAAGGGGGCATTTCCTTACAAATGCTACAAAGACTGACGTTTTGACGACATTTGCAACTAAAGGAGCAGATACGCGGCCATTTTTTTAAGGGCGAAGCACCTTAGAGGCCCGCGTTGCTGGCGTGTTCTGTCGTTGTCTCGTGTAGTCACTGTTCTAAAACACCGGGACACTCGTTTTCCAACGCCTAACGCTACAACGCTTCGCGCTTCAAGGACACGAGACTCTTACAGCAAGATGTATACCTCCATCCCCTAACGGTTTCATCTCTTCGTGGACAAAAACGCCAAGGCACCAAGATCTGAGACGCTGAGCGCTCAGAATTGAAACCGCGTTTTGGATGATACGGTGCCAGTGAGTAATGGGACTCTCCCCCATGGCTTCTGGTAAAGATTGTGTTTGTAGATTATCTTTGAAGGCTAGGCAGGCTCTAGTGGCACTAGCCGAGCGCACGCGACAAGCCCGTCGAGACGATGAGAAATATTTCATAACCTCCCTCTGGAAATTTCGTCTCTAATTACATCTCGAAATAGATTTAAAACACCCGGTTTTCTCATGTAAAGCATACTTCTTAGCATGCTGCGGCGTGTGACACAGAAGCAACTTACGGCCATCTCTCTCTCATTTAATGTCCTAAATCCGGTTCAACGCAAGGGAGGGCGCCACCACCTCAGTAAGTTCATGATTGCACCTCCCACAGGCGCTTCTCCGGCGCCCAATGAGTGGGCGCCCTGAGGCAAGAGAGAGACTTACAATCTTTGAATACATTTATACACTGCATGCTTCGCCCCTCCCCAGGTTTCAGGTTAGTGGAGGTGACGGCCCAGGATTTTTTTTTATTTTAGCATTTGAAGCTTTGCCTCAATTATCCGTTTTTCCTCTCAGGCAGAATAAAAGACTGTACGTATAATCCCAATCATTGGAGGCAGATAGCGACGGCAGACTTTTTTCTTTTCACTGTACATACTATACCACCAATCTAGCATCGCTCCAGGGAGGTAGTACTGAAGAAATATATCCCTATTTCGTCCCTCCTCCTGAAGCTTGCGGTATGCGCAACAAGCAACAACTACATCAACAACAAAAACGCCATCAGCAGTAGTAACAACGACGACAAAAACAACGGCAACAACAACAATAAAAGAACAAATACAACAACAATAACAAAAACAAAGAACAACAGCAACAGCAGCAACAATAACGACAACAGCAGAAACAACAACAACAACAACAACGCCATCAGCAGTAGAACAATGACAATAACAACAACGGCAACAACAACAGCGGAAACAATAACATAACAACACTCTCATCATCATCATGAACAACAACAACAACAAAAAACGCCATCAGCAGTAGTAATAACGACAACAATAACGACGACAACATCACAACAACAACGGCAGAAACAACAACGACAACAACAACAACAACAACAAAACAACCGCAACACCAACAACACTACTACAGCAATAATAACAGCACCAACAATACAAAAACACTCAACAACAAAAACGTCATCAGTAGTAGTAACAACGACAACAAAAACAACAACGGCAACAACAACAATAAAACAACGAAGACAACAACAACAACAACAAACTACTACTACTACTAACTATACTACATAAAACAGCAACAATAAAAACAATAAAAAACAAGAAACACAACAATAACAACAAAAAACAAACAAACGAGGAATGATGGGAAAAGTTTGACGTGTTTGACATATTAATGCACATTAAGAAGCACGCGGAAAGTAAAACAGAGAAAAGAAAAAAAGGAGTAGTAAAAGAAGCACTTCGGGCTGTGTAGAGAGCAACCTCAAGAAGGATCTGCGCACTGGCGAACTCAAAAGATGTAAGCGAGCAGGGGGTGCAGGGGGAGGGGGTGTGGAGGATTGGGGGTGCGAACGTGTCTTCTGTAGCTTTCGGTAATTAAGCAACAAAGCAGTGCACCCAGAATATCGTTCCGCCCACGCGCCGAGGCAGGTTCGCTCCAACAAAGAACGTCAGCGGAGAAGGCGAGGTGGAGATGGAGAAGGATACAAGAGCTTGGGATTTCGTCGACAGGACGGCTGCTAAACTCAATTGGGAGGTTTCGCGAGCTCCGCGGCCGACACCGCACATCTAGACCTTCTAATCGAGTCTGGCTTCCTCCTGCCATCACCGCGCCGTCCGCCAAGGATGTGGGCGGATGGTAGAAGGTAAGGATAAATAGTAAGGAATGGGAGGTAACCGGTCTTCGGCACTCGTACGTCGTAGCTAACGTTCTTCTCGTTTTATTTGTACTGTCCCTTTTGTTCGCTGCACATCGTCGCTCTGAGCGCTAGGCACGTCCGCGCTTCTTTGCACACGGGACTCGTTTGACGCACGTCGACTCAAACAGAGAGAGAGAGAAAAAAAAAAATGTTCGTACGTAGTCTAATACAAGAGAACATGCCAACCACCACCTTCGATTTTATTGTTTCATTTTTTTTTTTTTTAGTTATATCCCTTCGCTCGAACTTTCCCGGCCTCCCCACTCCGCTCTCCACCCGACGTGGCAAGTCCCTATTCGCGTCCGCTTTTCCTGAAACGATGCTTCGTCTCTGCTTTTTACCGTTCCACTCTTCGCTACTGCGGCGTTAACCTCTCCGTTGCCGAACCCAGTCTCAGGTTTTCTTCTTTAATGTATCGCATCTGCTTCACATATAATGGTATTTGTGTTCTCTCTTCACTCTCGGCGCGCATGAAAGTGCGCTCTTCTTGCGCCACTTTGTTGAACTTTTGCAAGTTTGTGCTTCTAGCGCCGCGAATTACGCGACAATGAATGAAAGGCAGCTGCAAACGTGCCTTTTTCGCTTTCCGGCTGCGGGGTTCAGAATCTAGGAAGGGGTGCGGTGGGTGCACGCCAACGTGCGTAGCGCTTCTTCGGTAAATTTAGTTTGTCAGGGGTTTCCGCCTAGATTAGAGGCAGCTACACTTAAACTGTCTCGATATGACGTATGTAATACGTTATTGGCTCATTATTATTTGAATCAATTTTATCGTATGCTCTTTTAACTTTTTCTCCTTATTTCTTCTCATTTATTGATGTACTTACGTTTTGTTACCTTATTTCTTTTTCCACTCAGTTCCCTGTACTTCACAGCCTTAGTTCTCGAAAAAAAGCGTTTCCCTGAGGTGAGGTGCACCTTCCTTCATCAAGTACCGTCACATGTTGTTCCCCATGCACTGCGCTCCTCCCGGCGTTTTTTTTTTTTTCTGTGTGGTCTGTACAGAGTTGTATAGTGACTGACTGACTCCCACCCTTTTTCAAGTGTTCGTGCACGCGACACTACTCGTGTGAACTTTCCTGACAGTGCTCCACATACCAACGACCAGCGCCTATGTGAACACTCAAAACATGACTGCAGCTAACCGGAACAGAAACTGTAAACGATTACAACGTCATGTGATCATTATTTGTAATACGGGTCTTCCCCTTTCCTTTTCTCTCTAACCCCCACCAGGGCCTCAGGCCTCTTCGTAAATAAAGGACATTCTTCTTCTTCTGTTCAAAAATAATGCCAAATATTCCAAACATCTATAAGGTAACAGCATCCCTGCGATTTGAGTGCCTAGTTGCGGCCTGCTCGGCGCACAGCTACCGGTCTCTCACGAGGTTTACTTTAACGAGTATATTTTTATGCTCGTTAATTCCTTTCTTACAGTGCGTGCGCGAGGTCACGTTGTAGCTTCTCCTTTTCTGCATAACCCACGGCACGTGCACTGAAGCCCAGTCATCGATTTTGCAACAAAGTAGCGCGATTCTTCGAGTGCAGCCTGCGGCGTCGGGCTGAAGTCGCAACGTCAGCTCCACTCATCCGCAGAAAGGCGCGAAAAGTTTCGCTGGAGAAGTTCGCCGACATACGGAGATGAAATGACGTTTAACGCGAGACGTTCACGCGGGGAAACCCAAAAAAAGTGTGCTTGCGCACGTGTCGCTCGGTGTGTTTGCGATCTCCAACTGCGGCCCTTCGCAAACACACCGGAATTCTTCGGCATTCTGTTTCACGTGCGACAAAGGTTTACCTCGAGGAGAGGAGACGTTGAAGCCCTGGGCCGAGCGCCGAAGCGAATCTGAAGTATTTGTGCATGATGGCTGTGAAGCCTTGAATCAGTCTTCTGTTGTGTGCAAATAAAAGAACCGAAATCACAACAATAGGTTATGATTCCATCGAACCAGAAGGAGTAGAGTATCAGTCTCGCTTATTTGTCTGCTTATCGGCCGACCGAATTACAAAGTCAATTGTTGTTCTTGCGGGTTCGTGCAAAGACGGAACTTACGACGATGGAAGTTGTGGGTACAGCTTATACATAAACACAATATAGAGGGAAACACGGTTTAAATTGCGTAATGCGAAATTCATAACTCTTTGAGGAGAGTTACGCCTGAGAAAATGTGTGCTGGGAAGTGCAACTTTTGGCGAGTAGTGGCTAGGGGGCTAGTTAGCATTTTGACATTTTTCATGCACAGCACACGGCAACAGGACGCAAAGAAGGGACCTGACACAGTGCTGACTAACGCATATACAATTGAACAAGTGAGCACATGAACCATCAAAACGAACGTGACAACCCCCTTTCAAGCGCGAACCTCTTTTACTGGAATAAATGTTTCCCCACCAGCAAGTACACTTGAAGTTCTTAATCGTTTCTTTATTTACGGCTAGCCAGTTACTATTCGAATTCCTTATTGATAGCGCAGTTCCTGAAGTGGAATATCTGGCTGGCCATCAATAAGAAAATTTAGAAACTTCAAGTGTAGTTGTCATGTTGGTTTTTGATAGTGGACATGTTCACTTTTTTCTATAAAATCTCCAGTTGTTACGGACCGCTGTGTCTGCATACGTTCTTTGCGTCCAGTTGCTGTGCTGTGTGCAGGAACAGTGCAACTTTGGGGTAATTAAACAAATGGAAATTTTCACCCATCGTGAAAAAGGTTAAAAAAAACCAGCAAAAAAACAAAGCGGTGCACTAAAATAGATGGAAGCGTGCTGTGTGTTGTGTCGCTGGATGGAGAGGGGTACTGAAAAATCAGAAGCCACCGCGCACGCGAGTGGCCATTTATGAAGGCCAGTGTTAGAAACACGCATGCCTCCACCCCTTCACATGCGCTTCTAACCTTCTTCGCAAAAACTGTCGCCCTACACTTACACATTCCAACTCCCCAGAAACACCAGCGCGCGTACAGCAAAATGTATTTCTCTCTTTCCCGCGGGCACTTTTACGAACGCACTTCCGCCATTACGCACTCAGCGCTAAGCCTGCCCTTTTAGAGCAGGTGGCAGGCGCCTGTGTCTCCGCTGCGCACGCAACGGTCTCCGTCGTTCGCTGGAGCCCAAAGTTTAAAACGCATTACTTTGCATTCCACCCTCGTCCATCCCTGGGGTCCGCTGGGACCGTCGGCTCGGTTAAACTCATTTCCGCTCTGACTGAGCACACGGGGTCCGCAGAACCACGGGTCTTGCTCCCGCTAGCAACCCCTCGCTTGCATGGGGAGAAAGGTCGCTCCAAAATGGCTGGACTTGAACAGTTCCCTCTCATAATGGCTATACACACACGACTTTTTATGCTGTTTTGTTTTTTTCGGCTATTCCTCTTCATAACGTATGTTTGTTTCTAAAGGTTTTGATGTGTTTCTTTTTACGACTCCGCCTGTTACACCCCCGATAGGTTCGCTGCTTGAGAGTATAACAACACGAACTTACACGCCCTCCCAACTCCTTCGGGACACACTCCACGCTGTATTCCTAGGTACATTCACGAAGTCCGTGACATTGATGCCCAGTTTCTTTTCGTATTTCTTATATAACTTTGATACCAAATGCTATACACTTGCTTCCTGAATTTATTCTTATGTGTTAATGCGCCTGTTTGACAATAAAGCGTACAGGGGAGATTAAAAGAACTACGAGAGACGGAGCACACAGCCTCTGACGCATGCTACACCGTCTGGTTGCAAAGTCATTAAACTGCGTGCATGCGTAGTTCTTCTAGAGTGTTTGAGAGTGTGGTGTACTTTTATGGGAAATAACTGATCAAGAAGCGACGCGGGTCAGCTCTTTCGGAAACAACGTTTTACGCTCTGTCGCCACTGAGCAGGATGGGAGTCACTTGTTATCGACCTATACTGGGAGCCAAGCGCGCAGAGGGCTGATTGCGGCTACCAAGGATGCCCTTCAAACGATCACCCTGCCCATTGGCGACGCAGCGTGAAAAGGCGCCTCAAAATAAATGACAAGCGTCGCTTCTTGATCACGCATTCCCCATAAAAGCAGGCGGCATCTCAAACGCTCTCGGAGAATTGCGCATGAGTGCAGTTTGCTAACTTTGCAGCCAGATGGCGCATCGTGCGTCGGAGGCTGTGCAACTCCGTCATTCCTATTTGGTGCGGATTACCTTAGGGACCGCACAATGTCCGTCCGCGTCCGTGCGCATAGCATTTACGATCTCAAAAAATCACGCAGGCCCCGGCAGTCTCGAGCCTGTATCTGGTAGACCAGACAGAGTTAGTGTCAGTCGTCTTACCAATGGGCTACGACCGTGAGTTAGCTGCCCGAGAGTCAAACGGCTTACTCCCTCGCCTGTAAACGGTAGTACCTTAGGACCTCCCAATGTTGGTCCGCGTCCATTCCGTGCGCGCAGCACCATCAAGCGAAAATCAAGCGAAATTCGATTTGAGCCGTGAGTTGCAGTTTCATTTGGGGAATAATCAAGGTGCAACTCACAGCTCAAATCGAATGACGGTCGGGGCTCAAATTGGATGTCACTCGGGGCGCAACTTGGATGTCATTTCGAGTCCCCGTACTCCGCACCCTCTCCATCATCCACAGAGTGGAGATGCTGCCATTTTTTTCTGTTAATACCCCATGCATACACTGGCAAGAAACCTTCCAGCCATAACAAGGACCACATAGGCAAGAACTTCCCAAACTTCTCGCAGTGGTGCCACAATTCCAGCTCGTCAACATTATTTGTTAACCACAGAAGAAAGCTTGGGCATATTTCCAGCAAAATATAAATACATACCCCTTCTTTATTTGAACACGTAGATTGGATTTGTCCCTCATGAGAACATTTGTACGCACAACGGGTAAAAGTGGTGTCGGAAAAGGCGAGCGACATGAATGCGAAACAGCTGAAAGGTACAGAAAATTGCGTTTGCTCGCGCTCACTGATTGTGTGGCCGCCAACCGCTGCGTTCTGTTAGCTTAAACAGCAGAGATTCGGTTAACCCAGACCCGTCGTCGTTTAGTTAGGCACAACCAAAGGAGGGTAAGGGATCAAAAGAAAAAAAAAGCTGGCCGCGTATTTGCCTACCTCGCTGCAAATGTCGCCGTACGACGATGGTCGTCTGCCGCCCCTGCCACCTAAATCCTTCTCTTGTCTTCCCGCCCTCCTCTCGCGCTCTTACCCTTCCGTCTCGCTCAACCCACGATAAAAACAGAGGAGGTTTGCTCAAGTCAATCAACTTTCCTCGCCTACCACTGCTCGCGCGCCATCGATTGTGATTTCTGGTTACTATCGGACTTGGATTGCCGCCACGTGCACTTTTTGTATTTTTGGATCAAAATATTGTTTTCAAGTTTTATATTTATTTTCAAAAGCGAAACTAACGCACACATCAATTTTCGATTAAACGAGCATTGCCGGCACCAGTTATGTGTTGTTTTTTTGCCTCAAATATGTCTAATGTTGTCCCTTTGCTGAACAAATCTGACCACTATGAACCCATAGTACCGGATTTAGTGGTTGGAAAGGTTCTGCCTTTATGAACGTCTTATTCGAAAAAATTGTTTTAACTTTTGAATGGAGGGACAGATAGGCAGAGTTACCAAAATCTTGCGGTTTAAATAGCGCAAGCACGCGGACTCCTGATGTGGCCCCCGCGCTTCTGAGCCCGCGCATCGAGGCATACTAGCCCACTCTACGCGGCCTGTGCCGCTCCTTCTACTGACTGTAGCACACCGTTCGACGTTTTGGGTATAGCCACGGTCGTTCTCACTGATGTTCCGTACTGCGGAGAAGAATTCCCAATTTCTATGTTCAAAAATTCCTGTACTTTTAGCATATTTCCCCGCAGGTTTCTAAGAATTCCCTGCAAATTTCCCTGCATTCTCTTTTTGCAGCTGATAGCATACAGCATGGTTGACAGACTTTGCGTTAATTACTGTTCAGTTCCGGGCGTTAGCCAGCGCCATCTATGTCTACTCTACGTAGCCCTCCGGTTGCACACGCCGTTCCGAGAATCTACCGCTCATCAGCATTTAACTCTGCATTTCACGTTTTGCACCGAAACGCATGCTCGCTATGCATGCTAAATCTCTAAGTTAAAACTGCCCTTACGAAAAAGAACATGACACTCTTGGGTAGTTGAGGTACTTTTACCTCAGCGCCGGGACTGGTGGCGCCATCTCTTGTTGAGAGCACGCGGACTAAGGCGCACCCCAATTTTTGTATATTGCGCAGGAATATATTCGAACATTCCTCAGCCCTTCAGCCGCCGCCGCTTCACACTTCCCCAGCTTTCTGAAGGAGTATTCTTTCCTCTATGCTCCCTCCTGTTTTATTATCCGGAGGATACGCTGTGGTCTAGGATGCTTGAGGCATGCGGGAACACGATATTTCCACAAACATTGGATGAAGTGTTAGGGCTTTCTTTAAACAAAAACGAAGTAATAAATGATGTGAGGTACGGTTTAATGACAGCATTTTATTGCTACATAACTCCTAAAATTCCGAGTATCTATTAAAGGTTCCATTTTTTTTTCTTCTTGGCAAATTTTCAGCTGAAAAGTTCCCCCCAAAAAATGAACTTCCCCTGCAGGGGAATTGTCATTTCTCCATTTCTTTGCAATATACCTAACCTGCGCATGCGCCCTTCTTCGCCGGGTCCACAAACGGCTCGGTGCAAGATGAAGGTGATTTTAAAAAAATTGAAAAATCGTTAGTGGATCTTTAAGAGCGCCAAGGCATCTCGCCCCTCTCCCTCGCCAATTCGAACCTTGACCCCAGCCCAATCCTGGCCCTGGCTTCACAAGTCCTCAGAGCGACGTTCCTCGCCGGATCCTCGTATACTCTGCCGACCGTTCTTAGAGCTCTAATCATCTCGGTAAGTGGCGTGGTGAGAGATATTTGCGAGGGATGTTATACGCCGCCGGTAAAAATAAAACATAAAAAGAAGCGCCTGTTCTCAAACGATGCCTTATGCCTGTGCTAAACGGTAACTTCCAATTGACAATTGGACTCTCGCCCACAACTGCGCCCTATGAATTTACAATGGGGCACTCGATAGACAATTGGTTCAACGGCCCTGAGAAGGCCTCTGAAACAGCCGTGTAGCACGGGCAAGTCATTTTCCTGATTTCATGGAGCCAATACATTAGATGCCTCGTTCGCTGTGATATCTACGTAAAGAATAACAGTGCACACAGGACTCCCAGGAGCCGTTTATCAAGGAAGACACTCGTCTTATCTAAAGGTTTCTTTTTTGTCATGTTTAGGTGGCGTGTAAATGACATGGGCGAAAGAAGGTTAAGAGAAAGGGAAGAGGGGGATGCAGCACTCAGAAAATTTCGGGGTTGTTGTGACGCCGAAACCCACCCCTGTCTACGCATTTCGTTTTGGTGGTCAGGTTTGCTGACTTGAGGAGCGTCATTATCTGCCTGTAGCTTCTTTTGTTGCCCACCAGTATCTGCATTTTGTCGCCGTCATTTCTAGTTCCTCCTTTATTAACCACACATGAAGCAATTTCGATTTAAAATGCGTACTCGTGGTGGCGGGAGTCTCAAGCCCCTTCGAGGCAGTGACAGCTGGCGCTCCGGCCTTCTACTTGCATCCATGATAACCTGGACAGCGTTCCGAAGGATCTTCACACGTTATCCTTAATATGTCATCCTCTACTGTTCTGTCGCTCCCTGTCGCTAGAGAGGAACGTGAAAAAGAAGAGAGAATGGTTAATGTTTTGCCGACATGCCCCATCTATTTCTCAAGCAATAGGTAACTCATACAAGTGGTATTACAGACTTGTTTTGTCACACCACACTCAGGATCACTTGCGTCAAGTATCCTTACGCTGTTGATTATGTGCTTGCTGAGTTTGCTGCAGGTCCTTGAACTTGGATACAAGTGAAGTTAGATGTATAATTGTTCGCGCTGTCGTGCCCATATGTAGGGGTTCCAGGCGCCAACGACGCTGCAAAGTCGAACACGTGGGAAGCGGCGGTTCCCTGAAGAGCGCACGAAGGGCTTTATGGCAGCCAGCTTGCTAAGAGCGAACGGCCTTTGGATCATGCCGCCTGCGTGGAGACAAATTGTCTTGAGCTTCAGCTTGGCTGTGACGTTGTTTTCAACGGCGTGTTGCAAAGCACAGTACGAGTTTGGGAAAGCGTGGGTCGGATGCTCGATGCGCTCTCCGTGGGCGCGGCGGCTGTTGCTTCGGGAGCAGCCTGCGCGCGCGTTTAGCCAGAGGGACGGTTGTAAAACCAAGTGGCCCGACGTGCTTCTGATAACGGGGTAGCAAGGGGCTGTCAACTGTGCTTTGACGGCGGCCGATTTCGAGCAGTGGTTTGATCTTTGTTGGCCCGCGGCTTTCAGACAATGATGATGATAATGATGATGGCCAGGACGACGATGACGACAACGACGACGACGATGATGATGATGACAATCGAAGACATCTGTATTGTGCCTTGGCACCAATGTGCCTTATGTCTTGGCGCCTGTATCTATCGTATCTTGCACCCGGTGGCCCCGATCCCTCGCAATATGCCCGCCAACTACCACCTTGGCCGCCGGGCTGACCGTGCTCGAGCCCTGACTGCGCGATACGGGAACGACCGCACCGCCCTATATACAGATGCTACCCCCTACCCGGGGCGCTCCGGCCGCGTAGCCTGTGTAGTTACTCATGCTGGCCAATGCGTCAATGCCGCCACTACTACCACAAGCTCAATCGATGTCGCCGAAGAAATAGTCATTGATCTGGCCGCCATTTCCCGCCCTGAACCAGTCACCATCCTCACCGATTCGCATACAGCCTGCCGAAACTACCAGATTGGCCGAATTTCTTCATCAGCCTATACTCATCCTTAAAAGCTGCCCAACGACCCCTGACATCCGCAACATCTGGGCTCCTGGACACGCCGCCATCTCCGGCAACAAAGCTGCTCACGCCGCGGCTCGCGATCTGATAAGACGAGCCATTGCCGACGGTGGGCAATGTTTGCCCCCTCAAGATTAACCTCACCCACTGAGTGGCTACACGGTGATTCTCACCCATTACAGGCAAACTCGCCGTCGCCTCCCACCACCACACTGGCGCCTCTCCAAAGAGGAAGCTACAACTTGGCCGCGGCTCCAGACGAATACCTGCCCACATCCCCCCCGCCTCCACCTCATCTTCCCCACCCAACACCCTTCCCTCTGTGCTCACTGTCCCCAGCCTGGCGCCCTCTACCATATAGTATGGGAGTGCCAACGTACTCTCCGGACTTGGCCCGCAATTCTAAACCCCACCTACGAGCAGTGGAGGGCTTCCCTGGCCAGCCCAACACCCGGATACCCAGCTCAAACTGGTGACCCTAGCAAGGACAGCCACCTGAAGGCTAGGCATCTAGGACTAGGGATGTCTTTCACGAGTCGAGGCCCTTTCATCAGACTGCTGGATAAATTAACAAAAATATTTTTACTACCTGTCTCTCTCTCTCTCTCTCTTCTCTCTCCTCTCTCTCTCTCTCTCTCTTCGTCACATCTAGTTTGCTCCACGTTTTCTTCTTTTTTAAGTATGTAACAAGTAGCTCAGCAACAAGTTTTGTTAAAGCAGGCACATCGAGCACCAGAAAGAAAATAAAACGCTTCCGTTGTCAGAATCCAACCTGAGTCCCTTGCGTTATGAAGCAGATGTCTATCCGATCGCGCCATTCCTACACGTACGAAGCGGTGGGGTTTTGCAGTGACTTTCACTCAGGTTTATGGGGAAAAAACTTCGCGTTTTAATCGTGTTTATCTGATAGAGGGGCTTTGATTTTTTTTTCTGGCCCTTTCATACGTCTCATTTTTTACATCTTTGTAGCGCTTTTCTCTCCCGTTGCTGTTCCCGTTCTCTCCTATTCACCTTCACAACTCACGGACACCGCTGTGTGGAGGACGTTGTTGGAAAGAGATGGGTGAAGTAAGGAAGGTAGATGGAGTACTGTGTTCGAGGAACTAAAAGTATTCATACACGGTATTTCGCGTGCCGCACCATCGTTAGAATTATGGCCGGCTGCTTTGAAAGAAGGGCGCGCGTTCGTAATAGCCAGCGCAAGGACCGTTTCAGGACAAAATATCCACATATCACATAAAGAGTCGTTTAATTACGCAAGCGTAATTAGCACCCCACACTTGCTTCAGACCATTACACTCATTCCATTCTGGCGTAGCAACCCCGGCCTGTAGCAGGGTTAGCCCCTCTAGTTCCCATTTAATCTCTCTCTCTCTCACTCTCTCTCACTCTAATCCCATCAGAAACTTGTCGGGAGGATCTCCTTCAACATTTTCACAGCGGAGCTGTAGTACAAACCGTAAGTTCGCCATTTCAGGAAAAACTACCAAGCAAAAGCAGCGCCCTCGTGGAGTGCAGGCTTCACGGCGACCAAAGAGCATCCTCGGAACGCGCAGTACCTTTCGCAAAATAAATAATTAATATATAATAACAATAATAATATAAAATAATAATAATAATAATATAATAATAATATTAATAATAAATAAAAGTAACAACTGCAGCGCCAATGCTAAAGCTGGAAAGACACCCTGATTAAGAGAGGGTCACCGCGGCTTGCCGCATTCTCCAGAATCCATTACGGATAATTGGAGACTTGGCTACGATGGTGGCACTCCTTCCCGAGACGACTTGGAGATCCCGCACCGCTGCCTAGAGTCGATGACGTACAGCTGGTGGAAGAACCCCGCCGCGGTAGCTTTGTGGCTAAGGCGTTGTGCTGATGGAGGCGAAGAGTGAAAACAAGTGGCGTGCTCGGGATTTCGGCGCACGTTAAAGATCCCCAGGTGTTCCAAATTGATCCCGATCCTCTACCTACGGCGCGCCTCGTCGTATGTGTTGCGTCGGCGCGTTGAACCTCCCAATCAATCAAAGTTTGGCGGAAGTCTGCAATGCCAGACAATGACTTTTGCATGTACAGCTCGCTGCCGCGAAGAAGACGATGACCTCTTCGATGCATATGACGACGATTACCAGCACCGTGACTATGCAAGTAAACAATGACACTGACGGTAACGGTGTGTCCGCAACGCCTCACCTGCAACAGCTTCACCATTCGTTTGTGTGTGTGTGTGTGCGTGTGTGTGCGTGGTAAGCTCTTCTGGATTTTCGAAGTGTTTTTGTCTCCCTAATTGCTACGGTGTTGCTATATGAATTGTGGTTTACTTTAAAAAGCGATATCGTTGCCCTAACGTCTTCGGGCAAAACTCCCTACCGTGGCAGACAATACTTCAACATTAACAAGAATGCACTACCAAAAGCATTTTTTTGGCCGGTGGAAACTGTGAAACGCCGAAATACTAACATCGAATTAGTGGGTCTCGCACCAAGACACTTACATGTTCTGCAGGCGAAGCTGTCCCATGTCTATCTCCACGGGGTCGCGCAGTACCGGCGCTTACTCAGGCGGCGTGTGTTCAGGGTATGAAAAAAACTCCTAAAAAATACCAGACGGTCTTAAGGCCTCCATATTTTGATGTCCTTTAATGCTCCTGGAAAGCGCATACCTCAATGCATTGTGTGTAGAGGTGCAGCCGACTTTAAGCAGATTGTGCAAGCTTGGACTTTGAAGCTGCAGTTTCCCCAAACTGAGCGTCGAGCAGTGAAGCATGGCTATCTATAAGGGAAGTACGGTTACAGCCCCGCTCTCACCACTGCCGCCTCTTCCCTGAGTTGTGTGTACCGCTCACCACGCGCCACGAGCGGCGTCTGTCTCACCTAGGCGTCTCATCACGGTGCCGCACTACGCACGGGGTCTGCTCCCCCTGGCATCGAGCAATGCGGCGGCCCCTCGGTGGCCACCTCTGCCGCGCACTAAGCGTGCGCCGTGATTTGCGCAGGTTTTAACGCCAATCACGGCGAGATTGGAGCCTTAATTGGCTTTGCCGCGTTATAATAAAACGTGATTGTCTCTACCCAACAATCGTGTGCGCTCTAGCTTGTGACGTGGAGATTGGATCTTAATCTTTAACTTTATCTTAAGCCCGGTTATGTCCACTGCAGGACGGAGGCCTCTTCCAAAGGTCTGCAGCCGCGCTTATTGAGTGCCTGAAAGCCGACAGTGTGATTGTACAGTCATAGGGAGGTTTTTTTAAGCAAATGCACTCAACCAGGGTTGCTGAATCCTTGTCTGGTGAGGAAATGCTGTTTGTGTCCCAGGGAGCCTCACCCAGCATGGGCTGAACCTATCTAGTATCGAGCTCCTGTGGTTTTCCGGCGGCGTTTATATACCAGACCCGGCAGCATTTTGAACCTGCGTCCTGCGCTCTGAGGCGTAGCACGAAAGGTGCATCGAGCGCGCAAGGAGTGCGGCAACGCTTCCCCTCGCGCCTTCTTCTGCCCCGAAGCGCTTTTCCAGAGATGCAAGATTCAAGATGCAAGAGATTAGATGACTGTCCATATATTTCAAGATAGCAACTCCCCAACATTTGTAAACCCGCACATGACAAATTCAACCAGATCCCCAGCTTCTCTGGACTTCCCCGTGCGGGAGGGCAAAGATTTTTGGTGGCGGATACATGCGTGGTTGTTGAGTCGCTATCTACTAGCGTTGTAATATGGCAAACCGATGTTGTTTTAAGTCACGGTTACCTTCCGTGTGATTCAGTGCATTGCCGCTTTCGAATTATGCCTCGTTTCCTATATGGTACACTGCTAACACTGAAAGCTGGGTGTGTTGGGACATAATCCAGAATGCAGCGAAAGAAAAGAGGACGGGTACAAGACGGCGACGACTGCGCTGACGAGACTACTCTGTATCCAGCAGTGCGTGCTGTATGGCTGCGTTCATTACCAATTTATGTACCATTGCACCGCAAGTACTTTTTCTTGCTGCTTGGTCTGAGGGCTCCGAGCACTTTAGCTATGTCTCCGTGTCACCTATAGCTCCAGAACATGGCTCACCCTTATTTTATTTCAGGGCAGAAGAGTTGACCGTCTCATACAGAGGCACGAACATTTCCGTACATACAATGTCATTTCATTTCAATTTTATTTCAGCATTCTCTAACAGATAACAACAAGAATGCGAGGTCAAGAACAAAAATTTGCAATGTAGCAGCTTGGCAAAGGTCCTTGCCATGAGTACCATATAGCATACATAGTACAATATACCATATATCTATAGTATATACGATATATATATATATATTATTTTATACAGAAAGGGTTGGCAGTCAAGAAAACCTCGGAAAGCAAAGGGGAGGTTGTGGTAGGTCATTGAAACAGATAAAGAATTAGGAAAGAAAGAAAGAAAGCGGAGAAAAAATGCCCGCCAGGTGGGATCCGACCCACGACCTCCAGAATACCGGTCTTGTTTATCTCACCAGACCGGTATTCTGGAGGTCGTGGGTTCGGATCCCACCTGGCGGGCATTTTTCTCCGCTTTCTTTCTTTCTTTCTTTCCAAATTCTTTATCTGTTTCAATGACCTACCACAACCTCCCCTTTGCTTTCCGAGGTTTTCTTGACAGCCAACCCTTATTTCTGTGTTATTTCTACGACCCCCTCATTTCCTATACTGATTCGTATATATATATATATATATATATAATATATATATATATATATATATATAATACACATCTATATATAGTAACATATATATAACAGATATTAACCATCATATATATATCCATACTTACATGTACTTATACCTATATACCTACGTCTACATATTCACACGTACCTACATAAATACACATGCACAGTACTAAGTTCCTGCTATTTACAGGGAAAAATTGGACATACACACCATGCGAGAGGATTATGTTTACATACGTAGTGATGTTGCAAACATCATCAGCAATCAAAACCTAACATTTTACCAGTTTATATAACTCGTAACATTAGAATGAAGAACCAAGTGTAAGGTGACGCTTATTTGTTGTTCCCTGTGTTGTTGAGAATGTCTCCGAAGCTTTTGTCTATGCTTCGACGTACATGTCCGTAGAACCTTCAAGCTCACAATCTTTTTTTTTCTGCTTCATGTCGGGTTCTTTTCCTCTTAGAGTCCGGGGCTTCAGTTTTTTTTTAGCTGACTTGGAGCTTGAATCGTTTCCCCTGTCGGGCTATTCGTTTTTTTTTTTTTTTTTTTTTTGACAAACGACCTTTCTTTTTTCACTGGGGATCGGAGTACCACAGGGCTCGCTCTGTTGCCACCGCTTTTTTTTTTTTCGTTTTTACGCTTATCGAAGCACCCGGCCTCGGACAAGCCGGGTTGGTTCTCACTACACCGCTGCTGCTTCAGCACCGGCCGCTGTCGTATCGTGCAGCTTGGAGCGCCAGATGGAGCAGTCCCTCTTCTTCCGTACTTTTTGGGAGTTCGCCAACGTTTTTCTCCCGTTCCCTTTTTTGTTCGTGGTGGGATTTTTGTTTTACCCGTCACCGTGCATCCTACTTCTTACAGAAAACAATCACTTCCGGATGTGTCCGATAGAACTCTTGCTTTTGGCTTCGTTTTTTTTAATGATTTTCTTTGGTTGGTTTTGCGAACACGGTTAGCAGAATTGGACGCAATTGCGACCAGGAATCGCTTCGTTTCGTCTCCAGGAATTACGCACCAGCTCGCACGGCAACGTATCCTTTTCCGGTCGTGTACCCCTTAATCACGGAGGAAAATCTTTTACGATGTAGCGGGAACTGCTTTGTCCAAAGCGTTTGGACAACCACTTCCTATAGCGCGCAACCCTACTCACGCTTGGCCGTTGTTGTGACGACAAAATGCGTTGCGATGGCGCGGGAAGTAGAACTTTATTTTGCAATTCCTTTTGGGCAGGATGAAACTGTCTTCAGTTACAAAAAAAATTTAATTGTACAGACACCTAATAGAAGGGCCACAGATAGGCTAGGGCAAGCGAAAAGCGCTATACCACTTCCCACAGTAAGTAACGCCTATCGACCTTCATTTCACCAGCGACATTTGGGCTAAAAGGTAGTTGATATCATCAATTTATTTGTGTCGTGCTGTATAGCAGTTCATTTCTGAGTCAGTCACAAAAATGATGTATCAAAGAAAAAGTTTGTTCTCATTTCATTAACGGACGCTCAGTTCTGTCGCTAGTGCAAAGTCAGACGACACATTTTCAACCGAAGCTTTCGTGTTTCATTTATGCCGTTGTATGCCAATATGCCCTGCAGGAAAGCCAACTTTCTCTGACGATCATGGTGAATAATCGTGGTTGAAGGCAAAGAAAAAAACGTTTCCCGTATCCTGAATCAAACGTGGCTGCTCGCATTATGAAGCCGGCGGCTATCCTACTGCTCCATTCCGTAAAGGTCGAAGGGCTTTGGAAAACTCACAGGACTACTAAAGAATCTGGCACTACAAGAATGGCGTTGCTCTGCGTGTCGTAACTCTGCTAGCCACAAGACGTTAGGCATAACTTCCCCTGCTGAGGTGTAAGACGTTAGGCCTAACGTCACATCTTGGGGATTAGCACTTCAAACCGGCACCCACTGAAAAATTGCTCACTGAACGCTGAGCAACAGGTACCGATTCGCGCCGTACACCCCATAAAGAAAAAAAAAACTTTTTTCAAACGCTACATTAGGCGTCGAGAATGCCCCGGGCCAGGCTCACTAACGCCAGCTGGTCCGTAAGCTTCCACGAGGTCATCCGAGTCCGCCATGTTGAAGGAGGAGGGTGTGGAAGACTTGAGTAGTGAATTGTAACGGGGCAGGAGAAAATGCAGCGTTCTAAATTATCGTATGGTTCCGGACAATCGGAACATGCTGGAGAGTGTATGATACGGCAGAGAAAAGAACGGGGCAAGTTTAAGGAGGGTACTTAAGTTTATGCGTCGAAGAGTGCGTAGTTTCGTAGGGGTTACGAGATTTTTCTGGAACAGGAAGTGTACGAAGAGTTTCTCTGATGTTCTCATGGTGAAGCTTTATTTCTTGCTTCCGGTGGAGAGTAGTGTCCCACGTGGGTGGATAAGGCCAGGGAATCCCAGGCGCCCGGTGCAGAAGTTTGCGGGTGATGCTATGCCCTACCTCACTGCCTCGTATTCCAGCGTGACCGAGAATCCACCTCAGTGTGAACGTGTGGGGTCGTAGGCTTGTTTCACGTAGTTCATACTCTAGTTGTTCAGGAATTCCACCCATGTGAATGGCGCGGGTAGTTTGCATTGAATCATTGTATATAGTATATCCTGAGGGGACAGCGGGTGCTAAGGACAGGTCCTGAATACTGGTAATTATTGGGTGGCTCTCTGAAGTCGTTGTAAGGGGGAGATTAGTGAAAAGACCAAGGGTGTGTGTTACTACTTCGTTGCCTCTTGCGACTGAACACGCCGCCGCTCCGACATGCGTCCGTGATGCATCCGTGCAGACGATCGTAGAATCAATGGGATGGACATGATTGACAACGCGAGCAGAACGTCTTCCTAGATTGGTATTAGCTGTAACGTTTTTTGAGATGGGAGCTATACTGAGGTTATCTGGGAACGGTGTAGGACGGGTGATGATGGGGAGTTCAATAGGTTTGAAAGCAACTTGGTGAGAGATCCAGGCCTACGGAGTGCACACCCTAGAGTCGCTGTGGGCATTCTAGAAAAGCGGTGCGTACCTCCATAGTAGCACATACTGCAGTGCGGGATTGGCCAACCAAAGAATCCATCACGAGAAACTTTGGCGTTCAACAATCGTTGTTGTCATACGGAGGCGTTCATGGTTTTTGACGGTCGCATGGAGCGAACGACTCAAATGCGGATGGTTGAAGTTCGACGCATTAATTTGGTAACAATCAAACAGAGAGAGAGCGAGACAAAAACACAGAGACATGGGGAGAGAGGGCAAGGTAGGTAAAATAGCTGTAACATTGTACGCATAGCACAACATAAGGGAGGCCGTGCGACGCGAAATAGGTTTCAAAGCAGCCTCGTCTTCACTCAGCAAATTTCACAAACAATGTTTGGTTGGGAGTATAGCTTGATACGGCGCGCCACTTGTGGAAGCGGCCGCCAGCAGGGGTCAAGAAAGGAATGTTCGGGAGAAGAGAGAGAGAGAGAGACGGCGGGATGAAGAGGAGGAGGGTTTGGGGAACGACGCCAACTCAGACGGCGGCACGGGTCAGCCAATTGAAGCTTCGCTTGAAAAATAAGTAGATGACAACGGAAGCAGAACGCCTTCGCTAACGAACCGGCATGGGGAGAAGCCTGTACATGAAACCAAGCGCTAGTCCAACCGCGTAGTGCTACATGCATCCCTCCGCGCACTGACCAACAATTGAATTCTTGCGCTTTTTCGTCTTTACCATGCTCTGAAAAGTCGTGCTAGGGAATTCTTCTGCTACTTTGTCTCGGTCGGAAAGTCGGCGGTAGGTTACATTCACTGAACAGACGACATAGCCTCCACATGAAGTAGGCTTTAGGCAGTAAAGAAAGGTAATAGGGACATCTCACAAAGGGGATTATAACGTCACCGCCATGTGGCTGCGCAACGGTATTAAGAGCGGGTGAGGCAGCATGCCACCGACAACACTCTCCCTGGTCTCAAAGTGTACCGTGCGGACCAACGCTGATGAAACCACAAAATAAGCTTAACTTACTATAAGGTGGACCTCCAGGCGACGACACCGCAGCCGGCTAAGTCGCCAAGGCAAGACGGGAAAATAACGAGCTTTGTTGCTGAGGTAACTCGTTCGACACAATCCTTTTCCCAAGTCGTCGTGAAATCTTCTGTTTTTTTTTCGACAATTCTGTCGTCTAAGAAGGTGGAGAAGATTGCGGTGGTGTTAACGCCCTTCTCTCTTGCATCATTCCCTGCGTGTTCGAACAAAAAACAGCGAAGTGAAACTCAATGAAGAACGAACACATGAAGACAGAGAAGAAATGTGGGTTCTTACCCGTGCTCGTGAGCGTCTTCCTCTTCACCTAACAAAGAGTAAGTAGTGTCGGCGCTCGGCAGCTGTCTTCGGCCCTGAGGTTCCTATATAATGACGCCCTTCTTTTTCTCGCTGCGGGACTGAGCTATGGCAGCAGAAGTAGTGCCTACTCTACGCGTTAGAAGCCATCGAAATGTAAAGAGCAACCCGGTCGCTTGGACGAGCCGTTGAGGTCGCGGTTTTCTGCACATTACTGCGTTATGAGGTGGGGAGGAAACCTTAGAGTGGTGAGGGAAAGGAACTAGAGGTATGAACTCGCTGAGTGTCTTAGATGTCACGCACGTTTCTACCTGTGAACATGAGTAGCGTTGAAAATGGTAGGATTTGGTATATGCGCATCTTCGCATAGCAGTACGAAGAAGACAAAAATAAACGACAGGACTAGCCCTGAACTTAAATTAGTTTAGAGAAAGGACGAAAAGGACGGAGACATGCGCATGTTTCTCTCCTTTAAGTTCTTTGCATAAATTTTTGGGGCGCTTGAAAGTCTTATAATTGAATACGAACTAGCTTGTACCCACATGCTGTTGAGATTAAATATATGGCCAGCTTGCCTACAAAAAAAAATTACCTTCTCCACTTACGTGAAACCTGGGGAGGAGCGAAGCATGCAGTGTATAAGTGTATTCTTCCGACTTGGTGTTTTTGCCGACCAAGAAGAAACCGTTGGGGGGTAGAGGTACACAGTTTTGTTATAAAAGTCTCGTGCCTTGGAAGCACGCAGCGGTCCAGCGTGAGGCGTAAACGAGTGTCCCGTTGTATTTCTAGTACGCCTTACGTTCTAGCTTGAGGCAAAAAGGAGTGTAACGGTGTTTGAGTACCGTGACTACATGAGACGATGGTTATGACGACGACGACATGAGACACGATAACCAGAGCCACTAATGGGCTTCGCCTCTAAAAAACGCGTAATGTGGCTGCACGGTTTCAGTTATACCACTCTCTTGCTTCGACACGGTAACCAAAGATCGAGGTAGGTCCTAGGGGCCCATCTCATACAAAAACATGCCGCCTCGTGTGTTATTACACCATTGATGCCGAAGTTGAGTATCTTTATCAGTGTGCTTTACAAGGCGTTTTGTAAGATGAGTGCGATTTGTTATGAGCGGGCTTTTTTCCTGCCCGCTGGGATGTCTTTGTTGGGTAGAATTTCGAATTTGTTCTCTGTGGGCAAACTGGCTATATGTTTTTTGTTACTTTGAAATTTACAATTCGTTCCTAAAGAAACTTGAGAGAAGAGCGAAAGCTAGAAGTGCGTCCAACCTGCGCTGAAATTCGTCCAGTCGATCGTGAATCCTTCAAAGACCCAAATCGCTGACGGAGAACGAACCCATGCGACGATTTCCACGCACTAAGTAAACGCATCTATACTAACGACCAAAATATATAGCGATACGTGGTTTATGAGATAACTGAGATAATCGAATTAACTGAATCAGCCCCCTCCCTCTCCCCTCTCGAGCAAATCGTGAATGGAGGTGTATCCCGGAACCAGTATAAAGAGGAGAACCCAACTGCGCGTAAAGCTTGCGGCAAGTGTCACTACTTTACAATGAAAAATAATAATAATTTTGCTCATAAGAATAAGTGATACTAAGTGCCAATACATTAGGGGAAAAATCTGCTACAAAGCGCAACTTTTCTGAGCCCCAGTAACCAGGACATGAAAGGGGTCAAAGGGTCTGCTGGGGCGTTCTCATACGTTTTCAATAAATGAATAAATAAATAAAAGTCGACTCTAAGCGTCGATGCACTACTCCTGGGTGGTTTGACATCACGTTTTCCTGCTTCGCGCTCTCGCTTCGCCCTCTCACGTCGTACAAGTTTGCCCGTCTCGTTTTGCGACGGGTGTATGTAACGACTCCTACGTAATTACCACACGTCGGGGAGGAAGGACGGTGATCTCCGGATGTGACACCAGTCTATTGCGCATGCGCGTTAACAAAAGCTACATCAAGCAAAAAGTTACTAAACACCACGTTCCCTGTGATGCTTTCGCCATTCCGATGCATAATGCAGCAGCTGTCTACGGTACCCCGTTAACGAGAGCAGTGCTCTCGTATACTGACTGGTGAGAGAAGAATGCCGGGAAACCCAAAGGAAAATAAAGAGAGAATAACCCGCTGTTGTAAAGGCTACCTTATAATTCATGAAAATCGCGACTGCGCAGTGCGGCCGGGATCATGGTTGAAATTCTGTCTAGCGAAACCACTTCGCGTCAGTCGGCCGGAGGTTAATTAATTGCGGCAGAAGCCACCCGTGACTTATTAAGGAAAAGAACCACCCGAACTCTGCAGCGAAACTTCGTGGAATTCTTTGCGCGCATGCGCAGAAACCATTCTACTACTTTATTGATCGTGAGGCGTTTTTTTTCCCCAGAGTGTCTGCCTTGTGCTCCGCGATCGTGCCTGCTGTCTTCAACAGGCTGAAACTGTCACCTGCCTCGTTGGTTGAGTTTGGAGACTTCTTTCAGCACGCCTACTGCGTTCCGCGTATACCAGTGGCATTTTCCAGCCGACTACACGCCTGCCGGTATACGTGACCGGGTAATGGCGGCTAGTGTCACAGATAAGGTTGCAGAGTATCGGACACTCTCTTTCTTCTATTGTTCCGGGCCGCCGCCGCGATCATTGGTGCATTCGCATCACGTGACATTTGCTTACACTTGGGCAGTTCATGGACACCGCCATTTTCTGGTTTATGCGTTTCTGTCGGTCAGCTATAGTAGTTAGTCTCTCTGACCTCACTGCTCTGCGGCTGCGCGTGACTTGAGTCGTTACCGAACGTAAATCAAAGATAACGCTCTTCGCAGCATTTCAGCAGCTGCAGAAGTGTGTACGAAGATGCCGTGTTGCTGCGTCTTCGGCTGTGTTGTTTACAATGACCTGGTCAAAGTTAGCGGTGAGGTCGCAGAAGCGGAAATCTCGCAACACTGATAAGCACCAAAATGGCCGCCGTTGCTCACTTGTGTGCTTCAGTGACGGTACTCTGTATCTTATCTAGTGACACTAAGGGGAGCTATAAAGACAAAATACAAGTCGAGTTCATTTAATTTGCCCCCTAACAGGGGTACGTACCATTTTTATCGTAAACTTCGAAATAAATAATAGAGATATTAAGGAAAACAATGAAGAAGCAGCGACCACCTAGCAACTTTTCGGTTACTTCTATATGACGTCACAGAATTTTGTTTTCGCGACTGGCGGACGCTGACGAAAGCCACTTAGGAACACATCACTGGGCGATTTAGTGAGGCCACTAGTTCCGTTTGATGACATCTCTCTATTGATAACGAGCAGTCAACACACTGATGAGAAGGTTTTTAGTGCTGGCCCCAAATTAAGTGAGTGCAGTGCGAAATTTAAAAGTTCTTCAATATTCCTCGCTTTTGTTGGTTTAAAAAATGTCTGTCATTGCTGGAGCGGGACTGAGGGTCTTACCAAAGGCTACGATTTTTTAAATTGGACAAAGCAAGCTGTAGATTGATTGATTGATTGATTGATTGATTGATTGATTGATTGATTGATTGATTGATTGATTGATTGATTGATTGATTGATTGATTGATTGATTGATTGATTGATTATTGTTGACGCTGCACAGGCGATGAGGTGCGCCGTAGTGGAGGGCTCCGGATTAATTTCGAACATCTGGGGATTTTAATGCGCCGAAATCGCACACACGGACGTTTTCGCTTTTCGCCTCCATCAGGAAAGCGGCCGCCGCGGCCGAGAATCGAACCCGCGTCCTTGGGCTCAGCAGCACACCGCTATAGCCACCGAGCCACCGAGCCGGGTAAAGCAAAGCTGTTCTTTCGACGCAGGTGGTGGACATTTATCTGGTGCCCTCCACTACGGGCGCGCCTTGTAGCGCTCGTGTAGCTTCGGCGCGTTGAGACCGTAATCTGGATCATATTCTCAATTTCTCGCAGGTCGTATGACGCAAGATAACTTTGCACGCCGTGTAATGATTCGCAGTACAATGCAAATGTACTTAACTCATTCTGCATAAACAGAGCAAAAAGCAATGTTGAGGGTTGCCCCCCACACACTGAATGGCTACGCGGACATTCTCGCTCACTTCAGACACGAGCGTCAACGCTTCCCTCCACCCAACTCCCACCTTTCCAGAGCTGAAGCGACCACACTCCGCCGGCTACAGACCAACTCCTACCCGCACTGTACCCTCCTCCACCATATATACCCCACCCAGTATTATAGTACCTGCCACTTTTCGCCCCCAGCCAGGCACCCTGTACCATCTGGTCTGGGAGTGCCAACAATCCCCATCCCTCACACCAAATCCCCGTCCTACGTACGAGCAGTGGGTGGACCGGCTGTCCAGCTCGGACCTCTCGACCCAGCGCATGCTGATAGAGGAGGGCACGAGCAGCCAGCAAGGACCAAGGCATCACGGACTAGCGAACGCCCCCCCCCCACCGGTGCCCTCACCATCCTGCACCTTTAAGCTTCGAAATTAAAGATGTTTCATTCTCTCTCTCTCTCTGTTGCGATATGAAAAATAAAAGACACAAACCAAAATGAATCGGGCGAGTTTGTTTGTTAGCGTTATAAACATGTGTAGCGACCCCGTAACGCTGACCGACGACGTCGGAGAGGGCGAGTAACCACATATCGCAGCAACGCGCGCGTAAACCAAGCGCCGCTCAGTGTGGCTCGACTACCCCGGACTCAGCTTTGTGGCGACCAGTTGAACTACATTTTAACTCAAATAAAACAAATAATGCCTATTCTCCAGAAAGTACGTATATTTATACAGAAACAACTAAAATAGTTCTTGGGACATTAAAAAAATAACGGATTAGTATGCATACTCGGCAGGCACAAAAACCTCCGCTACATTTGGCGTAAACTTGCCTTGCTCCCATAGTTGCTCGTTGCTTCGCGCAGCTTCGCGTGCTTTTTCCGGTTGTTCGCTCTCCGTATTTACAAATTACTTCGTTTTATCGCATAATAATAGCAAAGTTAGCTTATTTATCAATTTGCTGTCTTGTTAGGCGACCTGACCGCCAGATAACATCCCCGCCAGAGGTCTACGTAAACACCGTGCGCCCGAAAGTTTGTGTCGATGTTTGGCGGGCTCTGACTTGGGCGTAACAAGCGCGTGGCAAGGCATTCAGCGTACGCCGGAGTACGCCGGTTCTTACGCGCTTCCGCCGGTTTACGTCGTTGCGCGAGTACGTTGGTTTTACGCGTGCATGTGGTTGCGCCTTCAGATTATTTGTGTCTGCGTACACTGCAGAGTCTCTGGATGCTGCCTTGCTTTCCTTTGGTGGTGATGAAGTGCTAGAGAAGGTCTGTAGTAATTCCAAACAAGCGCACAGGCGCTTATAATTAGCGTCTGCAGTGCTTCAACTGAACGACAAAAAAATGATAAGAAAATTCATTGTTTCACACGAATGAGTACACCTATCACTGCCTGTCACCACCTCTCTAACTGATTAACATACTCGCGGTGGACGGTTGCGATCGTGGAGAACCAGTCTGCAATCGCTATTATTGCATCAACACAGCAAATTGAGCCAGAATAAAACCGATTTACTCATCACAAATCGCTGAGCAGTCGCTAAAAAAAAAAAAAGGCAACACCCTCTGCATGAAGTTTCGGAATGACTGCAAAGCGCTGGCTTCCTTTCGAAGCTCGAAAAATGGAGTCCAGGCTGTTTGCGGTCTATACGCGCTCCGAAGCCGTCAAGTACGACTGTACCGTAGCGCCTTCGCAAACCCGGCTTTCACTTAAGACCCTACTCCCCTCTTAATTCCCGAAGTGAATATGGGCTCCTAAGTCCTTCCAACGAGCGGACGACAGCCTCGAAAGCAGGAATTAAGATGGCCGAGCTTGTTACCGCTATACTCATTCACTTTATCTTCGGGATTGCACAAGCTCCCTTAAGACGTCGGGTTAAAAAGAAACGCTCCACTTCCGATGCTAGAACAGCTTCTCGAATAAAGCCTGCGCATATCCTGGTTATTGAAGCAGGTTTTCGCACTCAGCTGGAGAGCAGCTCTGCAGACCTCACGGGAGCGCATCGTGCCACTGGATTGAAAGAAAGAAGGGTTGAGTAGAAAGACCTTCACCCCAGCGGGCCTTGCCTTTTGCTGGGGTTCAGGTCTGGTATTATACGCTCAGTGAGGAGGAAAATGTTTAATTGCGTGGGGAACGCATGGGGCATGTCGACAGAACTTTGGCGTCACTCTGTTAACAGAGCGAGTGATAAAGAAGCAGACGACGGCCATGTGGAGAGAGCGCGTTGAAAGAGCTGCCTTTGAGATGTTGTCACGGTGACGTAAAGTCGAAGCGAGGCATCGCCATCGGCCTACGCGCGGGTTCGACGGTTCCCGTGGATTCCCTCATCATTTTGCACGCGCTGTGGAAAACGGGGGTGCAAACCAGTGCAGGGCGGCCGAAACGGAAGCCGGTGCAAGGCAAGCGCATGGGGCCGAGCCTCAACACAACTCTCAGTTGTGATACAGGTACCCGCTGAATCTGTCTGTTCCGTCCGAGAGATCGCGAAATGCCAGCTTCGGGCGGATTGCACGCGTGGACTGGGTAGGCGACAAGGTCCACCGGAGTCCTGGGGCTAAGGACTCCGCCAACAGTATACAATGGTTTTGTGGCAATTAAAGTTTGCTCTCCTCTCTCTCTCTCTCTCTCTCCCTCTCGCTCTCTCTCGCTCTTCTCATCTCTCTCTCTCTCTCTCCCTCCTCTTCTCTCTCAAGATAGGCAGAGGGGCGAGATTCCTAACGATCCATCACAATACATCTTCAATGAACTGCTTTTTCTCATCAGGGAAAACACTTCTAGGGCGGAGTGACGATGGTAATGGATCCTCAGACATATTTTTTCTTGCAAGAAATTCCCCTCTAAGAAAAAAAATAAAAACGCACAAATTACGATAAGATACACACTCTGCACGTGCACCCCAAAGACGTTACAAACCTTTTGCAGAGTCCATAGGGTTGCTTGATTTCCCAGTTTGTTCATGTCTGCCCCAAGCCATAGCCCCTTTTAGTCATGAATTCGATCATTTTTTTTTCGAAACAGAGTAATTGTACGCCTAGCTGACGGAGTCACTATATTTAACCGAGGAATTTCGTGAGCATGTCTGATCTCACTCGTGGTTCGACTTCCGCTGATTTTATCCCCCTGCACAGGTCAATCTGGTGCTGGCACCCAAGACTTGCAACTGATGAGAAGAAAACTTTCATTTTTTTTTGTTCGAAATTTATTGTTTGGATCCCTAAGCCGGCCATTCAAAAACCTGCCGGTTTGATAGACATAAGACTACAGCTTAGGGAGCGCGAAAATAAGGTGCGAAACGGTAAATGGTCGACGCTTTTCTTACCATTCATGGCAAGTTTTCTGGTGTAATATGCACCTTGACATGCGCAGGGTGATAAAAAGGCGCGGAAATGAAACCGTGCGTCAGTTTACAGACGCGCATGAAATTGCAGCAAGGCGATCATTGGGTTGTACCAAGAGAAATTGAATTCCTAATAAGAGCTCTGCGCCGGCTGGAATATGAACAAAATGTAGAACCTATATAATATCTATATAGATTCAGAACTCCTTTCGGGCGACGCAGCGTATATACCAAACGTAGCCTCTTTCCGCCAGTAAGTTCTTTTTTTTATCCTGATGGATAGACATATAAATTTTCGAATAAGTTTTATCCAGTGGTCAGCGCTTGTGCCGTTGTCTTTCGTATCTTCGATCGTTTCCCTTAACGCAGTAAATACTGGGTACCACAGCGAGGCGGCAATATACACAAGAAGCTGCTAACTAGCAGCTTTCAATGGCTCCCTTTCCCAAGACCCTCTCGCTGAAAACCCCTCCGCCTAACACGCAGCTGTTCCAAACCACGATCCAGCTGCCTTTCTCGAACAGGCCACCGCGGGCCTGTCTAAGAACATCGTTTCGCCCGAGGCGTGCGTCATACGCTCTCTCGCGCTGAACAGCCGCTGATACCTCCAGCGCGCACGTAACAAATGCTCGCCTAACGTAGCGAAACTCACCTCTAACCACACAAAGGAGTGTTAAACCTGGATGTGGCGCTGAAATCGAGCAATGGGTGCAGTTTACCAAAGGATGATGCGGCTTACGTGACCGGAAAAGGAATTGATGGCGCGTGACGGTCTCGGACGTCGCCAAGCAAGGACTGCCCATCGCTATACCTTTACGTTCGACAACGGCGGCTGTGTCGCGCCTCGGCAGAACCTCAGACGTGAGACACTTCCTCCAAATTCTACTTTAACGTTGCTCGTCGTTGCACGCATGTTGCATGCACCAGATGAAATTACTAGATGGGCTACATTATTTGTGTTTGCGCTTTTTGTTGTTTTTTGGCTACAGTTTTCTTTGGCTACACCTATTTTTGGCTAAATTGTTCGGCTACAGTTCACGCCCATGAACATGCGCGATTACGAGATGAACGTTGTAAACAAAAACGCATGAACGGCACGTCGACTTCGCGAGCTGCTTCTAACAGAGGCACACACGCACAGAAACAATATACACGAACGACTCATGGACTAACAACAGGTCCTGTGTGTCCCATATTTTAGGCAGTGCGGGATGTGCAGACGTGGCAACCAACTAGGCCCAATCTTTCCTTTGCTTTGAAGGCAACCTTTTGTGTTGATTCGTTACTTGTTGGGATGCGCTCTGGCAACTAACGTCGATAACGGCATCTCGTTGGCCATGGGCGGCGGAGCAGAGTGAAAGTGGCCTATAGGGTTGCCTTCGGTGAAGTAGGTCCGTTCGATTCGGAGTGCGTAGGTTCCACCTATCTGTTATGGGAGAAGCAGAAAACTGAATTTTGGTAGGACATTTCGGGTGTGTTAAACATCATTACCTGGCCTAGGGATCTTAACAAGTCCGTGCATTATAACCCAGCTCGCAGCTCAGCGATATTTTCTTCAAGATGGGTAAGACCCCGTTACTTCCGGTACGATGCAAAACGTTAATTCAACGGGTCTATAAGTCACGCCCCACGGTAACACCTCGCTAAACGATGCCAGACCACTCTTATTACGAAAGAATGCGCATATTTGAACTAAGAAAACATTTAGAATAAAAAAATCACGGGTCTCCGAAAAAAAATGTGGACATAGACGGGGCTCGAATCCCCGACGTTAGTTACTAAACCCATGATTCCACCCTTTTGTTTGTTTGTTTTCTACGTGGTATATATTGAACCACAAGCCAATGTACGAAATAATACTTACAACATCATCAACATCATCACCACCAGCAGCCTATCTAACACCCACTGCAGGGCAAAGGCCTCTCCCATTAATCTCCAATTACCCGGTCCTGTGCTAACTGCGCCTAATTTATCCCCGCAAACTTCTTGATCTCATCTTCCCATCTAACTTTCTGCCGCCCCCTGCAACGCTTGCCTTCTCCAGGCCTCCACTCTGTTACCCTTAATGACCAACTGTTATTTTGCCTTCACATTACATGCCCGCCCACGTCCATTTCTTCTTCTTAATTTCTACTAACATGTCCTTAACACGCGTTTGTTTCCCTGACCCACTCCGCTCTCTTCTGGTCCTTAATGTTACACCTATCATCTTCCACTCCATTGCCCGCTGAGTCGTTCTCAATTTAGCTAGAACCCTCTTACTGAGCCTCCAAGTTTCTTTCCCCGTAGGTTGAGTACCGGTGAGATGCAGCTGTCATACACTTTCTTCTCAGGGACAATGGCACGCTGCCATTCATTATCTCAGAATGTCTGCCATATGCACTTCCACCCCATTCTTATCCTTCTAATTATCTCTGCCTCATGTCTGGGATCCGGGGTCACAACTTGGCCTATGTAGATATATTCGCTTACCACTTCCACTGCCTCGCCACCTATCTCAAACCGCTGTGCTGTCCCGATGTTATTGATAATTACTTTAGTTTTCTGCCTATTATTTTTCAGGCCCGCGGTTCTACTCGTTTGTCCTGTGCGGAAAGCATGCTTGCAATGCGTCCCTCCGAATTACTTAAGCAAGGACAATGTCATAGCAACATCTGAGGTTACTGAAGTATTCTCCATTAACCTTTATCCCCCTGTTCCCAATCCAACGTTCTGAATACTTCTTGTAAACATGCGTGAATAACATTGGAGAGATTGTGTCTACTTGTCTGACGCCCTTCCTTATAGGATTTTACTGCTCTCCTTCTGGAGGATGATGGTAGCTGTTGGACCCCACTCTAGATATCCTCTAGTATTCGTATATAATGCTCATATACCCCCTGGTTCCGTAATGCCTGAATGACTGCTGAGGTCTCGACCGAGTCAAATGCTTTCTCATAATCTATGAAGGCTTTCGCGGAAGTATAGGGGTTCAGTATACTTAGTGCACTTCTCTATCACCTGATTGATCATGTGAATATGGTCCATTGTTGAATAGCCTTTACGGAACCCTGCTTGTTCTTTAGGTTGACTGAAATTTAAGGTTGCAGAAATTCTGTTAGCGATTACCTTGGTAAGTACCTTGTAGACGACAGACAGTAAGCTTGATTGGCCTGTAATTTTTCAAGTCCTTCATGTCACCTTTCTTATGAATTAGTATGATGTTCGTTTTCTTCCAAGAACGCGAACATATTTACAACACATATTTATAACTATGTACCCATACAGATGATTTGAACGCAAGATGAACAACAAAACCAAACACAATGAGCAGCAATGCAGCGGAGACGCGCACAACGAACTTTGGGGGAGTGCTTCTACGAATTCTCGCGGGGCAAGACTCGCCGAGCTGATGGTAAAACATTCTATTGAACCGCTCAATGACGGCAGTGTGACGTTCCTAAAAAACCCAAAAATCACCAGCTGCATTGATGTTTCGTTCGTGTCAACCCCATTTCACCCGAACGTTTGTTGGTGCACAGACTTCGAAACAGAGGGAGTGATCACTACCCCATTCTTATATCCTCTCCCAGTGCAGGTATGTTTCAAAGTGAAATGAGGGTCAAATGCAGAGACTGGGAAGGCTACAGGGCGTCTGCAGACATCCGAATCACCAGCAGCAACTCCGGACGAAGACCTTATACCAACTTTAACCAACTGCCTTCAGGAATCCTCCCGAACCATGACCACACGTCTCAATGTGAAGACCGACCAAGACTACGAAAGATTAAGAGCCATTCGCCGACGGGCTGAACGAAAGGCACGACGCACTAATGCATTAGAAGACGTACGAGAGGCGCGAAGAGCACAGAGGCAGGTGAGACGTCACTTAGGAAAAGTTGAGGAGGCAGCGGTGGCGGAATTTCTGCTCAAACTAGGCATCCGCAAACCTCTGTCGCGCATTTGGCGCGTTGTTAAGGCGAATGCGCACAATGTTCAACAACTATACCCATTCAGAGCGCTATCGTTGCACGCCGGCATTTCCCTCAAAGAGGCAGCTGAAGAGTACTGTAGGCTCCCGTCCACAAGGTCAGTCCCTCCGGCATGCCCTACAAGTGGCTCCTCTGAAGTTCCACCCAGCTGCTTGCACCGTCATGGAACCTCCCCTTTCCTGTGCAAGAACTCAACGCAGCCATTTCCAGCGCCAACAAACGTTCTTCGCCTGGTCAAGACGAAAATCACCTAATGAGGCCATTTGCACCTGTCCCACCACTCTCGATTACGTCTGCTAGAATACTACAATTCAATTTGGCTAACTGGCACCGTACATTCTGAATGGAAACTAGCAAAGCTCGTGGCCACCTGAAGCCTGGAAAAATCACCCATGAGGTATGATTCCTTTCGACCGATAGCTTTGCTAAGGCTGTGTCAGGTAAAATTATAGAACAACATGATATTCAGGAGAATGGACCTGGTACCTTGAAAGCAAAAAACTTTATCCACCACAGATGAACTGGTTTTCGCGAGAATAGAGCAGCCCATCGAGAACGTAATTCGCTGGTTTCGTCTCTAGAAGACGAAATTGCATAACGGTAACGATCGCCTACTGCAATATTCTTGGACATGCAAATCCGGCATTCGATTCAGTTTTCATGATGCCAATCCTAGCGTCCCTTGCTGCTCTTGGTTTCGGGGAGAAAACTTTACGCGTGGAATATCAAGCTACCTACAGGGGCAGAACTGTTCATGTACACTCCAGGAAGGTCACAACGCCTACAACGCTATACAAAAAGGGGTGCCTCAAGGGGCCGTCCTTGAGCCCTCTCCTGTTCAACCTGACGCTCATACACCTAAAGCGAGTCCTCCCGCATGGCGTACATCTCACACTCTATGCGGATGACATCTGCATTTGGAGTGCAGCGAGGTCACGTCTCACCACACAACAAAGACTGCAGAAAGCCATCGCGAACATATCAGCCTACCTTTCACTCATAGGACTGCATCTATCTCCCGAGAAAAGTGTTTCGGATGGCTTTTACTCGCAAGAACATGAAACACTATTCCATTAGTCCTCGGAGGCCGTACCCTACAGTATGTACGTACTCAAAGATTCCTCGTAATCTTAATATACAGCAATCTTTCTTGGGCTGCCGGAGGTTAAAAGGCTCTGTACGCGAGTTTCGGCGATGTCAAAGATCGTTGGGTATCTTGCCGGTAGTCGCTGGGGCAGTGACTGTCGCTCCATGATACTGCTCAGTAAAGCCCATATACGCGGTGTTCTGCGCTATAGTCTGCCCTGTCCTCACAAAATCTGTCACTCACAAGCAGAAAACAGATAGATGCAGCAAGCAAGACAATTGCCTTCGCATCTGCCTCGAGCTTCCCAGAGGGTACGTCGTGCTTGGGTACTGTCGCGGAAGCTGGCTGTCTGCCCTTGGACGTGATTAGGCTCCAAGAAACCGTACGGATACATCTGCGACATCGGATGCCACGCCAAAACCGATACAACAGCGCGCATATAAAAAATGGCAACTCAAGCTTTGTCGAACTTGAATGACATTGCATCTCTGGTACATTCCCTCTCAGGCACCAAATTCAATGCCGTCTTATTTCCCACCCTGGACCCTTTCAACATTGCAAATTAGATGCACCATCCCTGGAATTGGCTCTAAAAAGAATATGCCTCAAAGTGGCTTGTTGCAGTTGACACTCGGCCACATTAGCCGGCTATACTCAGGCACAAACCAAATTTTTACAGACAGCTCATGTAAGCTTGATCGCAGTTCCTCTGGATCTTTATCTCGTCCACTGGACAGATGTTCTCTCATCGTCTTGAGCGGGCAACGTCATCAATGTCCAGCCGAGCTTCACGCCATCAAGGAAGCCATCCGGTACATTCTCCGCCAACCGCCGGGGCAAGGGACCATCTTCACCGATTCCAAGGCAGCCCTCCAAAGTCTACTGCGCAACGACTGCTTCAGCATTCACGAACACGCCTCTCGTGAAATAACCTACTTGCACCACCTAGCCAAAGCCAAAGACATTGGGCACCAAGTGACATTTCAGTGGATTCCAGGCCACTGTGGTGTTCCAGGGAACGAGAAGGCAGATGAAGCAGCTCGCAGGAACCTTGAAATGCATAACAAGAGGAAGTTCTTCTTCACCAAGCATGATGCCTTAGTTGTGACAAAGACACTTGTCTTAATTGAGCGGAACCGTCTCTGGTCTCTTCCAGAGCACCATTATGCCTTCTTGCACTACGTAGACCCCGAACTCAGGATTAAGCTGCCAGAGCGACTTCCGCGCCGACAAGAAACTTTATACCACCGATTACGCCTCAATGCAGCGCTCACGAAAACATACCTGTTTCGACTCGGTGCAACCTCGAATCCGTACTGTGATAACAGCGGATCGCCGGAAACTGTAGAACACCTAATGTTAGAGTGCCCCGCTTACATAGTCGCAAGGCTGCCGTTTGGAGCAGGAGATCGAGCACCTACGCCCAGAACCGATCAGCTTAAAAGTACTCCTCGGTCCATGGCCCTCCCCTTCGGCTCAACGCAAAGCACTAGTGGCGTTATTTGAATACCTAGACAAGATCGGTGTCACTGAACTGATTTGACATACTACGAGATTGTGACGTTCATCGAACTGTTCCCACAAACTCACAATGTGTGCTTTTTTTTTTTCTTTTCTCCTCGTTCTTCGCCCTGTTATCTATAGGGCATTTTCTCCATACCCCTACCCATTCCCCGAGACAGAATAGAGTATCTTAAAGACTTCTTTATCTATTACCCATACAGATGATTTGACTCAGTGACACTCTCTAACTCATGACCATCTCTGCTCTCTCTGTCTCCTCTCAATCTCTGTTCCAAGGGAAGCGGTGGATGGCGCTGGGTGCGGGCCGGAAATGCCTAGCTTGTACCCATGAGGGAAAGGAATAGTATAGCCACAGCCCATAGCTCATGCGTATGGTTTGCCTGGTAGAGAGAACGGAAATGTCGTAACTGCGTCATTGTGAACAACTAATGAAAATTCTTTAGAGCATAGCTTTGTCGCTAACAGCCAAATCTTCGCGGTATTACGTGCTGTATGAAACGATTTTGCTACTCCATTATCCTATACGAAGTGAGCGGCAGCTGGCGGCAACAGTTATTAACACGGCGCAACAGAATTACTTCAGCCTTGTAAATCGCCGAAGCAATCCTTCGGCGACGCCGCCACGTAGAGTTTTTCTTTTCTTTTCACGAAACAATGCCCGTGGGAGCTGTGAGAGGCACCACGCAAAGCTATCCTTGTTACACCTCTAAGTAAGCCCACCAGGGGCATCGTCGCGATAACGCATCGGATCCCAGGAGCCCGATAAACACGCGAAAGGAAACGTATGTGGGCGCCGCTGAACTTCGATTACTGTTTGTGGCCGAGCGCTACACCGGTAACTCCCCGCACTAATTTCGTGCGAATTTCCCTAGGCCGTCCCGAGGGGATCATTAACGCGGAACGAAGAAAAGCGGGCTTAATGATCCGACCGTTGCTTCTATTTTGGTAGAGGAGAAAACGAAGCCGCTCGGTGCAAAACTGTAAAATTAAGCTAATGAAGGGAACGTAATACGATCTCCGGGGATGATGCGAACGAAAATATAGTTCTGCTACCACGTAGCGACCGCCAGTTTCGAAAGATTTTTGCAAGGCGATTTTTCGCTCTTCAAGAGATAACGTGTGTGTATACTGTACTCAAATAACACACATTCGGCTCCGATGTCCTCGACACCAAAACAGCGTACTACGGAAGAGGGAACAGCGTATTATTTCGAATTGTTACTTTATTTGACCCACCTTAGATATAAACTGAGACGGCCAAACCTGCAGGCGAACGACGCAGAGGCAGGAGGGAATTGTCCCATCTTTGTGATAATATGTGAAGTGCGCGATTGTAAGACCGCAAGAAACCCAATGCTGGATGTACGCACGTTGTGTTCAAGGCGATTGGCTCTATGCTTCTCGGTGCTATTCCCATCCACCGCGTCAGTGCATAACTCCGTGACTATAATTGCTCCGGAGTTTTATTTTTATTATAAGCAAAGTGACCTAAACCCCCAAGGACGGGATGTAAAACTTTGAATTGTGTTCAAATGATTTTTAAGGAATTAGTCGTAGCGGGTTCGACCGATGTAACTAAGCGGTACACAATCACAGTGACAGAGCGGCTACCTGCATGGTGCTATAGAGGTAGAGGGATACCATTCATCCGATGGAGGGATGAATTCAGAAAAATCAGAGCTGAAGGATATATTGAAAGACAGCGACGGCTGTAGGACCTTGTGAGAGCCTACCGTTTCAACGCTTGTTTGGCCAGATAAGCGTATGTACCACTACGCAAAGTGATTTTCCCAAATATACCTCCGTTGGAAGTCAGCTAGCGTCCCATAGTCGTTCCATCTTTCTCGCGCCGTAAAAGAATTGTTGCAATCGGGCTACCAACTCGCCCAAACTTTATCGTTAGATACGAACGGGGTTTCTCACTGAAACTTAACTGTGGATCGTCGCGGCCTGTTCCAGCCGGCAAGCCGTGGTTCGCTGCAACTCGGGCGAATTAACATATACGCGAGCACTTTGAGCCCGCCTCAAAGCGCCAGTAAATAAACCACACGGCGTAACGTAATCACGAGCCGGGCCGCAAAACGTCTCGTTCCATGCAGGGAGCTTTTTATTCCGGGGAAAACCAAGAAACCCGCTAAGTGGTAATCTTGCTGACGTCGGCGGAACGATTTCGCAAGTGCGCGGGTTCTGAGTAAACGCAGTGCAGGTCTCGTTAACTATATGCGGCATGAGGCCCCAGATTAAGTTAAACTAACTGGGTTTGGTCTGGCGTCGCGATTGAATAACAAAAATCAAGACCCCTTTGACTCTAACGAGAAAGATCGCTGAAACGCGAATCTTCCTTGGGCGAAATTAATATATGGGTTCCTTGTTTACGATTGATTTCTTCGAATTCGATTTATTTAGAGAGAGGTTCGAGTAGCGGGGGCAAAGTAAAACTTCGAAGTCCAAACTGCTTCGGCCGCGTCCGAATGGCCGCGAAAGGATAGACGTCGGCTTCATACCGCGTCGAATTCCTGGTTGATTTGGACCACAGGAAGCGTTTTGTTTTCTTGATTCATCATCATAATCTTCACCATGTGCCTTCCATTGCTTAATGTTGGCTTTCCTGCAGCGCGTTTCTGTTACGACACCGCCATAAGTCAGACCAATAAATCTTCGCTTTAAAAAAAAATTGAAGCCGTTACACTCAATGTGAAAGCTGTCGGAAGTGCAGAGCAGAGATTTTCCATAAGGCCATATAGGGCTGTAGCGCCGTTCATTCGCTCACTGTTATCAGCCAATGCAATTCAAATTTCCCGCCTTCATATGCCTCTCGCGCCCCCTGCCTGAAACGGCGCAGCGGGTGTTCTGTATTTTTGTGCTTGTTTTTCCTCCCACCCGCGCCGGTGCTGCAGTGCCACTTTTTTCGCTTACTATCGTGAAAACCAACCAAACGAGCGTTCTTAACTAAATGAACGCGGGCGCTGCCGGTTAATTGCGTATATTTTGCCTCAAATGTACGTACATTTTTTTTGCGAGAAGGAACGGGGAAAAGCGCCGGTGGTTAACGAGTTTCAAATTATTATGACTATATAAACAGCTTGGATTTTGAAGCCTTTGGGTTACGCCGTGACGACAGCGTCTACGGCGGAACGCTAACTCTACTTGGGTCCAGAGAGTGAGCTGCGCGACAAGGCGCGTTTAAGTGCTCTGCACAGAAGAAAAATAAACGAACGCAGTTGAACAGTCGTCTTATCAGTGGCTGTTTTTTGCCAAATCTCCCTCCTTAACGCCACCAGATGTGTGCTTGGTATATATCTAACACCACGCGATGTATTATTTCACCACGGAGGGATGACGTGAATAGCCATCCAGCCGAAATGGGCGGTAGCGGACGTACTCGATGCGAATCCGCGATAAAGCGGGATATATGCACCTTCATCGAGTGCCTGAGCTGAAGCTGCCAAGATCCTTGACCTCGAAAGAGGATAAAAATGAAATCTTCAAAGATTGCTTCGATTTTTTTGCCATGGTCGCCGTGTTTTTTAGAGGTGTCTCTCCGCCGGCATCAGGCTTTGAATTCATGGCAACCATTGTAAGCAGCACCCCTCGATAGTAGGTACTACCAACGACTGCGGACGTTGAGAAAGACTTAAGTGTTCCAAGTACAGATGTGAGCGGTTGAAAAACACAAACAAAGCTTTGGAAAAATACAGGTTTCTTTTGTTGTTGTTTTTTTTCAACCAGGATAACCCGTAAAATTACCCCACCTTCCCCCGAGGGGAACCCTGTGGAGATGCGACGCATCTTGGGGGTTCAATTGGTGTTTCCGTTGGGTTGATTCTCTAATTGCGTGAAACGTGTGAGGAACGCGTACGATGTATTCTTTATTTCTTTGGTCGGTGCTGAAACGACCGCGTTTATGACGCAACGTGGCGCGGCTAGGACGCAACACAGTCCACTTTAATCCAATCCAATCCAAATCCAATCCAATCCAATTCAAGCCAAACCAAGCCAAGCCAACCCGATCGAATCCATTCCAATGCCCCTCGCGAGAGAGAGTTCGCTATCGGAGAGGAGAGGGGGTGAGCGCGGAGAGCGCAGCTCGCGCGGCGAGGAGAATGGGGGAGGGGTGTGGACGGGCAACAACAACGCCGTACGGAGGGACAAGGCGAGTGAATGAGATGCAGTCGCATCTAAAAAATAAACAGAACTTCTCCGGGGAAATCGTGCTGATGCGACCAATCAGCAGGGAGGGAAGCGCTTTCTGCAGTTTATTTCTTGGTGTGAATAGTGCGCATTTTTAGAGCGAAGCTCTGTTGGGACTTCTGTGATGCAGCATGTAACAATTATATTATTTTCACAGAAAAATGTATCGGCCACTTAAGTTTCCGAAGTTATTTGAAGGCGAAATCCAGTGATTATCGAAGAATCCTTCACTTCTGCGTCGTGTTTTGCGATCCCATCACGTTTACCGTCACGCGGCACGCATCCGGATTATATTGGTTCCGCCCCGGCACGGTTGGAGGTTATCTCCGCACTTACCGCACTTAGCTGCTGCTCTGTCGATCCGGGTTAAAGTCCAGCTCAACTCAAATTCTGTTTTAGGGGCGAAACCCTCTCAGGGGCTCCGGCTGTCGGTGTCGCATGTCGTCGTCGTGTCATGTAGTCACGATACTAAAACACCACGACACTCGTTCTCCAACACCTTGCGCTAGAACGTAAAGAGTGCTCTAAAGGACGCTCGTTTTCTAACGCTACAGTCTAGAAACGTTTCATCTCCGTGGGCGAAAACGCATGGCCCCAAAATACGCTTATACACCACGTGCTTCGCCCCCCCCCCCCCTAGATTTCGCGTTAGTGGAGATGGCACGGGATTTTTTTTTTTATGCCAGTATATTTTATTGCATATTTTTTGCTGCGCCGTCGTCGTAACTGGTTTCATTTGTACGTCGCCAGCAACTACGGTCACATTTCGCGTTTTATGAGACATCTAAGGCTCTCGCCTTACGATTGTAAGTCCAGTTTTTGTATAGGTCGGTGCGGAAACGTCTTTTTTGACATTTTTTATATTTTTTCGAAAAGAGAAAAAACGTGAAAGAAACCCGTTTTTTTTTTTCGTGCCTTCTAATTTCATGAAAACTTACATCTCTAGTTCGCCCCGAGTATGGTAGTGAGAACGCGGGTGGAAGCCAACGTTTATAACAGAACTTTATATCGCTCGGTAAAGCTGGAAATTATACGGGGTTCACAATAAAACAAGCTGCCTCGATCGCCCGTAGGCCAAGAGAAGATATCATGAGGTGGGCATGCATTGTCCACAAAACCAAACAAAAGCAGAAAAAAACGTCGTTTATAAGAATCCCTAAATGGTAGGGTCCAACCTTGGGGTTGACTGGCAAGATGCGTTGCACGATCGTCGTTGCACGATCATCGTTTGCCACGATCAAACTTTATGCATTTCCCACACAGGTCGCCGTGGTCTGAGCGTACAAGATTTAGGCCCATAGAAAAAAACCAGAGGAGGTCTAAACTGTTCTGCACACTTGTATAAGTACTACGCGTCTGCGTGACAGGGCAGATGCAGGTCAACGTGAGATACGGACTTTGTGCAAATGGTAGAACGACGGACTCTAAATGCAAGATGGAATGGGATTGGTCACCTACGAAAGATTTGCGAGGGGTTCATTCGTGACCCGGCGTATTGTGGAACGACCGTTTATGGCACAAGTACAAGTTATGGCTCCGGTTGCCTTTATCTCGTATCGTTATTCCTAGTTCTCTGTGCAGTTCCTTCGAGTATTTTTAAATCGAAGATTCCTAAGCCTCACTGATGGCGTTGATGACCGAGTGAAGCGCACTGCAGAAAAGCCAACATTACGGAGTACGTTTCACAAAGGGTACACCAATCATACACCACACAACATAACAATGGGGTGCCTTTGTACACCTAATGGATTTTTCGTAACACGCAAAACGAAGCTTGGCAGTGCATGCGCGTTCTATAAGCTGAGTTTGACTTCGACGTTGGACTTTGGCCGCGCTGAAGTGGACTCTAGATTTGTACTTTGGAAGTTTGGATCTCAGACCTTGACAGAGTGTATTTTTTACTTGGTCCTTCACTCAGGTTGAACTCGAAAAGTCTTCTTGCTTTAACCATCTATCTCTTAAGAAAATAGCTTCGTCTGTTTTTCTTTGCGCAGGGCGTCGAGGGCGTCTATGGTTTCTTTTCGAAATTGAGGACGGAGGAGGGAGGGTGGGGAAGGGGAGGTCTTCTCGCAAAATAGCCCGCAACGTGCACACTCACAAACTCAGGTAACCGAGGTCTTGCTCCCTGTCCCTGCGATATCCTTTTTCCTTAGAGTTTGTCGTAAACGAAGCGCACCCGCCCGCGGCTGGCTCAGTGGCTAAGGCTTTGCGCAGCTGAGCACGAGGTCGTAGGTTCTATTCCCGGCCGCGGCGGCCGCTTTTCTGATGGAGGCGAAAATCAAATATCCCCCGTGTGTACGAGGATTTCGGCGCACGTTAAGATCCCCAGGTGGTCAAAATTATTCCGGAGCCCTCCACTACGGCGCGCCTCATCTCCTGTGTAGCGTAGGCGCGTTTAAACCTACAATCCATCAATCCATACCACCATCCATCCATCCATCCATCATCTCCATCCATCCAGCCATCCATCCATCCATCCATTCCTCCAATCAATCAATCAATCAATCAATCAATCAATCAATCAATCATCAATCAATCAATCAATCAATCAATCGTAAACGAAGCGTTTCGTTTTCAATCGTGAAACTGGACACGCGACTAGGCCAAGCCTATCATTTCTATCCATGCGCTACCAAAAAATGGTCGCGGCACTTACTTACACAACACTAGCCAGTTAGTTGTCACGGTATCCGCTATGCACTTAGTGCGTTTACTAAATGGCCATTGGATACCTATAAAAAACTACGCGTGACAATCGTGGATCGGCTGAGCGCACAGCACTACATATGCAGATACAATCGCCAGGCACATATCTCACTTACAAACCAAATAAATTGAGCAAGAAAACAAACGGGATGGGTGTAAAGAGAATTTATTATGACCCACATATCAGGGCGAAGCGACTAGTGGTAACAGCGCTTCCCTAAGAAAAGAAAAATATCCAATCAGTTCTCATGTAACATGGTCATCCTACACACTGCGCAAAAGTGTTTGGGATGGCAACAAGCTACTACAAATCAAGTCGCACGAGGAGAGTTAGAATAAATTAGTCACCTTGGAAATACGCCTGCTCTTCAAGCTTTTATAGCCAGCAGCGGAAAGCCATCTGATAGTCAATGGGCATGTCGCGAAAAACTAATATTTTAGCGGTAATTTTAGAATTACGCATTCTAATGTGAGCATATACAAGTCAGCAGGTGGATTTGCAGAAACTTCGTAACCGTAATTTGGAGTGGAATAAGTGCTGTAGTTATTATATTCAATAATGCATGGAATTTTGTTACTATCAGTGAATGTTAGTATCAAACGAGCAGCAGTTGTTAAGTTATTAATTTTAAGCAGTTATTAAGCAGTTATTAAAAAAACTACCTTTTTACTTGCCCTTTTATTAAGAGTGTGGGGCAGTCGTCACTTGTCAGCTGCCACATAAATTAGGCTTAGCGGGACCGAAACGTCGGTACCTCGACACAGCAAGGCCCAGCACACCTCTACACAATTCGGTGGTGTTCATTCCAATTCAGAGTGACGCTTCTTTTGCCGCTGCGCCGGCTGCATATTAAAACGACAAGTTGAATGAGAATCAAATTGAATAACAAACAAATTATCGAATAGTAATTTTTTTCTTCAATCTTATCAGATATCAAGCTGCAAGAACGGGCGGCTGATCCTACGGACGGAGACTGAGATTTGCAAGACGGGTCTTCTATTCAACTAAACGACTTCGCAATCAGTAAGTGTCTCATAAACATCGCACGCATAGCCGGTAATCGATGCAAAGAGAAGCTTCTCACTTGTGCTTGTACACTGAAATCATCACCGGCATGTTTTCACGGTGGACGTAGGCTCCTCGAAAGTAGGATACGTCGCGCGAGAGGGTTGTAACCATGTGGTCCACCTCGACCGTCACGTTTACATTTGCGCTTTGCACAGCAAAGAGGCTCAGTACGTCTTTAGACACAACTAACTCCAAACGCAGATAACGTGATAACTCGGTCTGCCCCTTCTCTGCAACCCTCATTCACTTGCCCGAATCGGTATGCGGAGGCCAGCATTATCTGGTGAAAGATAAAACCTGGCGGTTCATCCTATACTAGAAGGCAGCAGCAGCAGCAGCAGCAGCAGCAGCAGAATCCCGGAAAATAGAGAGCCGAGCCAAAGGAGGCTAGTCTTTCAAAACATCGCTTCCATCCTTTGTGCTCATTCTGCATAGACCGCGAAATGGTTTGAATAGACGGTCGAAATTCTCGCGCCCAAATGTGAAGCTAATTTTTCTTTTGTTCTTGCTGCGCTTTGTGGACGCTCAATGGGGTCGCCTGCAAAGTTTTCTTACACATACGTCATTTCCCCACTGAATAGATTGCGAGGCGCCAAAGCATTTGTGACGTTGTCGGCGGTGAGGAGCAAGAAGATACATTATTGCGCGCTAATAATATATGCTTTTCAGCACATTATACGGCCTCGTACGAATTTCGTGGAAATACCATTCCGGAGACTATAACGCTTCAATCGTAGTGGTATCCCCACCCCCCCACCGCCCAGTGTTTATTATAATAAGTATTTGTAACCAATAGTTTGTTGTTATAATTTTTTACCGTACAGCTTTATTTTTTGTTCACTAGTCCCGGAGTGAAGACAATTTATACAAGCGACGGATCCAGTTAAAACTTATGTTTGCAATATCTTGTATTACTCAAATGCGCCCTGATAGCTTGCTAAGAACATAATCAACGATTTTATTAGCTCTTTCTTTTTTAGAGGCTGTTATATGGGGAACGGATAAATATCCCATGATCGAGCCGGTTTCAACGACACTTCTCAAACCGAGTACCGCTCCTCCTCCTCATTTTCTTTTGCAATTAGGTTCAATTGCAAAATTTCCTTTCCGTGGCCAGTAATCTTATCGTAACGCATTGTTACGCGAGCATAGATTGTGACTCCCATCGCAAATGTCTTCATAAATGTGCAACAACATGGGACGTCGACCGTAAAACGCAGTACTTCGGAACTATCGTAAGCGAGAATCATTTTCCTCACGGCACCTATCGCCACTTCCCTGCGAACACATCCCGGCAAGTTTTATGCTTGTGCTTTCTCAAAAAAAAATCCCGGACCATCTCCACTGACGTGAAACCTTGAGGAGCGGCGAAGCATGCAGTGCTTCAGTGTATTCTTGGCACCTTGGCATTTTTTTCCCACGGAGATGGATCCGTTCGGTGGAGGGGGGGGGGGGTTATAAATAAATGTCTCGTGTCTTTAAAGCACGAAGCGTTCTAGCGCGAGGCGTGAACGAGTGCGTCCCGGTGTGTTCTTTTCGTACGCGTTACGTTCTACCGCGAGGCGTTGAGAAACGAGTGTCCCAGTGTTTTAGTACCGTGACTACATGCTACTACTACTACGACGACGACAGGAGACGCCGACAGCCCGAGCCCCTAAAAGCATGTGGAGACCTCTCACGTCATCGTCCAAAATGCCAAGTGTTCCATTGCGAAACTTTCCTGTTGTAACAGAGCCACCAGCAGTTCGTTCTTCGTCAACTGCTGTCATTATTTGCGCTACATTGCAACGACTACAAGTATAGCGACTGTGTGGCCTCCTTCCTTTCCTGCTTTCCATCTATATGTCAGCCTCCCACTCTTCAACGCGTCCGCACCGCTTGCGTGCCATCGTGTCAGTTCGCACATGCTCAAAAGATGGCACCAAGACGAAACACAAGTTTGTTTCAGTGAACAAGCCTGTCAACAATGCTGCCATTTTGTCCCAAAGTTTCAAACAAATAACTGAGATAAAAAAACTGATAAAAGCAATGGTGACCCCTAGCTACTTTCTGGCGATGTCTCTCAATGACGTCACTGAATTGTGTTTTCGAGTTGTTAGCCGCCGACCAAAGCTAGCGCAAAGAAACATTAACTGAGTGATTGTAGTGCGGTCTCTACTTTCGTTTGACTGTATCCACGTGACTGCTAACGAGCAGTGAACACACCGACAACCCTGTTTTAGTGCTGGTCCGCAATACGCAATTCCTGCAACATATTACGTCACTGCAGGAGGGAATTTGGAAGTTTTTCAGTCTCTTCTTCGGTTAAAACGGCGTCTTTCGTCGATGGAATGGAGCTGAGTTGGTTGCCAACTACTACTTCTTTCAAATTGAACAAGGTTGTATTTTCTCTTCGTGGAGCCTTTAAACGTACTCACACATTCTCTATGTCCCCTTGTTTACCTCCTCGTGCCCCTCTCCTTACTATCCCCTTGATCCCCGCACTTCTGTCGTGCCGTGATCGACGCTGGCGTGCCACCGACAAGCAGATCTCGTTCTTTGGGACTCTAACCTCCCTAACTCTGTCCCGCCTTCACTGCCTCGCTGTCTCCCGACGACGACAGCGTTGACGGCGACGACCCCCGCCCCCGAGGCAGGTGGGTGTGGCCGCTTCCGTGCCAGTTCTCTCCGAGCACGACGGGGCCTGACACCTGCAAGATAAACAGGCCTCTTCTGCAGAGTTATCGCAGTAGCGCAAGTGACACTACTTTCATTGCTGTTCTCACTGAACCAGGATTGAAACAGAAATTCTATTTACTAATAAATGTACACGTGACAACGAAGGTAGCACGGGGAAGTTAAAGTGCATGGGCTTTACGCCTATCTAGAAAGTGTTACATCTTGTCTGCCCGATCGGGCGCGACATGTGCCTGATAATGCGCCCACGACGTGCAGCGCATGTTCCGGACGTACGCTCCGGGTAAGTGCTGATGTCCCTACCCTATTAAACCCTTTCGCGAACACATCATCCGCCTCCCGCACTTGTATTTTGTTCTCTTGGGTCACTCTAGTCCCCGCAGTTCTGTTGTGGGATCAGAAGCAGAATCCTGCTGCCAAGTAATACAACTAGAATGGAGAAAATGGCTGGTAAGCTGGTTCGGTGTGGGATCGACAAGGAAAAAGATCGGGAAACCGCGAAAAACGGGCCGGGACGTATAGTACAATGAAACTACCGAGACGCTTGGAGAAATAGAGTGAAACATACAGCATTCCCGGATAATGAATGGCAGCCTCCCATTGTCCCTGAGGAAGAAAGTTTATGACAGCTGCATCTTACCGGTACTCACCTACGGGGCATAAAGTTGGAGGCTCACTAAAAGGGTTTAACTTAAATTGAGGGCGACTCAGCGAGAAATGGAGCGGAAGGTGATAGGAGTAACATTAAGGAACAAGAATAGAGCAGAGTTGATCAGCGAGCAAACGCGTGTTAAGAACTCATTAGTAGAAATTAAGAAGGAGTAATGGGCGCGAGCAGGGCATGTAAAATCAGGATAACAGTTGGTCATTAAGGGTAACAGCGTGGATCCCTAGAAAAGGCAAGCATGGCATGGGGTTGCAGAAAGTTGGGTGGGCAGATGAGATCAAGAAGTTTGCTGGGATAAATGGGTCGCAGTTAGCACAGGACCGGGATGATTGGAGATCTATGGGAGATGCCGTTGCCCTGCAGTGAACGTAGATATGATGAAGAAGAAGAAGATGAAGAAGCTTCATTGGCTTTGGCTTAGTTCCTAGGGTTGGGGCACCCGCCCGGAGGGAGGAGGTCTTAGTCCGGGATGCCTTGGGCCTTACTGGTCATCCGGCTAACACAAAAAAAAAAACGATTATAGTGAATCTTGGGCACGCGCACATGGCTGGCGAACCTTTGGCAAAGCCTGTGGCAGGGCGAGGTGAAAAACTAGAATGCAGGTCAAGAAAAAAAATTACGGAAACTCGCATTCATGCGCAAGAATTGAATGGCGCAGATTTTGTAGGTGAAGCATTGCCGGACACATAGTTAAATTTGTTTCAGTACCATTGCTTATTTGCATACTTGCGGTGCTGGTAGTCGTCGTCCTATGCATCGGTCTTCGCCGCGACGGGTGGATGCAAAGTCATCCCCAGCATTGTAGACTTTCACTAGCTCCACTTCGTCATCGACTCGAGTTAGCGGTGGCAGGATCTCCAAGTCGTCTCGGGAACAGTGGCACAATCATAGCCATGTCTCCAATTATCCTTAATGGCTTCTAAAGATTTCGGCGGCCGCGGTGATCTCTCCCAAGCAGGGCGTCTTTTCATTGTTAGCATTAGCTCTGAAGTGTTTTTGTTTAATGCACGGCAGCGCTAGGAATTTTTTTCTCTTTTTTTTGCTAACGCCACTGCTCGAGCCGGGGATTCTGCCGGTCGCCTGGAAGCACGCACTCAGGAGCGCTAGGCATTTTCTTGTCCTTTTTTTTTTTTTTTTTGCAATGGTGAACTTACGGCTTGTACAACAGCTCCGTTGTTAAAAGGAGAGTGAGATGTAGGTATTGGTGCGAAATAGATGAAACTGTTATATATAGAGAAAGTTAGCGAAGCCGATAACTCGATGGGGTTGTCTACTAAGGAAATTTGGCAGCTAATAATGGATACGGGCAGCGAGCAATGGGAGCAGTAGGGAGGCAATGTGAGAGCTTCATCCTGGAGTGGAGATAAAATTGGCTGTGGAAGAATATATTTCCAGCGTGTTCTATTTGTCCAACTTTCGGTTTGCGCAATATTTTCGCATCCAATATGTCTTAATTTATTATTTTTAACCCCGATTTTTGATCAAATCATTGACAACCTTTCTGGATTGTGCAGGAAGGAAGCGTAAGTTGGGAATAAACAGCGGCACAAAGAAATTGGAAGTACCTGTGCCACCTACGGTTTGCGCACGTTATTACAAGGGATATGAAAGTGAGAAATATACAGAATATGCTTAAACAGCCGTGCCGGCAAGTTCCGGTTGCATGGTTATTAGTAAACACAAGAAAAAACAAGAATATGTTTAATAGGTGTGCAGCAGAACGGTGTCTTCTAGGAAGGCAGCGAAATATTGGAAAATGTGATGTTGGTCATTTGACAAGTCATGTACTGACGCAACCACGACAAGGAAAATAAATTCTGGATAAGTATGTGATAGGCTGTATTCCTAAGAAATGCGATATCCTGAGCAGTAAGGCTTCCTAGCTCACTAAAGAAAGCTAGCCCACAATCCATGTGTTCTTTCGGTAATGACGTACAGGGCAGAATCGTGGTGTCGCACTAAGTACGCGGAAAGAAATCTTGGGGGTCTAACGGCCCTTTTGGGCAAGCTGCTCAAGAAACCCGCAGGCCACCTCAATTGCTACAGATGCGGCATTCGAGCGTCCTCCGAGCACGTGCTCTGGGAATGCCGTAGCTCGCAACAGCGCCTCACGGGAACGACATCTAAAGGAACTCGGTCCGCTGCGGCCAGGGCGCTACCAGGACTGTATCTGCCCCACCATTAAGTAGAAAGAAGCTGAATAAGTGGTGTCTTCTTTTGTGGCCTCTTTGAGTCACGCCGTACCAGAAATATTTCTCTCCAGGGAAAGCACTTGTCTCAATTGATGAAGTACCATCCCCTCCTTAAAGGGGCCCTGAAAGGCATTTTGAGCACACTAAATGAACTAGCGCAATCGCTAGATTGGGTCGCCAACGTCACCTGTGCCAAGTATTACTCTTTTACGCGCAGCGGAAAGCTCACACTTTTGTTGCAAAGTTTGTCGCTTTTTTCTCACCCTTTCCTTCGTGTTTTTGGACGCCGCCATCTTCACATGTCTACATCATCGATTCCCAGATGTTCGTCATGAGCTAGACATCCTGCTATTGGGCGGCTTTTTCACGCACTTCCGGCAAAGAGATGAGTCGTCTGCTCAGCGTCGGCTCGCCGGCTGATCTGCCAGCGGAGTGCCGGAGTGCTTGGACATTTTACGACAAACGAAACAAGTGTAAACAAACGCTTAACCGTTTGTATTGAATGCAACACGGCCATAACACGACGTGGATTTTATCTTACGTGAGTACGTACCATAAAGAAAGACCCGTGGCACTTGTTTGGTGCAATCGCAGAGAACGCCCTGAGCCGAATGCCCGGGTTTGACGCGTACATTTTATTCAACTTCAAAACAATCCAGAGATGCGTTTCGAACGAACGCACCGTCACAACATGCGTTTTCAAGTCTGAACCGCGATTGACAGACGATGAGTTGCCTCCTCCTGCCCGTCGTAAATACGGCACTCACCTCACACCCGGTTTGCGGGGACGAGCAGCAAGTCACAACTCTGGCGCGCAAGCGAGAAGGCTTTTAGCCAGGCACACTGCACATACCCCATGCGAGGTTGAGTGGTACGTCGTTCGAGAAAGATAATCCAGACCATGGGAAGCACTATCCACCCGCAGAAGTACAATGTCGCATTTCATCGCGAAACGAACGCGTCCACAACACACAGGAGGCGATGCACACACACACACACAGCTTCGGTCGCTGCATTGGCTTAGCTGCAAGCTTCGTTCGGACAATCAGCGATGCTACGACGATACAGAGCTGCGTGAGGACGACGTGCTAACCACTTCACGTATTTAAAAACACAGGGGCAAAGAACTAGGTTCATCGGAAGCAAAAAATCTTTCCTCCATTATACGCCTCGAGCGCGGCCTGTAGGGGCGCCACTGAAATCCCCCTAGCGGCCCGTTTCGAAAGCAGCCGCGGGAGTCGCCGGCCCGCTCCCCACTGTCACCGTTGCTTTCGGGGCCCGTTCACGACGGAGATTTACCGCTTGTAGGCGTTGGAAATACATATTTATGTGGACCAGTCGCTTTGTTCACAATTGTGATGTGTTTACGAGAGTGTAAATGGTTGTGACGCGGTCTTAGTCTGGTACATTCGGTCTGTACAAGCGCCAGGTGTGCGTCACAGGTCGGCGTCGCGAAACAGGGATATGCATATCGATATGACTGTGATTCCACTGCCCTGAAATTTACTAACAGTGTCTCCGTAAGCATAATTTCCCCAGATGGTCATGCCATGGCTATACATTACGATGTAAATCAGTTTTGTGCGCTTATATAACCTAGTGGAGCGCTCATACCTGACAGCACGCCAGTTATGCTTGCCAATATCATACCTCGGATATTGATCACTACTCTGGACGTAAATTTCATGAACATTCTACGAATTAAGTACGATGGATAATCCAAAATTATACCCGAGATCAGCGCACGACAAAAAAAAATAATGGTGGGGCGTCTTGTCGTGAGCTGAGCGCCCGCAAAAATTCATATATGTTACATATATCTTCCGCGAGCAGGTCGGAGAAGGGCTTCTACAGTAATGCCCATTCGCGACTAAACGTTTCTTCGAAGCATAGTCATATGACGCAGGGAGCCTGCAGAATCTAGCACAAACGGAAATCAGAAGGCCTTATCAGATATCCCACTCTTCTAACGACACCTTTTATCAGTTTTGAACTTGTATACCTCAAAAAATGCGTTCCGCCGGAGGGATCAGCTGTTAGTTGAAAGTCTAAAAACTAGAGTGACGTGAACGAGTAGCTTGTGTGTGTGATTACTAAAACGTTCTTTCCTTGATTTTGCGTCCGCAATCGTACACAACAATACGTAAGCGTCCCCCTCGCCTCTCCCCATGTCTCGCGAAATAAGCAGTGCATTTCGCACACTAGTTGGTCTCGTAAGTCCTACCCGGCTTAAGTTTATACGAACGTCTTTAGCATTTCAGAAAGCTGCACCTGAGTTTTTGTTTTTTTCATTTCTGTGCGAGCTATTTTGTTTCTTCCGGACTTGCAGGACCATCGATTTTTCAGTGGTTTAATTCACTTTTCTTGGTTCTTGCTATAAGGCATGAGTGCGCATCTTCACGGACCAGAGCCTTGGAATATACTTAACATTTTGCGCGTTGGATTATATTCTTATACAAGGCACAAGTTATTATCAGGTATTGGGTATTGCATCCCCGAAATATATTTTTCTACGACGCGAATATTGTAATGAGGCCGCATTCGTTGTCCGCGCTACAAAACAAAACACACCTCTCACTGTGCCAGTATCAGGTTTAAACGAGGCGACAATAAAATTCACTTGTGCCGGACGTATTCGGAGGTGACAGCGGTGGTATGCTGCTGCCGTCGCCGACGCCCGTAACAGCGGCCGAGAAGGACGCAGAGCCGCGTTCCCGGATAGCTATTGTTGGTGTTTGAGCACCCTACCAAGACGCAGCGGCTTTTGAAGTGACCTAAACGTACTGTTTACTTACAGACGTCACCATAACAAGTTTTTTAGCACTTGGAAGGGCAAAAAAGAAGCGAAAGAGAACCAAAACACTGCATGAGCCCCTATGGGCCGCGCAGCGCTAATCCCGTCAACTCCGCGGAGAAGCGGCGGCAGGCGGCGCAGCGATCGCAAAGCTCGAGGCGTATAGTGCCTGAAATATACTGGCTAGTGTGCCGAGGGCGGGCTCCAGGCGGGCGCCGGGAGCGATGTACGCGGCCGTCTGCCGCTTGGGGCGCTGCCGTGCGGGAGTGTGCGCGTTCATCCGGCCCGAGCAGATCGCGCGGTTACCTCCGAGCTGCGTAGCAGACGGCAGCGGCAGAACTTTCCATTCCCGCTTGCGACGAAAGCGAGCGAAAGCGACGGGAAATCTGTCGCGCGACCAAAATTTGTCCCGACCATTCGACAAAAACGATCGTCGCGCGACAACGCGACGGAATTCCTGCCGCTCTCACTCGCTTTCGTCGCAAGTGCGAACGGGCCTTTATGCGCAATCTCCGCCCCACATAAAACAAGCTCTTGCTTGTCGCCTGAGCATACGGTTGATATCTGACTACGTTACACTGTGCTTGCCAGTGTATTTAAACGATGTCACTAGGTTTGAAACGTACGCGCTCGGCGTGCAGCTTTGTAAACGCAAGCGGTTTCACATACGCACGCTATTTTGCTGCTAATAGAGTTTTAGTACAGCGTTTGTGGCCTTTGCATACGCTAAACGCTAAATTTTTGCGTCCCGCTACGTGACACCGCGATGGGAGTTTTAGTAGAGCGTCTCATCAGTTTTGCGTAGCGACACACTAATGCATACGGCGCCATCTGTCAAATGTTTTCCGAAATGTCTCGCCGGCTGATCTGCTAGCGGAGTGTCGGGGTGTTTGGACATTTTACGACTATCAAAACAAGTGCAAACAAACGCTTTCCCATCAGTGTTGAATGCAACACATGGGTGCAGCTTGTCAGAACACGGGTTCTCGCTGATCGAGTGCAGCGTTAGTTTGCTCTTCGCCTTCACGTTCATCGCCGCTGATAAAGCGATCCGATCCGGCGCGTTTTGTGCACGGGTTCTGTGTCGGACTGAAAATGTCTTTTTTCACATGCCGCCGGTAGTAGGAATTACAACCACCGCAAAATAACACCCGGCACCAGCGGGGCCACATCTGAGACCGCGCTTTTTGGATAAACAGTGCGCGGTGCACCAAAGGGAACGAGCGCACGATTCTCCCCACGCGGCTGCGAGTTCGCCGCCGATACCAACTGCAGCTACGTACACCGCGAAAGGGCAAGGCCAGGCCGCACACATGCGGCCAGGTCATTCGTTCGCTTTTCCAGCCTGTGTCCATGGTGTCTACAGAGATGAAAAAGCCGAAAAAGCTGGCCCGTAGCAGACGGCAGTCTGTGGGAGCGCAATAGCGGAAGTACGTCACCGCTGAGGAGCGGAGCATCATGGGAGGGGAGGCCAACAGCAGAAGAAACAGTTGAAAGGAGGAGGAAATACGGCGCGACGATAATTCGCGGTTTTTGATTTACGATTTCTCAGCTAATACTCATCGCTTTAACAAAATTCTTGCAGGAGGAGATTGCTAATACATTGCTTTATTTGGTTACATGTACATCCATGCATCGGCGGAAGGCATTTCAGGACCCCTTTAAGCCGGTATTTTTCCTTTTCCCCTTTCTTTCTATCCTCTCCATCGCATGGTTAGATGCCGAATTCACAAGGAGCGAACATATGTCAATCAATCAATGAATCAATCAATCAATCATCAATCAATCAATCAACAATCAATCAATCAATCAATCAATCAATGAATCAATCAATCAATACGAATATGTCATGACAGCAAGAATAAAAAAGAACAGCAGCTACTCGACACCAGACAATAATATAAAGCTCCATTTCGTGATTCTTAAAACGTGTAGTCACTTTATGACCAGGGCCTGCATCCTAAACTAGTAAAGCGAAGCCTTATATGTCGAGGCAAGAGAAAAAATGTGGTGGTCCCGTGTGCGCGGAAAAGTCCTCCTGCGCAACTTTATGCTTATGCGCAGGAAATCAGGTGGGAGAGGGGTTTAAGTAAGGAGAGAAAGGTAGGCTGGATTTATATATGACGCAGGTGCGCTCTCGCATCTGCCAACACTGGCAAGCGCAAACGGTGCAGCGGAGCGAGCAAAGAAAGTCTCTCGCTGCAGAGCGCGCGCGCCGCGAGCTAATGTGTAGAAAGCGGAGCTCAAGCGACAACTGGAACTTTTGTCACGGCTCATGCGTGACCATATTATTCATCGCAAATTGAACCTCTGCCATACCTGAGGTAAAATGCAATCTCGTAGCCGAGAGCACCGGCGTTCCTTACTAAATATAGACGTTGGATTGGTTTTTACAATAGCAAATAAAAAAAACGACACTTTCATAACTTCCTCGAAGCAAGGCAAGATAAAAGCAAACCCTAAAATAGTACGTGTCGGCTCGTGCCATTGTGAGACAAATATATAAAACAGAGAATACAGGGAAAAAAACGCTTTCCTTCTCAGCCGATATCGCATCAGCAGTGTGAACGCGGGACAACTAAATCGAACTGAGCAAACATCCGTTGCATTCATCCAGAGAGCAGCGAGAGGGTAGGGTAACAGCGTGAGGGGGGTAGAGGCAGAGGAGGAAAGTTATATCGCGCTACATTTTCCAAGGTCATTCATAGCGTCGCAATGACCTTCAGCCGCGGGCACTCAAGCTGCGCCTTTCTTATCGCTTCGCTTGCTTAAAGGAGCCATGAGAACAAAATACAAGTTTGTTTTTATTCGAAAGATTTCGTGTTTTGTAGTGCTCCCAGCGCTTGACCGGCAGCAAATGATGCCGTATTCACTGAGAAAATAATTTTGGTTAAAATTGTGATTCTCCCGCCAAATCGTGCGTTTTCGGGACGTCAGCAATTAAGTCATAAGCGCGCATATACAAACGAACTTGCACTGCGTCATTCGGCTACAGCGCTGCTTGCCGTCAGCCTTCCCAGATGGCGCTACCATACTCATACACGGGCCGTTGTCTGCCGTTGCTTCGTTTTTTTACCGTATTTGCACCTGGCTCGTTTTTGTTACTGTAAAAAGTAATCGTTTCGTGAAACATGAGATATCCTCGACAAACAGGTTCACGTAAGACAACGTCGCTTACGCCAATCGGCCAGTGCGTGCAAGACAAACTCGAAAGCGGCGGACTGCTGTGCAGCTAAAACAACCATAGTGTGCGCAGTACCAACAACAGTACGCATCGGTACTTCCATGTTTACGCGTGCTTTCGTAATTTCCACTTTTTATTCCTCTATTCTTACTGCTATTTTTAAAAACAATGTGCCCTAAATTTAAGCGGGCATAGCTCGTTCGGCAAGCTTATAAGATCTGCCTAATTTGCGTTTGCTTTTGCAGGCCTCAGCCGATCGCAGAGCTGGCTGGTATAATAACGTCATAGGTACTGTTGCGGTAAATCAGCTAGTGGGTCGCATGGTCATTCCCTTCTTTCCTAATTATAAAACTTGTTTGAACGAAGTGTGCGTTAAAAGTGGTGTCACTATGATTCTAACGAGGCAGTCTTTCGAATGAACCAAACTTGTGTTTTCGTCTTCATGGCCCCTTTAAAGCTTCGTCGGGAGAAAGAAACGGCTGCTTTCCGTGCACGTTTTTCCTGCGCGGCGACTGCGGCGCGCTGTTCAGCGCAAGCCAACCACCTGACTGGGTGAGAGGTTCACGACTGATACATGAAAACACTACGCTGACTCAATTTATAGGAACGAAGACTAGAGAAACACATGATGTGCGCAAACGAAAGCAGTGCTTTGCCTGCTTCACCGTCGATTGCTCCTCAGTCACGCCATCGATGGCGTGCTGGCTGCGCTATCTGTCCGTGGCCTGTAGCGCAAGCGAAGCCATGTATCCTGCCATCCAGTAGCGGTAGCTAAACGAAATTTCGAAATTTCGTTTTTCGAGAAAATTCGAGTAAAGGCAAACTTTCAAGGATTACTGTGTCCATGGTCATTGCCCGCGCTCGTGATAACTAGGTTTAGAAATGATAAAACTCAGCATTTCTTTATTTCAGTTTACAGCTTAGGAATTATTCGTGGCTATGCGGAAGACGCTGTATTGCGTAGCAGCATTTTTCTACTCTTCTTCCCACATTAGCGTTCTAAAGCCAACACGGCAGCCTGTCTCAGTTCTCACTAATCCTTACATATGAACACGTTCGGTTTCCGCCGTGGTTATCATCTTCGTTGGAAGAAATATTCGTCTTACCATTTTTTTGGTATCATAATCATGTTTATTGGGATGTAGTACTAAACAGAGTTAATTGTGATCGTCTTGTGTTTGAAGGTCGATATTACCTTTCGTTCTGTTCCCCCAACCGGCCATTCTATAATATTACCCAAGTAGAAGCTTACCGCAGGGCAGTCGATGCAGAATTACGTTCCAGAGCACCTGTCTCTCTAGCCTTCATACCTTAACTTTCCTCATAATTTGACCTTTCACGCAGCCGGGGATTACGAAACCACTAGCGGAGATTAGAGACGGATTACACCCGCCAACTTCCCTTAATTCCTCCCCAATCGGTCGACAAGCGTAGCACGGCGCCCCAAACTAATTTCGTTCCTTCGAAAGTTGGAAATGGCGTGTTCAAATCCGGTAAGTTAACGTGGGCCACCTTTGAACAATAGTAGACGTCCTAATAACAATCTTCATTATCCCCAAGATCGACATTTGAGCTGATCCTAATTGCACGGCTCGCACCGCTCGAGGGGCGGTTCGACAAAACGAAGGCAGTCCACTGGCCAACCGGGGCCACGCCCGTAAAGTGGCACTTTGATGGGCAATCGAAGCGGACTTCAGCTAGCGGTGTGTATTGTGCGAGCCACGGCCAGGCGCAATTTGCGGCACTCTCGAAGCGCCCGGCACCCGCGTGAAAAGCGGGTGGTTGCAATTACATCGCAAATCGATGATGCTCCCCGCGCTTTCGGCGAAGTTTCAACCAACTACCGATGGCTGGCCATCACTTCTAGAAGTTTTGTTCTTGTCACCACTTTGCTCGGCGCGGCGCGGCTTCCCCGATAGTAGGGCTCATCAACTAATGAGCGACATTTGGCAAGACGTTTAGGTAGAAGCACCACAGTGGATACCGGCCAAGCGAGCGCTCGAAACTGGCACTCGGCTAAGGGGGCGCGTTTAAATGTTCGATTTCCTATACGCAACGGGGTTTCTAACACACTAACAACGTTTGTTGGTGAGCCCATGTTGCATAACCTCTTCGGTTTGACGGCCAGTTTGTGGATCGAAGTGTCAAGTGTCGACGTGGACCTCTAAGGCTATAGAACCGCACCCTTGGAATGGAGAATTTGGGCGTAGTTTAAACGCCACATTTTCCCGCATATTTGGCCTTTGCCCAAAGTTGCCAGATAACGGCCCTCCACTCCCGCAAAAGGTTATCGACGAAGAAATTTGAAAACCACGCCCAGTTTTGCGACACAATGGACAGCTTGGAAGCGAGAGATTTAAAAGGTGAACAGGCTTTTGGCGGCAGCAATCAGTGTAGACCAGTTACGGGTGATTTGCAAACCCTCTTACTCTTAATATTGTGGAAAAATTTGGCACACAAACTTTTGCCGAAGAGAGAGCCCACTCTTAAGAAACGCTGTGGTTCAGAAACCTTGTAATTAAGAAAAATGCGACGAAAAACAGGAAATTCGACGACTCGTATGTGTTTTTTTCATTTTTGTGTTGCGTTTTTTTTACGTTATCTTTGAAAATTGCCAAACTTATTCAGCGCCCGAAGTGCTCCAGCGCTGTGATTGCACGACTCGCGGAGAAGTCGATGAAATTGGGCAACTTTGGCAACGCTCGATGGTATAAAATAGCGATTAGTTATCGGCGCTTCAGTGTCAGGGTAGCGAATCGGGTGTCGTGGAAAAACGCTGCTAATTAGGCACCGCTCGAGTGATGCTAACATGGAATATTTCCAGATGGTCGCTTCCCGTTGTTTTGCACTTTCCTTTGCTCATATAAGAAAAGGGCCTGACGCTAATGATGCTAGTGTTGGTAAGCTTGATCTCGGGCACTCAATATAACTAAAAAAAAAACAACCCAATACGTCATGACGCTCACTGATTTTGTCTGTGTTCAAATTACATATTCAATGTGGATACGTAAATACAAAATTTCTCAGACATGTCATTTTTTATTTATTTGATGGAGTACTCTGGCTTTCAAGTTCGCATTTAAAGGGACCCTGCGACACTTTTTGCAACTTTTTTCGAAATCTTGAGTGCTTGCAGAATGTATTCAACCAACACATCCAGTACTATATATTAGGGGGTCGCAAAGTACATCAGCCAAAAATTGCTGCTCTATGCCCATAAGATAACTTTGGAACTTGCTCAAAATATTATTCTCTGCTACTCCTGCTTTTGCCGCAGTTCACATTTCCGTAAGCAGTTGCTCTTTTTAGTTAAATAAAACACGAGCTAAAGGAAAACACGGCTTCACATATAAACAATCGTCTTAAGTTTTTCTTTGAAACAGATGTAGCTTACAGTTGCATACTTACGGAATGCAGACCAGCCCATCTGCGCTTAATTTCTTTGTGATGATTTGGATCCTCGGTAATGCCCTGCTCAAAATAGTCACAATCGTCATCATCTTCTCGTATTTAATTACTTACATTGAACGGGTTGCTTCTATGCGTGTTTGCTAGACGTCACTTGTGATTTCTTTGCTTCTCTTTACTTTGCAGCAAAGACGTTTTAGTAGCGTTAGCGTAAAAGCGCAAACCGAAATCAAAATCACCAGAAAATAACATTCGTCATTCGCACCAACTTTCGTCCTTTCGAGACCCTTCGACCTTTTGGGACCTTTTAAAACCCGAGAGTAATTAGAGCAATTTGACACCGACGCTCTCCATCCTGTTTGCCCTCCTCTGAATGACATAGGAGGACCCGTCAGTCCCTTGTCTGCTTGCTGGGGTCATTTGCTCGGGTACGAGTTTTAGCACTTTCCCCGTCCAATGAACGTCGCGAAAGACCCACGCAATCAAGCGCCCGCTCCGCACACACGCGGTCCACTAACTTGTGAACAGGACTCCATTAGTTTGCACCGTATCGCCCTCCCACTCACCGCCTTTATTTTCCCAATGACGTCTCTGCTCTCATCAACCCACGTATCGTCTGGCCCGTCGCTTAGAGCGTGTACCAGCCTTAGTCCCGGCAAACTGAATAGAAAACAAAAAAGCTGGCCACGTAGAATGAAACCTAAAGGGCCCATAAAGTAAGAATAGAAGTTTGGTTCTTAAAAAAGATTGCTTTGTACCGATAACAACAACATCGACATTATCGCCAACTTCAAACACATAACGAAGATATTAAAGAAAACAGGTGAAGCAGTGACGACTCCCCAGATAGTTTCCGGCAACTTCTCTATGACGTCACAGAATCACGTCTGTTCGATTTGCGGCAGTCGAGCTAAACCATACAGTTTCATACTAATATATACTAGAGGAAAATCTGTCGCTGCAGTCGCGGGCCACCGTGGGCGGCGCCATTGCCGCTAGCGACGTTCCTCGCCTACTTGGCTTAGCTAGCCATATGGCTTCTTCTTTGTCTCGATGCCAAAGTCAACATATAAGGGTAACATTTTTTTCTTGTTCATAGTGCATGAAGCTGCTACATAATCACGGACAAATTAATCTTTTTGGAGGTTCAATTTTATAATAACAAAACCACTTTGATGAACCTACAATATTGTTGTAGGTCTACAGCAATATTGTTGCTTTTTTGCAGCCAGAGCCAACTTTTAATCCTGTTCATGAGCCATGCCAAGGACAAGTGGAACGTGCCTCCCCGGTACATGAAGGAACGCTCGCCGAAGCGCCGCTCCCCTAGACAGTGGCGCCAGATTTCCCTCTAGTGTATATTAGTATGAAACTCTATGAGCTAAACCACCGCTAAAATACGTAACTGGGAAATTGTGGTGGGGCCTCTAGTTCCGTTTGATCGCTTCACTTGAATGCTAACATGCAGCTATCACACCAACAAAAATGTTTCAGTGCTGGCCTACATGACGCCACTGCTGTCCATAACACGTCACTGTAGCGCGAAATTTGAAAGTTTTTCTATGATTTCTGCATTGTTTGGGTAAAAAAGAAAAAACGTCTTTCGTGGCTGAAATGGAGCTTTGTGAGGTACTCAAGCCTACATGTTCCAAATTAAACGAAGTTGCATTTTGTCTTGATGGCCCCCTTAAACATTAGTTATTTAATTAGCCAACGATTATCTCACCTTCGCATCACATGCCCTACCCTCGTTCATTTCTTCTTAATTTCTACTAATATGCCCTTAACACGTGTGCGTTTGTTCCCTGCTTCGCTTCCGTTCCATTGCTCGCTGAGTCTTCCTCAATTTAAGTTGAACCCTTTTAATGAGCCTCCAAGTTTCTGCCCCGTAAGGGAGCACCGGCAAGATGCAGCTGTTATGCAATTTCCTCTTCAGGGACAATCGGTAGCTGCCATTCATTATCCGGGAATGCCTGCCGAACGCACTCCACCCCATTGTTATCCTTCTATCATTTATCAGCAAGGGTAACAGAGTGGATCCCTAGCGAAGGCAAGGGGGGCAGGGGGCGGCCGAAAGTTAGGTGGACAGATGAGATCAAGAAGTTTGCGAAGATAAATTGGTCGCAGTTAGCACAGGACCGGGATAATTGGGGATCCATGGGAGAGGCCTTTGCCCAACAGTGGGCGTAGACTGATGATGATGACGGTGTTGATAATGATTTGATTAACCACATCTCAACTGATGTCTCGGCAGTACAGATCTAATTGGTCGTAATAATGTAAGGATCCTCCTGTTCCCAGTAGAGTTAAGAACAAGGAGGGGAGGCTGAAGACTCCTGTCCACGTCACTGTTCCTTAAAGGAATGACGTCGAGACAGCCGCCTCAAAGGGCATTCTCTTCCCAGCAACGCCTCTTCCCTCCTCTGCCCTCCCTCTATCGTTGCCCTCTCCCACTTTCAGTCCGGCCCTCCTGTAATAAGTCTTAGCAAGCATTCGCCAGAAGCCCGAGACGCGTTCGGCGACGACATATATTTTCCTTGGGCGTCGCGGAAATAATTAACGTAGAATGATGGAGGAGTGGGGACCTGGCGCAAGAAGCGTGCCCGAATCTCCCTGTTTAAATAACGCCTCACTTGTCGGCCTGGCGAGAAAGTGATCAGCGACTGGCTGTCACCTCTCTTTCTTTTCTACTTTTGTATCCCTGTTTCTCCGCAGTTACACGCCCTGGCCGTCCACGCTTACGCTTTTTTCGGGTGTTTTTATTGGCACGGCTTTTGCTGATCATTCGGCTCTCCGCGTGTAATTATTTAGCATGCGGGTACATTATTTGTGTTCTATTTTTTTTTTCTGTCGTTTGATCTTCAAGGGTTTCGTAAACTTTAGCCCCGTTACGAAAGCAAGAACGATCGGTAATGCGCTGCGTCCCGCGTTATGGCGTTAAGCTGTTTCGCTAATATTCGCTTGCTCCAAATGTGTTGACGTTGCATAAGATTTTCACTTACGTATACGCTCACTCTTATCTTCTGACGGGGCAACAAACAACGCAGAAGTAAGAACGAAGGCCGAAACGAGATGAGCCTAAAACTTTCTACTTTCGCTTTCTGCAATGCTTTGTTTGCTAAAGAAATGTTCTTTTTTTTAAATTGTGTTGCGCTTCCTTCAGCTTTGTCCTGTTTTCCTCGCTAGAATCGGTGTTCCAGCGCCTGCGTATTAGCGCGCTAATTAGCAAGCCTCTTCACCCTACTGTACGAACATTTACTTTCGACAGGCCTTATAAATTTTTGCATTACTTGCAGCGTTAATCGCGATTTCGAGGTTCGAGTAGCTTGCAGAATGTTTTTTTTTTCCTTACGTGATATTGTCGTTCTTGCGAACTCTATCCTGGGAAGAGATATGCACTTGTAAGAAACTAAGTGAACTGTAACTCTAAGTGACTGATGCGGGGACGGAGCGAGCGTAGCAACCACGAACGCTGCAGGTTTGGGTGATTTGCCCTAATTGAACGACTTGGGGCCATAAATTTTAGCTAAATTTCAAAAGGGGACAAAAATATGAAAACCCATTTCGTAAGAGAAAGATGGTTAAAACGCGAACCTTTCTCCCAAGCAACCCGAATCAAAGTGCAATATCCAAAATGCTTCGACCATGTCCGTATGGAGCCATCGTATAGACGTCCGCTTTATAATACGAGCGACCCAGGTTCAATTCCGACATATGAAGCGTTTTTGTCCTCTTACAATAAAGGTGGTCCGGTCCTCCTCATTGAGGCGCTTGATGTGCCTTCGCTTATCGCATCGTCATTGCTTTGTGAAGACCATTGCGTAAAGTTGGCTTTCTTGCAGTGCGTTATGCAGCGACGTTGGAGTAGAAGCGGAGACACCGACCAAAAGAAACTTAAAAACTTTAAAAACAGACAAGCGACGTTGAACACCATCAATGAGACACAGTTAGATTCGCTTAAAAAAGCCAATGCACTTCGTTTGTGTTGGAATTGCGAAAACACGTATTGTTGTCGCTTTAGTGCGCCGCCCTTGACACTAGGGAGTTTTAGCGTACCGTTACCGTGTTTGCGTTACCGTGTACCGTGCTAGCGGAACGTGGAGTTTACGTTTACCGTTGAAGACGGTAGGACATTTTTTAGCGCACCCTCTACGATTTCCGTATTACGGCTTACTGGTCACCGCGACGCAAGTATACATGTCACTAATTAGTCTCAAAGTAAATGACGCAAATCTTTGTTGTCCCTAAATGTCCCTAAATGTGGGCACATAAGCTCGCAGCGCATTTTAACGTTTAGTGTGGAGCGTGGAAGAAGCGTTCTGGAGTACCCAATGCCTCTCGAGCAAGTATTCGAGAGAGTTGCGGGATGTTCCAAAACACGGCAGGTGAGCGGCCGATTATCAAGGACGGTGAGTGCGCAGAAAGGGTGTTGCGTAAGGGGGCCCTGTTGTCGACTTCGTGAATGTTCCGTGAATTCGTGAATTAGCCGGAAGATTTTTCTGTTGGCTTTCCGTTTTGTCACGTGTTTGCGGCTGCCAAGTGGGTTATGTGTGTTTTCGTGATTTCGATGTTTCATGACGTTTAGTGGCACCAGTTCTAAAGTTTGCCTTTTTTCTCTCTACTGAAGGTGCATAATTCTTGGCGGGAATTAAAGAACAAGCCGAAATGCAATAGAAATAGCAATAAAGGCCCATTTTTTTGTTCAACAACAATATGGCTCGTAGGCCACGCCCTCTCCGCGATTGGCTGAGGAGACGTGCGTAACATAAAAAGTTGGCGGGAACGTAAACGTCACACATTGGCCTCTTCAACATGCGGAAAAGTCACTTAACTTTACGTAACAGCTTCGAAATGGCGGCTGCCATCGCCATGAAATAGGGCGAAAACTTTCATAGCCTGTCGGCATCGTGAAATCTCCGTGAATTTGCAGCAGGTGCAGTCTTGCACGATGCACGGTTAAATCTGTTTTCTAGCGAAAGAAACAATAGTTTTGACCGTTACCAAGTCAGCGATAACAGAGCATAATAATAACATCGCGTATTGCGTTTTACGCGGGGCAATAAATTGACAGTTTTACAGCGAACCACTATTGCTCTACCCTGCAAGGGTTCTTTCGCGACCGTTGCCGTCAACAGGGAACTCCCGCGAACAAATGAAAAATTACTGGCCCCGCCAGGAAACGAACCTGCACCCGAAAGAGGAACGGAGCAACAGCCCGTCACCTTAACCGACTCAGCTACGCCAACACGAACAGCAGGGAGACAGACGTTACACTCAACGAGCACAGCGGCGGGTCTACCACCTGCGCGCAGTCAGCGCCCTCGTGTGAAGTGCAAACCGCATGATGTATGATAACGGCGTTAAGGTGCTTTGGATTAGCAGCGAACTGAGCAGCGTCTGGAGAGGGGGGCAGGGCGGGGAGGGCACTCGTTGGCAGCGGCGCATGAAACAAGAGCGACAGGGAGGCAGTGAGAGATGACGCCATAGTCGCGCGTGCCACCCTCCTCCTCACCCTTCGCCAGACTCTCCCGCCTTTCTTTCTGCTGTCGTTGCTGCGTTCGGTGTCTTTGGTTTCAGTCTCTGTAGCGCCACGTGTGGAAATGCAAGGGACGTCGCATGGTGAATCGTTGTGGGGGTCGTTTACACCTTCCCAGTCAACCACCTTCCCAGGGTGGATTGGAGCCAATCTTTAGCATCAACATACGAAGGCAGTACAAGCCTCTCCATTACAAAGAACCCAACGCATGACATTTGTCCACACTCCTCCTAGTAAGCTAGTGGGACACGTGATCGTATTCAAGAGAAAAATAACTAAGCTGACTGTCTCTTTAATTACTGCGCTGATCGAGTTCGAGCTTGACGAGTGAGTGAATCGGCGGCATCAGTACGCTCTGACGTTATCAGGCGTAGTGTTTCTTTGTCCCTACCGTGTCACACAACCGATGATGGCGGCAGTCTTTTTCTGTGGTCACGCCATAAACTTGTAACAGCAGCAGACGATAGCATGGTGGCGGTGACGGCGGGGAAGAGGATGACGCAAAAAAGCTTGCATTGAAGCAGAGAGCTCAATGATGTTACTAAATTTGATTGAAAGGAACAAATAGATGTAGCAAAAAATATTGTGTGATGTTGTTTAACTTAAAGCATCCCTTTCGTTAGCATTTAAATCATCGTTACTGCATCGCCTTGTGGTGTCGGCGCCAGTTTTAACCGTAAGAATTAGACGTGTTTCTTTCACTAGCCTCGTGTGCCTTATACCCGCCGCGGTGGCTCAGGCGTTGTGCTGGTGAAACCAAGGACGCGGGTTCAATTCCTTGCCGCAGTGGCTACTTTTCTGATACATGCGAAAAGCGAAAACGCCTGTGTGTTCGAGATTATGGCGCACGTCAAAGATTTCAGGCGGTCAGAATTTATCCGGAGCCCTCCACAACGGCGCGCTAATCGCGTGTGTACCGTAAGCGCGTTAAATCTCATAATCAATCAATCTTTAGTTCTAAATCCCCTGTTCACATAAGATAAGAGAGCCGTCAAATTACACGGTTGCCTTTTTGCCGCTACACGTGCACACGTCACTGATTACTTACGTTTTGCCTACGCAAAGAAGAAACATGGTGAATTCGCAGTGAATTTACGAAGTCAAGGTGGTGAACTTAATTGTATGGTCAGGAAACCCATGACATCGGTTCGAATCTGAACTCAGCTTGCTCAAAACACGATTTCCACGTGTTTAGAGGTCGCACTGCGGAATTAAAACGGCTGCCGTGCCACAAACCCATGCTCATCGCGTTTCCCCTGCTTCTGGGACAAAAGCCGCCTGCTGGGCAACGCTACATGCGGGGATTAAGGAAGGGTTGGCACGAAACGAAGGAGGAGAGGGCACTATGAGGTGACATGTAGGAAAAGAGGGGAGGGGTGGCTGGCGAGATTACAGCGCATTTTTTTTTGTCATTTTTGGTGCCTTTCCGAATTCGATGTTGTTTGGGTCTGGTAGCGGATTTTCCTATTTGAGTTGATTCTGAGAACGCAGGCTTACTTTTCCAACACAAATCAGCTTACTGCGGGTCTCTGAAAAAAAACAATGTTTGGCCATGCCCAGGAACAACGACGAAAACGGTTACCATGTGAGGAGGGTTCGCTTTGCCATTACTCAGTTAATTTCCTAATCTCGATTGTGTTCAGCTCTATCTAATGCAGCTATCTCTGCCTTCTTTGAATTGGTTTACCTGAAATTAAATTTCAAGGAATGAACCCCTTCGAACAGCAAATCCTGTGTTGGCTGATAAGGGAAATGACGCTTCTGAGCTCCCTCCCTCCCAACCGTCTCCTCCACGCGCAAGAGGTGTGAAAATGGCAACAAATATGCTGCTTGGAATGTGCTTTGCGAAGGACGGAAAGTAAGAAATAAAATAAACTGGGTTAATCCGCCAAAAGCAACCCAATTGTAAATGGTTTCGCTTGAGCAAAGCAACCTAATGCCCGTCAATCCTTCAGGCATAAAGTTGCACTGCAATTACAAGTTCAGCCATCGTTGTTCGTAACGAGGTAGCAGACATTTGTTAGAGGCGGGTTAAGCGTGACAGCATATTTTGGAAAAATACCACAAAACCCCTCACTGAAGTGCAACTGGGAGTGCGAGTTTGGGGCAGTAACCGCAATGAGCAATTCGAAGACGGAATGACAAAAAAAAATCCATACACTTTGCTCCAGTATCATACCTCCCCAAATGCGAGGGTTAATGGATGTCATATACTAGATGTAACTTTGCTATAGAACTCACACTATGTATTTTTTAAAGAAAACACACCCACAAAGTCCAGCAAGCACACACCCCGTGCCCACACGCACGCACACCACATTGTTCTCTACCATTATTCCTCTCAACCCACGACAGCAGTCGGCAGAGAACGTTCAAACGATTCGGGCCACCACTGACGGATGATTGTGGGAACAGAGCACCTGGAAGTAAGGTACTGGGTTTTTGTCAAGTCTATCAAGGCTTTGAAGATGTTTTCATCTTTTGGACGTGCTCAACTGGCTTTTAGCGTGTCCGCAAAATGGTCTCTATTCAGCCTGGCTGGTTGCTCCGCGCAGTGTGCCGCGTTTTTGCTTCGGTGACGGCGAGGGTTGAGAGACGAATTACCGCAAAACGATCCCATGTCGGGACTTGACAACGGCCCACCCGGGTTAATTACTCGGCCGACTGCGTCGAGACGACGGCGAAACAGCCGTCTCCGTTTCATAAAGACCCCGCCCGCTCGACAAAAATGTTTCTTGTGCAGGGACGTTTTTCGGAAAATTCCTTTGAAAGCCAAAGTCCCGGCGTTATGGTACACCCTAACCCTTGGTTAAAGAGGAAACGTGAGCTGCTGTAACCACGCCGATGGGAGAACGACAAAGGTGAAACTAACCGTCGTCCTAATGGTTGTTTAAGCAAGCGGTATGATTCGGTCGGTGAAGCTCGCATGAGTTAACGGCTTCTGAAAGAAACGAGCGTTCTCGGGTATTTTTTGTACAAGTCTTAACCGCTGGGTTATTTCTAGCATGGAAATGGAAAGATTAAACTTGGCATACAGACGCCACAAGGTAGTTTATAAAGGTAGCCATCGGAACAGGAACCAGGTTTTGAAACACGAGCGGTCATTAGGCGAGACCAAATTAACGACGCTGTATGTAGCCAGTGGACCTACACACAAAAAAAAATAAAATCTCAGAGCTCATCAAAAAAAAAAAAAAAAACACCGAATGTGACCGTTACTTCCAAATTTTGGTAGACGACTTTTTTCGATGCTTTGGTGAAAACGAACGTAACTGAAATGATGTCCATGGTTGAGGCACTGCGGGAGAGTTTTGGTATTGTGCATTTTTTAGGTTCAACTCTGTAATTAAAAATGGTTCTGTTAGATTCCATTTAACTAGCTTTCGCAAGCCATTTATCAAGGCGTAAAGCCACACCCAGAGGGCCACACACGCGTAAACATTTTGTGAATTTGGACTTTTAAAATGGAGTTTGAGTGTATTTCAACCATGCAAGTAAAATATGGTTTAACAATACGAAATTTAGGTGGCGCCCCGAAGAATTCTATCCTAGACCCTTTCTAATAGACAACGTAGAATATATTCGTGAAATCCTACAAATTCAGCAGTTATTTTCTGGATGCCGGCGCAGCACCCTCGTCGCAATACAAGCCATCCCTCGATTGTAGAAAATACACCCCGTGCTAAAACTTCGCACTCTGTCTTATTGACCGCCTAGTACTGAACATGGAAATAATTTATGCTTTCGGATTTACGTTAGACAAAATACTGCATCCGGGTACGATGATATGAAAGTCATACCAATTACAGTCATAGCTGGTATCCTAAGTTCTCATTTGGCGCATATACACAAGGCTGCGTTTGAAAAGCGACATGTTTCCGGATACCATGACAAACGCAATAATAGTCGTCATTCATAAAGAAGGTCCTTTGGAAAATAACAGTAAGCTCCGGCCAGATTTCCGTTCTTCGTTTACGTTCAATAGTAGTTGAGTAAGTTTCTTAACATATCTCCAGTATCTGTGAATGCCGTAATATCGTTTCCGCGGAAGGTAAATCGACTGAGATGCACTACTAAACCTAAAGGGACAAATCATTTAGCAGTTGTGGAACACAGCAGTTCCCCGAAGGCTTGTTTCTTGATCTTAGAAAGGCAGTTGATTCGATTAAACATGACGTTTTGTTTGTAACATTGTCTCATTATGGAATTAAGGGCCTTGCTTGAAACTGCTCAGGAGTTATCTAACCCGTCGCTTAAAACACGCTTTATCATTAATGAATAATGGATGTTTTTTTTTTTTTCAGACTAATCACGTAAGGGGTTCCCGAACGTTCAATTCTGTGGGCCTTACTGTTTATTATATATAGTAACTACATTGTACATACCAAAAACACACCAGGCATCATCATTTACGCTGACAATACTAGTGTATTTTTCTCTGGGAGGCAGTTAAGTGGTATTAATACGGCTGTTAACACTTGGTTAAGCGACTTGACAACCTGGTTAGAGGTAAATAAATTGCAGCTAAAGATTTAAAACTAAATACGTAGTCTTCAAGCCCAGGCATAACCGGATCATTATGAAAGGCAAATACAATTTCAACATTGTGCTACAGAACACGTTTCTTCATAAAATTCCTTGTGGTTGTTTTCGAAGAAAGCCTGCAGCTACAGACACCACATACAATGAGGCGTATGCATCCATAGCGATTTTAAATATAATTAGACAACTGGTTCGTAAAACCTTATTACATCAACTATATTTTTTTTGCCATTGGTGCATCTCATGTACTGCTTGTTATAGGGCACTACGACTATACAAAACATAAACAATAACATACCCATATAAATTCCCACTCCCCTGCTGTTAGTGGGGACTACGACTATAGCGAAACAGGGGATAACAGCACCGAAAAGGCAGCGCTTGCCCAACCTGGCATGGCTAACTTGGCTAACCTTGCGTACAGCTATGGACCAGGCCTCAAGATGTTTGGAGTTCTAGAAATAAACTATGCGTCGGCTCATGCAAACAAACTTGCAAGCTGCTTGAGTCCTATCGCGGAACCTTTAGAGCGTATGCCGACCAGCCAAGCCGTCGGCCGACAATCGCTCCAAAATGGCCCGCGAAGAGGTTCATTTCGGCGAAGAGAGGGAGTCACGAGTCCACGTAGAAGATTGAAGACGCGGGGTGGTCGGCTGCCGAGGCTAATCGGCGCCGCCGCGCGGTCGGCCGCTCCGCCACGGTCGGCGCGTGAAAAGCGACGGCCTTGTGCGCTGCGCCGAAAGCGGGCCCGACGAATCACGCGATGCGCTTCGAGGGATATGTCGCAGGGGTGTGTCTCCGGTCAAAATGTTAATTGCGCATCCACCGCGAAACCGCTGGACGAAAGTAGTAAAGCTTTGCTTTAAAACGAGCACTTCGCTGCATTCAAAATCTCCATCACTCGGAGCAAACCTCACCTGCCTTGTCCGAGCATAAGTTGCCGAAAATTGCGCAGCTGCTTGAAATTAAGCTTTCCGTACGCATTTGCAACGAAATCAAACTTCATTATTCCACCCTTTATAGGCACTGTTAACCACCCAACATGCATTTTACATTTAGGCACGAACTGTACAAAACCCCAATGATTACGACATGTTAAGGGGCTCAGGCATTGGGTTATTTAGTACGGAGTATACTGAAAAAACACCCTGATATTCCGAAAATGGTACGGGAGCCCCATTTGGTACATGCCTTCATCCGCAATGTTAGGCAGTACCTCCTTACTCGTGCCATGGAATGAATTCTGCTGAATTGTAATTGTTGTATACACGGAACGATTGTTGTTTTGCACTTCTGTTTTATTTGTTTTGCCGAATAGTTCTTTCTCGTAAGTTGCTTGGTATTGATCGTGTTTTCTTTTTCCTCCCGCTGTACTTTGTCTATGTTTTCTGCTCCCGCTGTTGGCAGTGCTCATGTACGGGAGAAGGGGCCTTAGTCAGGCAGAGTCCATGAGCCTTTAGCCTGCTTACCCGATATTTATTTATTTTATTATTACACAGTACCCACAGCCTGAGCATACTGGGGGGGGGGTAGTACAACTTAGATCAGAAAAATATAGTAAGGCAACATCAAAGTCAAGAAGAAGACCACGCAAATCGCGCTCACGTACATGCACATGTAATTGTACAACGCTAACCACTATAAAAAGTAAATAAAACATAATAATTATAATAAATAAATAAATAAATAAATAAATAAATAAATAAATAAATAAATAAATAAATAATCAGCCAGCTTCTGGAAAGGTTCAAAAACTCTCGGCATAACAACTTCGATGCTTGGCTACATCAACGGAAGCCCTTTCTGTAGTAGAATGACAGTACCCCAGTAGGCATGGTAAAAAGGGGCAGCCATTTTATCGTGTTTATAAACGCTTTCTTGTTCGCCCTTATCGAAGGCCTCGTAACAGGGCTAGCATCCTATAAGAAACATTTTGACAGCCCGTAATTAAAACTACTAGCTTTATTATCAATACATTCTTAACCCGTCCACCTTTCCGTTGCCTTCTTTTTACGGGTTATACCAAATGCGCGCGATCGTAAGCAACTATTCTGTGGTTTTTACAGCGAAAGTATCAGATGCCTCATCGAACGCGAAAAGTGACCGTCATCCGTCATCCCGGATTGTACCAAAATGGTACAGGGTGGTATCCGTCAAACCGGATGGTACCAAACCACTGTAAAGGGGAAAAAAATTCAGGCCGTTCTATTCAACGTGAAAGCTGTCGGAAGTGCAGAGCAGTGAGCTGTGAGCTGTAATGAGCTGTGGCGACGTTATCCGCTCACTGCTACCACCCATCACGCTCTTCACCGCCGTCTCACTGTTCTCCTGATGAATTTAACGGAGGTTTGTCCAACGAATTTCAAAGTCCCCGCCTTCGCAGTGCTTGCCGCTTCCTGCCTGAAACAGTGCAAGCAGGAGTTTCTTATTTTTGGGAGAAAAAGAGGGGCGGGGGGGGGGGGCTGCTTTTCATTTCGCACATGCCGGCGCCTTAAAGCGCAGTTTGGAACGCGCCATTTTGTTCTTGCGCTGACCCCTTTCGCCGCTTACTATCGTAAAAAACAAGCGAACGAGCATTCCTAACTAAATGTAAACGGGGCTACCCATTAATTACGCATATTTTGCCTCCAATGTACCTGCAGGTTTCTTTGCGCTAATAGGGACATGTATGACAAGCGATAGCTGTTCATGAGTATCGAGTGGTTATGACTATATAAACCTCTTGTTTTTCGAAGCTTGTGTAGGACGCCGTGATGACGGTACGCCGTGGGGCGAGCTACGACGACACGGCGAGCCCCTAAACTGCTCTGCACCTAAAAGATAAGGCATTTTGGTTGGTGTGAGATTTGAATCCAGATTTCCAGAATAGGAGCCTAAGGCGCTCAGCGATGGGCTAACCCACTATCCTCGGCAAAATAAAACAAGAATTACCCTGACGCGTCCTCCGGGACAAACGAACGCGACTGGTACGTGAGTAAAACAGGCACACGCAGAGGAGAGCTTTCACTGTTGGGAAGCTTCCGCTGTGAATTGCGGCTAGTCTGCCTCTCGGAGTCATTATCATCATCACCAGCCTGTCTACGCCCACTGCAGGGCAAAGGCCTCTCCCATGGATCTCCAATTATCACTGTCCTGTGCTAACCCTGACCCATTTATTCCCGCAAACGTCTTGGTCTCATCTGCCCACCTAACTTTCTGCCGCCCCCTGCCACGCTTGCCTTCTCTAGGGATCCACTCTGTTACCCTTAATGGACCAATCGGTTATCTTGCCTTCGAATTACATGCCCGCCCGGTCCATTTCTTCTTCTTAATTCTCTATTATGTCTCCGTAACACGCGTTCGGTCTCCCTGACCACTCCGCTCTCTTCTTGTCCCTTAATGTTACACCTATCATCTTCCGTTACATTGCTCGCTGAGTCGTCCTCATTTAAGTTGAACCTCTTAGTGAGCCTCCAATTGTCTGCCCCCGTAGCTGAGTACCGTAAATATTCCTTTCGCAGGTTATTCCACGCCAAGAGAAAGGAGTACTTTGGTAATCGCTAAGCTATTGCACTCCAAAGTACGTAAGCAGCGATTTCAGTTTCCTGGGCAATTTTTTCTGCCCCTAGAAACTATCTAGATTTTTAATGCAATAATTAATAGCACTTGGGCACAAATGAAGGTAGCCTAGTAGGATGTACTTTTGTTTACTCCAGTATCGCAGAGAGTGCAAAGTAATGGGCCGCTGGGTCTGGCCGAGCTCCCGCCTGGAGGTTGCAGGAACGCCTACGTCGTTGGAGCCTGTGTCTCAATACTGTCGAATTCTCACTCATTTGAGTGAAGGGTGCGTACTCGCAGGTGTGGTTCGGCTCAGCTTCCTCGGCAGGGCTGTACAGAAGGGGTTTGTTGGTGGATTAGGCATGGTACCGTAGTCGCCACGCCAAGGAAACAGCCGAAGAGAGGGCCACTCCAACGCGAAGAAGTTCGCGCAGCAACATCTTTCGCAGCGAACGAATCTACTGAGAAGGTCTGGTCCGAACTCTAGATAGGCTCATGTGGTCTAAGGCAGGAGTGGCTGCCTCCATGGAAATAAGTCCCCCGTCATCAGGAGTTGGCGTAGCGGCGCTGGCTACCATCCCGGACTGCAGGGATACAAGTAACGTTGAACACAAATACACCAAATAATTGATGAAAATTCAAACTATTTTGCAGCAGCATTGGCTGAGCTTCAGACGCGTTATACGGAGGTGTCGGGTTCTGATCGTACCTGTAGCGCAAAAACTCAAACTGATGACCGTGATGAGTACAGCCAGTCGAAGCCAAGGAATCTCGGACTAGGAATGTCTTTCACGTGGCGAAGCCCATAACGTCACCCTCTGCTAAAAAAAAAAAAACACTCCCTCTTTCTTTCTCTCTCATTTTAATTTTCTTTTCTATTGCTGCGTAAATTCCTCTTTTGAAGGAATATAGTGGCAATCTGCGCCTCCAATGACTCCCTGGATTCCTTGGCGTTCTTGATTAAATGTTTCCTTTTGTTTCCAAGTTAATTCGACGAGAAACTAATTCCAGGTTACACACACACAGTGACATACATTGACAGCCCTATACACAGACATTATTGGGTGTAGACATCACTAGGTGCAGCAAAGGGATCGAAAACGTGCAGCAGCTGGTACGCCCACGGCAACAAGCGGAGGAGTAAATGCAAAGAGTGAAATTACCTCCCTCTGACTCTTTTTAACAGGCATGTCCATCTACATGAAAATGCTCCGGTGATTGGAAACACCGACACAAAAGCAGGTGCGAAGCTGCAGACGCAGAACCCGAGTCACGCAGCGCCCAGCTATAGAAAGACTGACCCTGAGCAGCTAAGATGACTCTTTTTCGGGCACAACTTGTTAGATAAGTCCCGAGCGATATATGGGAGACTGTGCTCAACTAAAAAAGAAGACCGAGAAAAAAAAATTGCAGGAACGGATAAAGAGCGCAGCATGGATACAGGGAGGAGGGGCAGGGGAGGGCAACATGGGCGTGGTGATGTTTCGATGGAGTGGGGGCGCGAGGGGGGTCGGCGAGAGTAATTAATGGGCGATTGGGCGGCTCGAGCGAGACCTCCGTAGCGTATATACGCCTCGGCGCAACGGAGCGAACAAAAGTAAACGCGGCGGCAGAAAAGGGGACGAAGAAGAGGTGGAAGGGTTCAGTCGTCTGTCAATGGTGATAAGACGGTGCACGATGGGCCAGCCTCCGAGCTGCTGCCTTCGCGAGGGAAGAGTCTGACCGGTGAAATATGACGGGCCATTACCCTGAGACGGCAAGAACGGCGGGCCTCCTCAGCTTCCTTCGCTTCCTCTCTCTCTCTCTCTCTCTCTCTCTGTCTCTCTCTCTCTCTCTGGTCTCTGTTTTGTGTGTGTGTGTTTGTGTTTGTTTTGTGTGCTTTGGTTTCCATGGTTCTCTCCATAAGTACTTGTGCGCATCAACTACCAGCGTTTGCTAGAATAATGTTTATTTTCCGTCTCTCTCTCTCTCTGTTTCGTCCTACTTACCTTCGCCGATATCACTAAAGATACCTTTTATTAATATCAGCAATGGGGTGATAACAACGCGACGATAATTCGCAAACCTGAATTTCTGGTGCGGGCAGAAACGAACTGTGTAGAAAAAGCGGTTGAAAGCCGAAAAAAAAGGAAAAGAAGGGTGCAGATTGCAGTGGATCCGTGTGCTGCCCCGAGGGACTCACCGAAGGACATGCAATCGAATTTTATTTCGCCTAGACTTCTACCTACCAAGCACGAACGGCAACGAATAACAGTTTTCTGGATCAAATAGATTTTTTTTATAGCGCAGGGGGTTGTGTGTGTGCATGTACGGGGGGGGGGGGGTGTCGACAGGGACGATAAAGGGAATGGCTAAGCAGGGAAATTACGACCAGTGATTGTCCCAATGAATAGCTAGAAAACTAGAGAAGGGGATGACATGGTGAAAATAAAAGTGCAATAAACGGAACCGCAGACGTGGTTGCCGTGCACTCATTCGTATTTTGTGAGGACCCCACTCGTTCATGTAAGCGGGAACTGTTAATGAAACGATGAAGAGCTTTGATGGCCTTGTGTGATTGCGATGGACCACCAAGAGTCTCAGTGAGAGAGTTTTAATTAATCTTAAGTAGGTGTAGGAAGAAGGCAAAAATGATGATGATGATCAATATTATTACGGACTGTATTAGGATAATGCATGTGCACGAGGCTAGTACATTTTATGAGAAATGCACACTAGGAGATTTTGGTGCGGTGCATGTTTGTACCTTCTTTGAATAACGAGGGACGACGTAACCCCTCTTTGCAGACGCGTACAGAAGGAGAGAGCAGGCCAGCGCATGTATTGCCGTGTTCTCTCCATGTGTACGCATCTTCAAAGCGGGGTTACGTCGTTGATCGTTCTTCAAAGGTACGCTACCTGCCCGTATGCAAGGAACTTATGGGGAATTAACTAGCTTTGCTTCGTTCACTGAAGCCTAAGACATCGTACAACCTGCATAACGCCTTTTTTACGTGCGTCCTAATTATCAAGAAAACGTCGTTAACGGCTAACAATCCCCAGTAACCCTAATAAATTCCTCGTGTCTGTTCGTTGGTAATTTCAGAATATTTCTAACCAGCTAAAGCCTCGAATCGCCTTTCCATGTTGTGTATACAGCGGCCAAAGGCAACTTCTAAATAAGCTGCCATTCCCTCTTGAAGAGTTCCGTATATACGGAATTATGGGCTTACGAAATTGGTACCTTTGCTGACACACCACCGCAATGAAAACAGGGATATTTATCCGCAACACACGATAATAGAGCATGACTTTACATTAAAAATGTTTACCGCCAGTTTTAAATCTGTGCGACCTCCATGAACGCCAAATCATAGTCCGCATAAATTCCGTGTATACGGAGTACACTGAAAACATACGGAAAGCATATGGTGCCATATTTCGAGCTTTAATTAGGACATGAACACAAAAACTGTGTCAGGCGTTTCCTATCGCGACAAATCATTTCCTTTTTTTGTTATTGATATGTTATTTGCAATATTTACGTATGAGAGTGTAATACTCCGTGTGAATGCCGTATTCTATCAATTCCATACATCCGGAATGTTTCACTAGGGTTCCACTGACCTATTTCGTAAGTGAATATCTAGAGTGGAAGTGGCCGGGAGAGAGGGATGGAAGGTTCTATGTGAAGATAAGGCGGGGAGGTGTCTTGACTAATTGCACAACGACTGGTTCAAAGCTCGGCCTGCCGCGGGGCAGAGGATCGAAATACCTGTTTCTCGGTCTTTCCCAGCGTGTCTGCGCCCTCGCTTTCGGTTTCGTCGCTTGCTCTCTCTCTCTGGCTGCGACTTCCTCCGCAGTGCCCGCGTTCCAAGTATTGTTCGTTAGTGGACGGATGCGCCCAAATGAGCTCCCTCCATGACATCACGCTCTTTCGCGGGCTGCCACCCTTTTCCCTTGCTTGGCTCGACTTGACTTTGTCTCGGGGTGGAATGATTTCGATTTCGGTGGCGGAAGTGCCGGCCCACTCACAACTCCTCTCCCTGAAGGGTTCGCCAGTTCGGCACACATTCGAACTTTTTCTCGCCTTCGTGTGCCGTCCACCCCTCTCGCTTCCCGGCGGCCTCATTTCGGGTGGCGGGAATAAATCGGGCTCGCCGGGGAGGGGTGGATGAAGTAGCGGGAAAGCGAGGACAAGAGTTACTGACATGACGTCACCACCGCGACATCGAAGAGAAGCCTAATGGCCCGTTCAGAGTTGCGACGAAAGCGAAGAAAGATTGCAATGCGACTGGAGCGACCGCCACCCTCGGTGTTCACGCTTGCTTGCACGCAACAAAGCGACGACGACGACGTATTTTAGGGGCGAAGCCCCTTAGGGGCTCGGGCTGTTGCCATCCCCGGTCGTCGTAATCGTCGTTTTTGTGTAGTCACGGCACTAAAACACCGGAAACTCGCTTACGCCACGCGTAGTCCGCGCTTAACGTAACGCGTACTAAAAAAACACCGGGACACTCGTTTACCACCGCCTCCCGCTAGAAAGCTTCGTGCTTCAAAGGCAAGAGACTTTTACAGCAAAGCTGTATACCTCTACCTCCAACGGTTCCATCTCTCCGTTGGCAAAAACGCCAAGGCGCCAAGAATACACTTATACACTGCATGCTTCGCCCCTCCCCAGTTTTACGTTAGTGGAGAAGGCCAGGGATTTTTTTAGCTGTTCTTGTTATTGTCTCTCCCCTCGAGCGAGACTTCAGTTTCGGTTCGTGGAGACACCGCATCCGGGTCCTTTGTCAGTACGGAATCTCGCCTTCTCCTCCCCGCCAGGAAATCTCGCCTCCTCTTTTCGCGTCAAGGTGACGGCGCCACTACGGCGACAAAAAAAAATTACACCATCTCCCCGAAGGGAAGAACTATGTGGTGATGCAAAGCAGGGGGTTCCGTGTAGGTTCCACACCGGAGCAGAACCGGCGCAGGCGGTGTCTCGGAGCAGACTGAACTCCGCGCAGCGCGCGCCCTGCGTTTATACAGCTGGAGGAGAGGAGAATTGAGAAGAGACGCGCATGCGCAGTTTGGGCTGTGGACGGCGCAACAACAAGAAAGGGGCATAGCCCCGACCTATGAGATGGCTCCTGGGTGACAGCGCGCATCGCCGGTGTCTTCCTGGGCCAGCACCTGACGAGCACGCTTCCCCTTTAGGGTTCCTGGAGCGACAGTGTTGCCAGTGTCTTCCTGAGCCGGCACAAGACGATCCGAGCGGCGAGAAGGAGAGCGGCGTTATCACAGCTGGCGTGGGAGAGGGGGACGGGGAGGAGAGGTGCGGACGCCGGACGCCAACGGACGACGGAGGGTCGACTAAGAGATGCTTTGCATCTAAAATGGTCGAGACCAATCGCTCTCATCGCGCGACGAAAGCGATTCGAGGCGACAAAAGCGACAGAAACCGCGTCGCTTCGTCGGAAGTGTGAACGGGCCTTGACTCAGCTGGTGTGCCAAGGGGAGCGCCATGCCGGAAAAAAAGAAACCAAGGAGGCTGTTGTGGCATCATATCAGCGACATATGAATAACTCGTGAGATTTGCCCGAGTTGGCGGAGAAAGTGGCTGCTTCTGTCCTCCGTTCTGCGGGACTTATAATGCAGGCGTAACGTCGTTGTAAACAAAAAGCACGTAATTAAAGAAGTGGGATAAAATGCACCCGCCATTTACCTCACATGACTTCACAGCATCGCACTGCATTATTTTTTTAAGCGAAGGTTCCGCTGTCTTACGTGAGGCCACGTCGGCAAAAACGAACTGCAGGAAGGCCAACTTTACTGCAGGACGGCCACAAAGGTTTACATCAGGTGTCGAACCGGAACCGGAACCGAACCGAAACCGGAACCGAACCCGAATTTTTGCCCGGAACCGGAACTGAACCGGAACAGTATTCTTTCCTCCATTTTGGAACTGAACCCGAACCGGAACGAATCGAAGGAACCGTTCCGAACCGGTTCCGGGCCTTCAAAGTTTTATTTCTAGTTTTACATTTCGGTCCCTACCTTTGCCACTCGCCAGACAGAACCATGAAATATTTCGCATAGTCTGCAGTTCCCAAGGCCCATCATGTTCTCTTCTTACTATTGCCCTCAATTTAATGTAAAGTTGTCCGTATATACTATCAGTTTGCGTTAGGTACTCTGACTATCTCTCCCAATTATCTCTTTACATTTAGCATAGCCTAAGTTAGAACGCATATTCCGAGGCAACATATCATGGAATATTCTTCATGGTTTCTATCTGCATGGTATTTAAAATCGTGTAAAGTTTTTAATGTGTTGTTAATTCGCATGCATCCCTGTCCGCTTGTGAAGGCCTTCAGGGACACCATCAACAATAAATCCATATATTCCACTTATTTTAGTTTGAATGGGCAGTTATATACAAACAGTACTGAGACCAAACACTCGTAGTTCTCAAAGTTAACTTCACTTCTGCTTGTATACAGTGCCGTTGTGTCATTTGGTTACTGCTCTAAGAGAACATGAGATATACAAAATGGGGGGATTCTAATTTCCATTTTAACTATATTTGATAGCATTTTCATGTTATCTTGAATCTGCTCAACCTTAAACTTTAAAGGCGGATGGATTAAAGTCGATTAATGCGGGTTAGCGGGTAGACTGGGGTGGATTAGTTAGGTGAGTGAATGAGCTAATGTGAATTAGTTGGACTGGTGTGTTGATTAATTTGGATTACAGGAATTAGCGAGTCAGTTAAGGCGAATTAGACGGTGGGACCACACATGATATCTTTGGGGTCTTTGGCATTTGGAAATTTTGCAGCGTTCTCCTTCTCGACCAATCACGAAATTTGTCACGCACAAAGTAGCCGCAAAGTTATGTGACGACCACCTGAACGCTATAAAAGGTTTTTCCTTATGCCCGTATTGCGCTGTTATGTTGTTTCTATATTAAAATTACCATCTCGCACTAAAGTTAATAACTAATTGCCTAATGCGTATTTTATATTCATCAAAGGGTTTTCAAACGTCTAAATGAGGTGCGACAGTAGGAAAGAAACTAAACGGAAAGAAAAAAGGGAGGAACGATCAACTGGTTTGATGCAAGAGACGTCCGATAGCATTCTTCAATACCTTCTCTTTCTTTGTGCTACCGTTCTGCAGCCTCCCACAGGTGTAGCATCTCAACCCCCGACACAGCCCCTTCAAGCTGAGGAAGCGGCGCCAAAACTCTTATAACAGAGTCTTAGCAGGCGTGGCCCAACCTTGCCAACGATAAATTGCATCTTACAGCACTTCCAATAATCAATCGGAGACCACCAACGAGACAGTCACGATTGTAAGGGCACCAGCTCATACTGGCATATCCAGCAAACAAGATCACCAACCTCGTGGATCGAGATTTGACCCGCTTAGCCTGCTGATGAAGGCGGGCCCGAGGGCATGCATCCTGCAGTCACAGACCAGGAAGTTACTCAGAACTATAGCCTCTTTCGTAGAACGTATTCCTCCCAGCACAAATCGCTACCGATTAACCAGGAAAGATTACTCCGCGCCCTGCGGGCATACTCCTTCCCACACACCACCAGACTCCACCTCTTTGACGGGACACAGCTCTCTCAATTTCGTCGCTTGTGTGGAGAGCCTGGGAACCTCATACACATAGTAGGCGGCTGCGACAAGTGTACCGTAGATCCACCCAACCTCCACGTTTCCATAGAGATTTGGGAGACAGCCATGACCAGCTCCGGCCTTCAAGATCAGTTGCTCTTGATGGAAACGGCTGTCGATTCGCCCCCCTCGAATGAGACGCCTCTCTGAACCTTTGCCTCAATTTAATTAAACTTTCATTTTCTCTCTCTCTCTCTCTCTCCTCTCTCTCTCTCTCTCTCTCTCTACAAGTGATCATTACTACTGCTTGTGACTTCACTTGGCTATTATCTCTCCAAGAGCCCAATCGCTGTCTCCGGTCGCTGAAGGGCCATTACAAAGTTCATATCTCCGGTGGTTCCCTATCCAAAGCCGTCCTATACACGCCGTCCAATGAGCCTTTATAGCCGTTCTTTCTTTCCAACAGCTCTGTTAGCAGATAAAGATAAGCAGAAAGAAATTGCTCTAAATGCCACCTGCCACGCTTGGCAGTCAGAAATTAATGCCGACGCCGGACTGTTTTCTACTTCTAGCACTGCTATCCTTTCGTTGTAAAGCTAAAGCGCCGTTGAAACTTTGGGTAGATGAAAAGCGTAGCAGACCAACCGATTTATTCACAATGCATATTTTTTTGCCTCATTGTGAGAAAATAGGGGTGCGTGCGGTGGTGCGTGCGTGCGTGCGTGCGTGCGTAACATTTGGTCGATCCAAAAAATGATGGCGGGCGCGTACCATCTCCTGCCCGCCAAAGAGATTGCCCGTTTGCCAGTAAACTACCTGCCCGCCTGTTTGCCTGCCTGCGTGCCTGCCTGCCAGGCAGAACATTCTGGCGAGGATGCATGATTTGGGGACGAGGGGCGACCCGTCACGAGCTGCCGGGGGATGGGAGACGCAAAATGCCCCACCACGCGACACTCCAGGGTACCAAAACGATTGTGGACGGGCGGGTCGTCTGCTTAGTAGTGTCGAGGCAAAAGGCTGCCTGCAGGGAGGCTGCCAATTGCCAGAAGATTCTGGTTAGGATGCCTGATGGGGGAGGCGCTGGAGGCACCGGAACGCTGCCCGCTGGCCAGGAGGCTACATGTTCGCCTTCAAGAAGACTGTGGCGAGGACGCATTATTTGGAGACGATGTGCGGCCAGTCATCGGTCGGTGAAGGGAGTGGATCACAGGGCGGCACAGCGGTGGCTATGAGGAGCCATGCGTTAGAGCACAGCCCTTAAGCGCCCGCTCCTGTGGTTTCGCGTAGTTTCTCAGCGTCGGCCCTCGTTGTAACCGAGAGAACGAAGACGCCACCGAAGATAGAGCGAGGCAGGAAAGCGGAGGATGAAAGTATGGCGAAAGTGGGAGGGGAGGGCGAAATTTCCAGACCGCGCGAGACATGCTCCACGGCAGCAACGCCTTACGAGATAACGACAAGAGTATACCGCATGACGTCGTGCATTTGTTGTGGACGCGATCAACTTCCTAAGACAGCAGCAGCTATGCGCCGTCGCCGAGAACACTACAGTTCGCGCTGCGCTCAAATTTGCATTAGCGACTACCGCAATCGTCTGCCATATTTCTTGTTTCCTCAAGAAAACAACTGTGGTGAATAAAATTACCGTGGTATAAGCCAAGTATAAAATAAAATTAAATCATGAAAGTGAACGAACTTAAATTAATAAAGGTAAACTTGCGGCCATAAAGAGCAATGCTTTCACATTCATACAAATAGTGCCCTTAGATGCCCCAACCAACCTTTGTTTAGCTTCAGTTATTGTTGTAATCGGTTGACGTATCTGTCACGATTTGGCCCGCATTCGGGAACGTGAGAGGGTCGTAGTACCCTCCACCCGAGGGACGACCGCAGCGTGCTGGTGGTGACGGTGACTGACCGCGAGCAGCTTGCTTGTCGGTGTTTATTCGCCAGCCGTGCACAATGTTTCTTTCACACCGAGCCTGGCAGGGCCACCGAACTTAGCGGCCAACGAAAATTGGGGAGGGGCGGAGGCGCCACATACTCGTCAAACTACCATAAAAAAACGTTTTGCAGTAGCTTGTACAGTTATAAAGGAGCTATTGAAGACTTTAGATAAACTCGCCGCGGTGGCTCAGTGGCTAAGGCGTTGCGCTGCTGAGCACACAGACGCGGGTTAGATTCCCAGCCGCGATGGCCGCTTTTCTGGTGGACGCGAAAAGCGAAACGCCCGTGTGTACGAGATTTCGGCGGACGTTAAAGATCCCCAGGTGGTCAAAATTAATCCGGAGCCCTCCCACTACGCGCGCGTCATCGTTTGCGTTGCGTCGGCGCGTTAAACCCCTGCAATAAATAAATAAATAAAATAAATAAATAAATAAATAAATAAATAAAAATAAATAAATAAATAATAAATAAATAAATAAAACAACACTTTCGATAAACGCTTTCACCCTTCTGCGCATCTGGAAGCACTGCGAGAACTATAGCAATTGCCAGCACAGAGCAACAGTGCGTGATTTCGTAGTCGCTGCGGATGCAGCTTCCGTTTCTGCTTCGCTTTTGTGGCTTTCTTTTAAAGTGGCTATGAAATGCGTTCTATTCTGCAACTTAAGGAAAGCCGGAAAAATAGCCGCTACACCGCTGTAATGATGTCATTCAGCGGTCGAAGAACGCCGAGACCGCGAAGGAGAGAAAAAATATTTTAAAGCAAATTTCTAGTTATCTGATGAGGAGAGAGCAGTAATTTTGGCTGAGGCACTTTCCGACCCCTAATCTAAGTACAGGATGTGTTGGTTGACTACTTTCTGCAACCATTTAGAAAAAACGTTGAAAAAAGTGTTGCAGGGTCGCTTTAGTTTGGCCAAGGCAAAGTATTTGCACAAAGAAACATTCATTATGACTTGGTTTTATGCCGCCTTGATAAGGGAACGAAAAACGAGCACAAAAAGATTAACAGAAAAAAACAGGCCTGCCTTTTTTTCTTCGAACCCGTTTGAACCCGTTTGAACCGGTTCGAACCGGTTCGAACCGGAACGGAATGGTGCTTTGGAACTGAACCCGAACCGAACCCGAAAGGCTTGAACCCGAACCCGAACCGAACCCGAAAAAAGTCGGTTCGACACCCTGGTTTACATAAAGGGCACACCAATCACTCACCGCATAAACAATGGGACGTCTTAACATGCTTAAACGGGGGCTATTTGGTACACGAATGCTGTTTAGCATCACGCAACTGAGCGGTGACGACAACATTCTCTAAGAGGTGTACACACGGCACGCTGATAACGCCACCCGCTGAACCAATGGGAAGCCCAAATCAGGGACAACACTGAGCTAACCAAATCCCCACATTCAGATGACCCAACCAGTGTTACTGAATGGGCAACCCCATTCAATTGCAATTCCATTCCGAGGATGATAACTTCCCGCCATTCCATTCCTCACAACACCGCGGAACAGCGACGTTTTTGCCTGTTCCCACTTCTGGAACGGCCAGGAAGTTTGATTCCAACCCTGTAATTTCTCAGCGTAGAAACTACCTCCTGGTGGTTGCGTGGAGTTACATACCAACCCAACATGACGCTGATGTTACCAGATGCGTTGAGAACTGCGAAAAAATCCCGAGCCATCTCTACTAACGTGACACGTGGGGAGACGCCCAGCATGCAGTGTATAAGTGTATTCTCGGCGCCTTGGCATCTTTGCCCACGGATATTAAACCGTTGGGGAGTAGCGGTATACCGATTTGCTGTACGTCTCGTGTCTTTGAAGCACGAAACTTACTAGTGTCCCGTAAAACGGTAAACGAGTGTCCCAGTGTGTTCTTTTAATGAGCGTTTTTCCCCACCGAGAAGAAACGTTCTAGCGCGAGGCGTTGGAAAGCGAGTGTCCCGGTGTTTGAGTACCGTGACTACATGATACGAGATACGACGACGAGGACAGGAGGCGCCGACGGCACGAGGCCCTAAGGGGCTTTGCCCCTAAAACATGCATGTAGTTCAACACGGCGAAGACAAGCCTAGCCGTGCCGTTGCCACGAGGACTGAGGGGGGGACTTGGAGCACGTCTCTCTATGAAAACCGTATTAAGACGCAGAAGGATTATAATTGTACTTTGTTGTGCTTTTTTTAAAAAAAAACACGCCCTTTGTTGCTGAATTAGAGGCTCCAAGTTTCTCGCTGCTGCAGACGAGAGCACACCCCCTTTCAGAACACCCCTCTAGAGCTTGACAGACGCTTCTCATGACGCTGGCAGCCGCAGTCAGACGTTGTAAGCGTATTCGGGCCTCCACAGACGAGGGGATCTCGGGAGGCAGCCACTTCAGCTTGTTTGCGCTGGGCCCATAGCTGTAAGAGTCGAAGGTCAGGCTTCGGTCGGGATTCCTCTACCCATGCGTCCTCACAGGCGCTTCCCAGGGCTTCCTTAACGAGAGTGATGGGGTCCGGACTTGGCACCGTGAGCATTGTGTTGATGTTGTCCCGGAACACATCCCAGTTTGTTACAGTGCAGCGTCGTCGTAAGCGACGCGTCATGGTTGGGACAATGCCAAGCATGATGGGATGGAGATCACTGCCTCAGCAGTCGGCCTCTCGGTGCCAGGAGACCGTATCATTTCCAAGCCACCAGGTTAAGTCGGGCGAGTATGGTGGCATC